>JAFIDM010000004.1:61681623-61769790 GCA_023159025.1 Thereuonema tuberculata
TCGCGGAAGATGAGGCTTCTGGCGTTCCGCGCCCAACATTGAGGTCGGGTGATCAGTCCCTTCGCCCGCCCGACTTTAACCCCGGAGCCATTCAACAGAGGGCTTGGTAGACCCTAGGATCCGTTTGGAGGAGAATGGGGCGTGGAAAATCTCCGTCCTTCACCTAGGCCGGGGTTCGAACCCGCCGCAGCCACCGGACCCACGAAGACTCCATTGCCATGCATTAAAACACAATCATAGGTTACTTGTTAATGAAAAGTTTTGTCATATTTTTATTAAAGAAAAAATTTTGTTATTATCTTTGTAATTTACATATTCCCATTTATGCAAAAAAAATTGTTTTAAATTATACATCCTGAAAATCATTTATACGCCAATTATATACTTAACTGTAGAAGTAAACCTGTTTGAAATTGACATTTTACACATATCAGCCACATCTACAGGAATAAAAGTACCCGAATTGAGGACTGAAGAAAATATTCTAAATATTTAAAAATAATACAATTTTATAAATAAAATTTCAGCTTCAATGGAGCGTTTACTATGTACTGCTATCGAGATGTAGAATTGAAATGTGAATATTCTAACCAACTAAAATGACGCAAATACAGTAAATACAGAAATTCTATTGACGATCATAAGATGTTACTTTTCTGTTACAAACAAATAAGACAACCATCAATTAATACTCAAATCGAAACCATTTTCTTTTTACAGTTGTTACGAGATTTAGGATTTCTCATAAATAACTTAAAGCCAAAACAAGTAAAATAGATTTTCAGTAGTTAGATAAGAGATTATATTCAAGAGTGAAATTTTAAATTCACAAAATTAATGTTTTACAAGTGTACAAAGTTTTTGATTTTTTTCTGCATCTTCTCCGTATTTCTGTAGCTTCTTTAAACTCTATCTGATTTGTTCTTTGAAATCAATAAAAAAAACTTCATTCACATGAAATTGAATTTTAAATCAGAGCGAATCAGTTATTTTTGTGAGTGGGAAGTCATTTTCAGTTCGTCAATTCAGAATAAAAGCTTTTCATTTTGAATTCAGATTTCCGTGACTTGAATTCAGTTAACTGAATGGAATCATTAATAATTCTAAAATATTAATAAAGAAAAGCTCTTTCTTAACCTCGAAATGATTGGAATTGTTTTGTTGAAAAATGTTACAACTCGAGACGAAGTCACTCTCCAATGAAAAGAATCACATTCCTTTTATTTTAATTCATTATGAATTAATAACTTCAGGAATGCTTAAGGTAAAAAAGGTAGAGGGAGAAAAGCTTTGTCACGAATCAAAAGAGGAGGAGGAGTAGGATTTGTAACTACTTCAAAATTATATATATATTTTTTTTGAATTAGCGTGTTTTGAACCACACGATTAATATGATAGCAGGTTTTTGAAAATTAAAGTCGAAACATTTCCCGGTGACGCCGAGGGCTTTGATATTTTTTAAAATACAAAAAACGTTGTCAGGAAGCCATAGGTTGTCAGTACTGCACTACCACCTATTTGTACAGTGATATCCAAAAGTTATTGCTGGTAACAGTATTTCGAAGAAGCGTTACCATAGCATAGGATATAGAGGTTTCTGCGATCAGCAGTCGATCTTGATGAAATAGAAACGGGAGATTCAGGCAGATGCTGAAATCCCGTAAAAGAATCCCGATTCTTGAGCAAACGACTGGCTGAGTCCTAGGGCTCGGTCTTAAAAAAAAACAAAACAAAGTGCGCTAAATTTCTGAGCTCCACGTAGCTAAGCCACACAGCTCACATAGATCAGCACCTCCAGAGCTTGAGCCACAGACCCTCTATAGCTTTATCAGCTAACCGGGAGTCCTGGGATTCGCTCTTTCTACTGTAAAAGAATATGTCTGCTTGATTGCTATGAGCTCTAGTACGATATTTGCATAGAATAGAAGGGCAAAGACACAAACACACTAATAGATTCATTAATGCAAAATTAAAGCCTATACACCTGACTATTAAAAACTGTTTAATCTAAAGATTATTACAAGTGCTTTTTTGTAATAATTTTTAGATTAAACAGTTTTTAATGTCACATATACAGGCTTTAATTTTGCATTAATGAATAGGAACAGTACACATAAAAACGTTACAATTTGAACACTAATAGATATCAGGACGGATTCCCTTTGAGTTAGTTACAGATCCTGCTCATTCTCTTCGTTTTCTGTTACTATTTTCCAAATGCAAGTCATTTGAAAAATTAAAAGTTTTAATAAACAACAAAATCTTGCTGTTTAAACTCAGCCTATCACTGAGAAAGCATCTAATGAAATTCTCTTCCTTTTCGTTTGAAGATCGTAACTAGTTTATAATTTTAAGATTCGAATTTGAATTATTTTGTCATGTTTTGATGTTACACGAAGCCGTAATAAATAGTTGAAGCATACGTGGGAATTCTGGGTGAATCCTGGTGTCAATTCTCAGAATCACAAACTAAGAAATATTTAAGATTTATACGAAATCAGTGGAAGAACATGAGCATCTTAAATTCATGAAATCACTAGCAATTCCTTTTTCATTTCTTTCTTTTCAATATCAAAAGTTTTACCGGAGAAGAAGCAGCGACGCTTAAATATTCTTTGATCTCCAAGAGATTTGGAAATTGCTTCTTCGCCTTCGATCGTTTGAGTGAAAGCAGGATTTTCTTATGTTTATACATTAGTTGGATTCTTTGCAAGAGTAATTGAAAAGCTCCCCGGCGATGGGCTTGGCTGCACGGCACTTCACTGCTGCCCTGCCAATTGCTATTTATTTTAATCCGCTAATCTCTTTTTCTTTTTTTTTTTCTTTTTCTCTCTTCAGATGCTCGTCTCCGTTCAGAGAATTGACTGTTTCATGGAAAAAGAGGAATTGGATCCCAATAATGTGACTCACGATTCAAGAGAAGGTCAGTTAACAGACGATTGTCTTTCGGAGTTTACCTAAAAGAAAAACATAAAGCTTTTTGAAGATAAAATTTATAAAGATCAACTTATTGAAGCAATAACTAACCATGAATAGACAAATTTTTCTAAACAATAGCTCGTAAATTTCATACCATTTTATTAGTGAAACCTTTCATTCAACGAATAATTTCATCAGCGATTTCAAAATACTAATTAGAATTCATTGTCAAGCATTGAATAAACATTGTTCAAAATGATTCATAATAAATTTTCAATAAAAGATATTTTTTTATGAGTAATATTTAAGTGAACAACAGTTTAATAATTCAACAATGTGTAATATTGGAGTAATAGCATAAATCTCACGACCTTATTCTCAGTATAGCCAGGAGATAAAACTCCTGCGATCACCAGCCGAACAGAAGGTTCGCTTGAGATCAGAGGCCAGTTTGATGCTTGTCTGCTTTTAATCCCTATATTAGAAACCCATTTGACAGAGGATTGAACAAACCTGGGAAAAGTAAATAGGAAAAAAAGTTGGGTTTTTTTTTCTTAAAGCTTTTTTTTTTTTAATTTACTTGAGAAAGAATTCCATCCTGACTGAAAATTTTAATTGAAATTATTTGTAAAATTTAGAGATAGAATGTAATTTTTATAGCCAATACGACAATTCTTTCTATTTTAAGTTTGAAAATAACTAGTGTTAATATACTAGTTATTTTCAAACTTAAAATATTGTCCCACCAATAGTTTAAAATCTTTAACCTAAGTTATTGTAGCGATTTGGGGAATTGATAATGAAAATTTGTTATTTACTACTTTAAAAAAAGCAAAAAAAAAAACATCATTTTAGAAAGTTGGAATGATTTATTTTTATGTAAGCGAAATTAATGTTAATTTATATAAACTATGATGCTACTTTATGAGGTGCACCTACGCAGTAGCGTGTGGAGCCTCTTTTACCCTTCAAAACTGCACGAATTCGTCTTGATGTGGATTCTACAAGATGCTGAAAACATTGTATAGGAATGGTGGACCACGCAGACATGAGTGTGTTAAGGCAATTTCTGGAGATTCGATGGAGGTGGAGACTTGCAGCGAACAACCCTTTCCAGCTCATCTCAAAGATATTCAATAGGATTGAGCTCCGGAGACTGAGAGGGTGACACACATGAAAATGAAAGTCATTGTCATGTTCGTGAAACAATTCCATAGTGATTCTGGCTTTGTGTGCCGGCGCATTATCCTCCTGGAAGTAACCTGACTGAGGAAACACTGTCAACTTGAAGGGATGCACTTGGTCAGCAACAATGTTTAGGTACGCTGTATTCAGATGTAAATCTATGAGTATCAAGGGAACCAATGTGTGCCAGGAAAACATTCCCCAGGCTATTACACCGTCTCCACCAGCTTACACAGTTATCACCAGACATGCGTGTTGTTACAGTTCGCCAAATTCTGAGCCTTCCATCAGATTGCTGGAACCGGAACTTCGACTCCTCAGACCAAGCAACGTTTTTCCAATCCTCTAATGTCGACTGCTTGTGTTGCTGTGTTCACAAGAACATGCTCTCTTGTTCGTGCTGATAATAACTAAACCCGATGTGGCTATCGGCTGTTGTATCCATTCATGACAAGGTGTGCCTAATGGTTCTGGCCATCGAGGTTGAATTCTGACGTGATTTGCGGACATTGTGGCCTGTTTGCTTGTGCAATTTTAGCCATCCTCCTCTGATATCTCTCATCAATAAACGACTTTCGTTCACAGGAGTGCCACTGACTGGATGTTTTCTGTTGGTTGCACCATTCTCGATATACCTTTGAAACTGTGGTGCGTGAATTGCCGTTTCCGAAATGCTTCGTCCAGGACGTCTTGCGCCAAATACCTTGCTTTGTTCAAACTCCGCTAGATCACTCGTTTCCCCATTCTTTCTCTGGTTTGGAAGCTTAACTGATACTAGAAAGGTATTCTACATTTTTACATCAGAAACGGGAATCATGTGACTGCAACATCATGGAACCTTCATTTCTCTGCACAGCTTTCTTAGATGTACCTCAGAAAGTATCACAGTGTATATTTAAAAATATATTTTTGTAGATTTGATGTGAAAAAGTAATATTAACAGTATTTTCTGAAACATATATGTGAAATGATACGAGGTTAAAAATAAGAATAACGTTATGACTTGCACTAATCTTATTTGGCCTAATGGCAATGAAGCGAATTATATCACAAGAGCAGGTGAAACAACTCTTAAATTCTTTATCACAATGACGACATTGGAAGTGATCATTCGTTGTCTAACCTACTGAATAAAGGTCGTAATTGTGATACAGTAATGTTAATAAAGAAATATTCGCTAACCCCTCATTCCATTCTTTCTAGATTAACACATTACACAGTTTTAAAATAGTTTTTGTAATTAAAATGCATATTACTTTTACTGTGGAAAACAAGATTGTTTTATTGTATAAAACTATGCCACTAAATTACTTAATTCTAGCTTACTTTATTTTCTTATTCATTTAAGTTAATTTACTCATATAAATATATAATTATCGTGCTGCTGTTGGGTGTTGTACCTTCATTAGCAAGTTTCTTGGGGAGTACTTTTTGGTAATTTAATTAAAGAAGAACGAAGGATGAATAATATGAAGTTTTTAAAATATTCATTGATACATTTATTCCACCCTTCGTTCTTCACTTAGTTCCTAGCAAGAAAGTAAGTTACCTCTATAATAAAACCTGAAGATTCTTCTAGAAAATCAACTTATCGTATTCCGATGATTGTTTATCCAATATTCAAAGTACTTATTTGCTACTGTCTAAACAGGTGATTAAAAATGATCCATTCACCAGTGTTGTCTTGCAGATTTACAAACGTAGTTTAAATGAATTATTTCCTAAATGTATAGTAATTGATCTTTATAACTCTATCTACGTCTGTACTATCCTGTTGTATGTTCATTTTCCATCGCATAGTGACTCAACCAACAGTGCTGAAAGAGGAATAATTTTGAAGGATGAAAACCAAAATAATCATGTTTTAAATTGGATCAATAATAAGTATTTACTGAATTTGAGGAAATTAATCAATTTTCTCGAGGGATTTCGGGCTGCTCATGTATTAAGTTAGACTACAAATATAGTCATACGCTTACAAACAGATAAGCAAAGAAGGGTATTTCACTTCGAATGTTCAATCAATTAAAAAACTTTACAATAATTCTAAGTAGGATGTTCTGACTTTATCCCATCAATGCTTTAAAAAGAAATGAACAAACAGAAAAGAATTATTTCTATTTAATCACAGGATATGTATAACTATATATATATTGTTTATGTTGTTTATAATATATATATATATATATATATATATATATATTTAAATAACTCTTGGAATGGTGTGTTTATTGCTGTATGCCCGAATTTTTGCTAGCCTTGCTTTAAACGTTGAAATGAATGTTTTGATATGTTCTCTTATCTAGATGCGCCTGTGGTGGTACGAGGCGGTACCTTTGCCTGGAGCCACGGCGAAGAGCCTGTCCTCCGGAATATTGATCTGCGCGTGGCCCAAGGCAGCCTAGTGGCTGTGGTGGGTACAGTGGGCGCCGGCAAGTCCTCGCTGCTGTCGGCTCTGCTCGGCGAGATGGAGCGGCTGAGCGGAAGAGTGAACGTCAAGGTAAGACTATATCTTAATAGGATCAGCAGTGCACGGTCCGTTTTACGGAGTGAAAGACAAATCTGATTACAACGGAGTAATAAAAAGAACTGTGGCAAGAAAAAGAGAAATAGCCGTCCGTGAATTACGACACGAAAAAAAACACAGAAAATAAATTTAAAATAGTCATTGCACTGGATTCACCATTTGGGACATGACTTTTAGATGGAAAAAAAATCAATAGAATATAAAAAAATAAAGGAAATAAAGAAAATGAAAAAAATAATAAAAAGATTCAATTACAAATAATACTCTTCTTCATAAATACTATTAATAAAAAAGACAATCATAACATCAACAAATAAATAAAACAATGAAAAATACAAGAAAAACTTACTGTTCGTTTTCGTTTACGAGAGCCTTCAACGCTTTTGCGCATGCGTCAGATCTCCTTGGATTTCATGAAAATAGGGTTGAGGAAAAATAAACAGAGGATATTTACATTTTATCAGTGTTAGTTTACTAGTAGCTGCGTTCTATTTGCGCTTTTCGGGAAAGAATTATGGAAAGAATAAATGCTATTGCAAAAATAACAGGTACTAAAAGAAAAACAGGTCTTATGAAAGTGCCCATCTCAGCGTGTCACCCCTTTGGGGAGTAGAATCGTCTGTGTTGTCGTAGCTCTCGCTTTTCAAAACGAACAGTACTTCAGTTTCTAAAGTATAAATATTTATACTTTACAAATAATATTTAGATCTTTTTCTAATAATTTGAAAGTTCATTTTTGCGTATTCATACAAAGCTACCCAATAGGGTAATTGTTAAAAAGCAATACCTTTTGACAGTAAAAAAGGTAATAATTAGTAAAAAAAAAAGAAAAGAAAAACACATGACTTTTTCATCGAATTCACTTTTTTCCAATTTTAAGATTAGTAACCTCGTCCATCTGAAAATCTTTTACATTCCTAATCTTATTACAAGCTGATATTTTTGACATCAGCGAACACAAATCAACAACGGAACGATCTCTTCCATAGAGAGATACATATGGAAGAGATACAGCTTTAGAATTGTATCAAAATAAAAGAAAGAAATGGAAAGAACAAACTTTGCTTAACAAAGTGATAGTAATTAGCCTGCTTTACTTTAGAGTTAAATTTGCCTAAATAGCTTAATCTGAAAAGTTCAGTCTTAACGGAACTGTAGAAGGAGGAATGAGTGGAAGAATCCGATCAAATTTAACGGTGCTGTATTGTTATAAGTAAAATTATTACAGGTGACATTATCCAAAATGTCATAGAAATCAGAAGAAATAAAAATTTAAAATAAAATATAATTCTTATTGTAGTTAAAAAAATTATCTAAGAAAGCGCAATATAAATTTTAACCGTAATATAAATTTTAAGCGAAATAAAAATTCTTAGAAAAATATAATTTATTTCTATAAGCATATCGTTTACAGAAGTTTTATGAGATATTGTATAAAGAATTTTAGTCTATAATTATTTTTTTGAATTTTTATTATATTGCGGAATGTATAATGTTATCCAGTGACAAGATGTTGAATGAAAACCTTTTGCTTAAATGTCTTTATATGGTTTTAGTTTATTGAAAGATAAAGTTAC
Organism: Thereuonema tuberculata; assembly: GCA_023159025.1. Lineage (NCBI taxonomy): Eukaryota > Metazoa > Arthropoda > Chilopoda > Scutigeromorpha > Scutigeridae > Thereuonema > Thereuonema tuberculata. Next base: position 61,689,832 of record JAFIDM010000004.1, read on the forward strand.
AAATTGAGAAATTCTCTAAGGAATCTGGAGAAATATATATTTAATTGACATTACAAGTGGGGAGGGTTAAGTTCCTTGTATGTAAAGATCCACAAACTGATTAGTGAATGTTTGCTGGCGTCGAGATATTTTCTTGCCTTTTGTTGTTTGTGGGGTCACTGCCAGGTTTGCGGTGGCTTTCACTAATAAGATCTTGCCTTTCTGATTCTGTTAAGGGAAGGTGGGGATTGGGCTGATGAGTCCGTAGAAGGACGAAACGGCCGTTCCCAATTCCTTTCCGTAAACGAATAAGAAAGTCAATTTCCTCTTTTATGCAAGTGCTGAATTTCCTTTTTGTTATTTACTTTATTCACTGATTAGTGAATGTCTTTTTCATTATATTTCGTTAAATAAGTTGATCTACTTTATTTACGTGACATTCTTTCCTTTTGAAATTTTCACTGACTTAAAATTTTCAAAGCGTTTTCTTTTTTTTTTTCCATTTCCTAAAATAACTTCTTCGAATGCGGAAGATGCAGAAGAATTCAGAAAAGAAATGTTGAAATAAGCTTCGCTAAAGAAGACTTTTTATTAGTGTTTTCCCCTTGCAAATGTTTGCCTAGATTTTATTCTTTCACGAAAACATTCTCGTTGGTAAAAAGAATGAAAGAATTTCTTATTTTCTTTAGAGACAGAGATATAATGGAAATAGCCTAACCTTTTGAAATGTAAATATGATTTATTGTTTTAAACATCGAAAACAGTTTATTTATTTTTTAATCTCACTATCATTATTGTCACTTTTTCGTATTGCTTATGTCTAGTATAATATGATCATTTAAAGAGATGAATTAATATTGTTTTACAAAATCAGTCTGTGCCTGCTACGAACTTCAACAAAACTACTGACAGTATAATTTATATGGGTTATTTATATTAAAAAAAAAACAAAACTATTATTTGTTTACTTTTTGTTTACGTTGTGTATCAGTTGGACCAGTCAATTTTGCATAAAGTAGCAACAATCAAACTTTTTCGGATTTTTCACCAGCGCTTCGGCTATGATTTGTTGGTTCTGTTCGATAGTGATTGTGGTGTGTGATCCTTTCGCAGCATGTTTTGTTGTAACAGAACCAGTGTCTGTAAATTTCTTCTTGATTGCAGTCATTGCTTCATATTTCGGAGAAAAATGATATTCCTCATCAAATAAACGTCTTGATGTAGAGATGTTGCTCTTCGACTCATAAGTAAACTTAATAACAGACACAGGTTGCTTTAAGGCCGGGGTTCTCAACCGGGGTCCATAGGGATCTCATTGAATCACACTTATTTTAAAATGGTTTATTATGAGTTATTTATCAGTGTGCATAAATGCTCCATAGAACTTTAATGCAAATAAATTATTCTACAGTTAATTAATTTTCATTCAAAATAAAGCATAAGCATTTACTATTTTATTGATATAATCCCTTTACTTTTTCTTTTGTCGAATAGCTATGAGGGTGTCCACCAAAAAAAAAAAAGACGGGAAAAGGGGTCCATGGGTAAAAAAAGTTGAGAAACCCTGCTTTAACGTCAACCGGAACGCACCACTGTGAGTTATCGGACGGTCACTAATGAGTGTTCGATGCCATGAGATGCTCGCACTGACGTCATGTGCTTGCCACTGTTGTCAGATTCATGCTTCAGGTAACTCATTCCGGTGCCCGCCTTGTGCTAGGATACTGTTACTTTTGTGAAAACGTACAAACTGCTCTCGAAAATGGCTTCCAAGATGAAGTCACCATTGTTGACCGGGTCCAACTTATATACCATGTACAGAGAGAACTATCAGGATGTTGAAGATGAAAAGTCGGAAAATGGATAGAAACTTCAACCATCGGCAACTCGCTAAGAACTGAATAAGTGAATAAGTAATAAGTAATACGATTATAATTTTGATAATCACCACCAGCAGCAATTCATTTTTGCCAAAGAGATACAAGTTTCTGTATGCCGTCGTTATATAAAAACTTGAGCTACAGGACAAACTCTTGGAATGCGATTTAAACTGATGTTTGATTGGGTAACATTCTATGCGCTAGAAAGATGGTCAGATGATTGAAGAAGTGGCAGTCCGTCGGGGACAGATTTGGTGAATGAGGTGGATGAGATAAGGTCCCGTAATTCAACTGGAATTTTACCACGCTTCTTTCTCCTCCAAACGGGTCCTAGGGTCTATCCAGCCCTCTGTAGAATGGGTCCCAGGTTTCTTTCCCGGGAGTTAAGGTGGGCGGGCGTCGGGCTGACCTACCGACCTCAATCTAGTTCCGTTGGTCACGAATCGCTGGGCGCTCCCGTGGGCCTGCATGGCCTGTTTATGGGATTGCTTAACTTTTTTAAAAAATTCAACTGGTGCGACTTTTGAATTGTCTAGCCGTGGAATCCTGCATTATCGTGGAGAAGTAAAGTTCATAAAGATTAATGCCAACTGGGTTTTTTTTCTGTGCATAATGTTGAGTTCGCGACAATATCTGTCCGCCATTATTATTTGACCCGCTGGCAAGAAGAAATGAATCATATCAGCTGCGGATCACCAAACATTGACTATCGTCTTCCTGTAATGGAGTTTCGGAGTGTATTTCGGGCCTCGTCGTTGTCGAGCCATTACGCGAATATCGCCGACTGTCATACAGTAACCATTTCTCATCAAATGTGAAGTTACCCTTCATAATGTCGCTCATTGGTTGCGTAGAAGCAGAGAAGGGCAGACATCCAATCGACGTGTTTTGTGGTGTTCTGTTAATCATGTGGGATCTATTTATCCACCTTCTTCACTTTACCTTAGTCGCCATATATGTTTTTATAGTCTTTCTTTCCTTTATTTTCTGGTAGATAGAATCTATATTCTTTCTGCGAATCTCTTTTCGAAAAATCATTTCTTTGCATACTACAACAACAACAACAACAAAAATACCAATTTTGGAGACTACATTAAAACGATGTAAACAAAATGATGTAAAACTGATTTAAATCTACAAGTATTTTTTTTTTTAATTACCTGTTATGATACCCTACCAATTTTTATACTCCACAAAAAGATTCAGAAAGATAAATAAGATAACAGTCGAGAACCCAACATAGATTAGGTTCTGTCATTAAAATAGTATTTTTTTATTCTATTTACCGATCAAATTTTTAATTAAATGATCTCTTGTTATTTAAAGAAGAAAAATCAATGTTCGTAATTTATTAAATCGTTGTGTAAAAATTTTTCTGGCTCAAAGAGGTACTGTTCGGTTTCAAAAGTGAGAACTAGCTCTGGCGGACGATTCTACTCCCCAAAGGGTGATACGCTGAGATGGGCACTTTCCTATGTGTTTTTCTTTTAGTATCTGTTATTTTTGCAATAGTATTTATTCTTTCCATAATTCTTTCCCGAAAAGCTCAAACAGAACGCAGCTACTAGTAAACTAACACTGATAAAAAGTAAACATCCGCTCTTTATTTCTTCTCACCCCTATTTTGAAGAAATCAAAGGAGAAGAAATCTGACGCCTGCGCAAAAGCGTTGAAGGCTGTCGTAAACAAAAACGGACAGTATTTACCCCCAACAAACACGATAATATTTAATCATCTTTAGTAGATAATGAAGCTAGCAAAATATTAATTTAAAATCCTAGTGTAATCTGGGTTTGCTTATTTTCCAACTTAGAATTGCTTTTCCTTCGTATGCCTTTGAGTCTTTTAATACCAAAAAAACTGTCGATGGAGTCACTAGTAAAAGGGAATGTAAAAGATCGTGTGACTGTGGCATTTGGCGCCATCCTATTGGAAACTAATGATCTCGAAGCCCCAGATGGTAGTTTCCTCAGATCGGTGTATATTGTGAGCGAGAGGTTGTTAGTTAAAAGCAGCAGTTTCACAATCTTGGGTCTTGTAATGAATAACAGGTCACTGACACCTAGTGGATGACACAGTCCATCATAACTATGATCCATTCACAATACAATGGCTTCACCATAACTATGTCAGAGCGATGACGGACGACTGATATGGCCTGATAGTTGAACAGGAAACTCGTCATTGTTCCAGACATTAATTAGAAATACGGTCCCTTATGACATCGCTAGCATTAGTGAATCATCGAAAGATCGTTCAAATATGTCCATTTACATAAGAATGTGTTCTATTAGATTTTTTTTTTGGAACAGTTGACGTCTGCTTCCAAGGGAAGAATCATTTTCAGAGATCTGTCTTTTGCTTCTATTTGAATAGCTTCTCACATTGTCATTAATCACGGCAGATGCCTGCTTATCTAAACGACTTTTTTTTTTCGACTTCTTGGAACGTGGGAGCGGGTTCGATCCCCGGAGGTGGTCGGAGAATTTTCCTTGGTTCGTTCTTCTTCAGACTGTCCTTAGGATCCTTCCAACCTTGTGTAATATGGGTAAAGGGTTTCTTTCCCTGGGATCAAAGTCGGGCGAGGGTCGAACTAACCATCCGAATTTCACTTAATCCAGTTGGTCTAGAAACGACGAGAGCCGCGTCTCCTCCGACCCCAATAGTCACTTAGGCTTATTACGAAGTTCTTTAATTTTTTGTAACACTGTCAATTCTCTGAAATTTCTGTTTCACATTCACAATAAGGCCATATACTTAATAAATTTATCAACAACTTCTCCTAAAAAAAAAAAAAAGTAATAATTAGACTATCCATAATTTCTCCCAAGAGCATGAGGACGTAAACTCGTTCTTGTAAACAACAAAGATAACATCGTACAAAATTTTTAAAAAAAAAACTCCTCATCTTCTCGTTTCTAATTAGACTGATTCGATCGAGTAAACGTGCCTAAATCTACTATTTATTTTGGCTAATTTATTATTTTATAGAAATAAATTTAACAATATTCTTATTAACAATTTTCGAAATAAATTTCACCATTTTTTTTTCCCTTTAAAAAAATTAAAAAAAAAAGGGAATACGAGGAAATCATAGAATTTTTGCATTTTAATTAATATAGGTTAGTCGTCAAGGAGGAGCGAACATATTTAATCTAGATATTTTGGTTTGTTTTAGGGTTCCATAGGATATGTATCTCAACAGCCCTGGATCCAAAACAACGTTTTAAGAGAGAACATTTTATTCGGTCGATCTTTTGACGAGAAGTTGTACGAGCAAGTGATTGACGCCTGCGCACTCAAAACGGACCTGGCCACTTTCCCCGGAGGAGACCTCATCGAAATTGGCGAAAAGGTTTCTTTTGTTCATCTTTGAAACTAAAAGCATTTTTAGCCAATAAATCATTCAATATAACTTAAAAAAAAAAAAGAAGCATTTTAAAAAACACAATCAATGAAAGTTTTGCAATATTGGATTGGTTTATTTCGCAGGGTTAGAAAAAAATACATTCAGTATTATTTTGCTCATGAAATCAATATGTCTGTGTGTTTGTTTGTCATCCTAATAGCTCTTTAGTACATCTTCTTGACTTTTTTTTCTGTGTGAGTTCCTATGTAGACATTTGCTTTTGGAAGTGACAGGAATTCCAACTTAAAAGTATTAGATGTGAAAAACGAGTTTGTAGGCACATATTAATCCGCTTAATAATCTATTGTCATTTGCGCGTTTTCCGTTATGGGTAAAATTAATCTGATTTACCAACTTTAATGCTAATAAAAACTTGAATTACTGAATTGTTTGTATTTGATAAGTATTAGAAGTTACGAATACGCAGTGTTTTGCCTTATCATTATTTTGGTGGCTTTAAAAAAAAAAAAAATTAAAAAAAGCCAACTTTTTAACGAAAATAGGCTCTAAATTTTTTCAGGAACTCTTGTTTATATGTAGTAATTGCATAAGTTAATATAAGAAGAATAATTGAAATTTCATTACTTCAAATGTAGGATTAATGCAAATTTTATTCTTTTACGCTATCCTATAGTTTTTTTTATTCTATTTCACTATCCTAAGAAAATTATCCGAACATTCATTTTATATACGTATAAAACCAAACATAAATTATTATTAGAAATGTCTAGATAGACGGTCTATTGTTTATGGAAAAAGAAATCAATTTTGAAATAATTTTTATGTGAAAAAGAGAGCTAAAAGTTTGCTATTTACTATCAGTACACCATTTATAAAAATTGCCTTACCTTATGTTCTTTCTAACAAAACTTATCTGAAAATACAGCGCATGTCTTTTTACAACAGAGAGAAAGGCGCAGAGCTCACCAACTCCAGATACTACTGATTTCTCACTCTTTGTTATTAAATTGTACAGCATTAAGGATTGTTTTAAATGAAAAACAATAATCATCATCCTAATCATGAAAAAGAATTATAAAGAGACAAGAAATTACAAGAATAGAGAAGGTTCGGTATGGCGCTCAGCCATCCAAAATATTCAACTGAAAAGAACAATTAGACGACGTGAAATGAACTGCAGCTGTAACGAGTCCCGAGACGAACCATTAGATAACTATTGATTGCCGCCATTGTCTCTCTGTGAATGTCCCAAAGCTATCTTCCGCCATGTTGCCTCTTGAGTGACTGAACAGAAAGATATACATAAAAAGATGGTTTCATTTCTTCAAGGTAAATACAAAGAAGAAATGACTTTGCCTGTTTTACTAGGGTACTTGCTACGAAATTAATTCAGCACACGAAAAGATTTCAAAAAAATGTTCTGGCTCAGGTGAATACACTTGGGATAAAAAAGAGATTCACTGGAGATCAATGATGAAGACAAGAAATCTAATAAATGTTTTTCCTTTTCTCTTTATTTTTCAATTCTATACTTTTCATTAAATTTATTACAATCTTGCATCATTATTTGCAGTGAAGGCATAAAATTCTTGTATATTCATTTACAATCAAGTTGTTAAGGCATAAATGGTGTTGGCAATCAAAGGGAGTGGGCAGTTCCATTCTTCAAAATAAGGGAGTATTAAGGAATTAGAGCCTTTTTCTCTTATCTCTCTCTCTTGCATTTATTATTTGTTTGTTTGTTTGATTGTTTGTTTTTGTTTGTTTTTTATAATATTTTAACTTTATGTTTTTTGAATACATCTGTTTGGTAGTGTTGATCCAACCAACCCGATAAAATGAAACAATCTTTAGGTAACGGATGATTAGTAAATCTTCAAAAATCATGTCTCAACAGTATGAATGAGATAGTTGTTATTTAAGCTGGTTGTGACTTTAATTAAACATTGAAACCGAAAGAATGGATTTCTATTGATGTCTTAAAGAAAGAATAGTAATTCTCTTATTAATCCTCTTAATATCTTCGTGAGCTTAAATATGATTAAAATTAATTGGAAATTAGACAACTTAAATAAAGGTTCTTATAAAAGACGAAAAAAATTCAGCAAATGTTATAATCTATATAGGGAAAAAGTATTTTCTTTGTATTATTTCTACAAAAAGAAAAAAAATAAAGTAGACTTTAAGTTAATATAAAAAATTTTCAGTAATTTTGATTAAAATTAGTGCCATTTCTATTATGCATAAAAATGCAAATTTTGATGTTTTTGAGATTTTTACACTACCTTCTGGCCAAACGAGAATGTAACGATTTCGCCGATATTTTCAATATTACAGAATTTGTTATAGTTCCCGAATGGAAGGAGGGGGGGGGGGGGGACATGAAAGCATCTTTTTTTTTTCCTTGGAGGGGAAGGGGAAGTTTGGAAAGTACCTTAAAAATCCATGCGTATTTAGTTTTCTTACATGTTGATTTTCCATGTGGTTATTATTTCCTTTTCCCCGTTTCCTATTCTTTGTGATTTTCCTTTCAAAGTTTTACGATAATGCTTATTTTTCTTCTTTCTTTTTAGGGCATCAACCTGAGCGGGGGCCAGAAACAGCGAGTGAGCCTCGCCCGCGCCGCCTACAGTGACGCCGACATCTACCTGCTCGACGACCCCCTGAGTGCAGTCGATTCGCACGTCGGCAAACATATCTTCGAGAAACTGATTGGAGCCAAGGGACTTCTACGAGATAAGGTAGAAGAAGAAGAAGCGAAGACTCTTTCGTCTTCTTATCAATTAACCAAACTTTCTTTGTCAATACTGCTTTATTTTTGACATTCATTTCGTAAACACAGTGGTTTTTATTATTTACAGTGAGAAGCTAATGTTTACCCAACCTCTAATCGCTCTTAAGGGAACCGTATTACAATACACTGACGTCACTGCGAATAGACCAACCTCCTAATCTAACCCAGTGCCTAACGTCAAACTTATCATGTAAATTATTAAAATGTTACCTTATTTAAGGCAAAAAATAGAAGCTGTCTTTTTATATTAAAATGCTACCAAACGAGTCTCTCAACTCAAGGTTGAATTAGAGCTAGACATGGATGGAACAACTCGTATCGTATATGAAACCCATCTGCCGAGATATTGAATATATGTGAGGTATCTTACAGGAATACTATGTCAAAAGAACGTTTAATAAAAGCGACATAATAATTATTCAATTCACAACAAAAGAAGTGCCATCGTATCATTGTTTTCATAATCACACCCACAAAATTACATTCTTAATAGAAGGAAAAAATAAACAGTAAAATGTTTAAAATATCTATGTTGTCGTCGATGTTAAGAGCACAGAAGACAAATCCGTATTCATTGAAAAAAATACTATCTAAGTATCATATGAAATAAGATGGATTGTTGTGGGTTTTTTTTTTTTTATGTGTTTTTTTGAAAATGAAACATTTTGCTTTTCGGCAACAAAATTATCTTAAACTATTCTTTATTGGATTTTCAAAACGCTAGAATAACTTTGGGTTTCTTTTTTCCATTGTAAAATAATGAGAATTTTAATGTGAGTTACAGCCTAAATCCTTCTCCAATCAACACCTGACATCTTATATAAATGTCCAATGAGGAACTGATCATTCGTTCCGAAACATCTTACGTATAGTTAATATTAGTCCTTTTTATTATTAGTTTCTTTCTGCATTTCTTTTATTGAGCATGTTTTGCTTTTGTTTTTATTATTATTATTTTCATTTCTCTCTGTTCTTCAAAGTGCTGTTGAGGCAATTAAAGTTTATCCACTCAGAGTAATTAACTGACCAATGGATCATATTTTCATCCGGTGTAATTTGTAAAGTGAGAAATGTTTCAAATCCTTTTCAAAAGTTTCTTTACGATCAGTCTGAAAGAACTGTGTTTTTGTAAAAAATAGTTAGTGATATGAATGTTTGAAGTTGTTGCTTTATAACAAAATTATTTATGAAGATGTGACAAAAGAAAGATTTGAATAAGACTAACATATTTATTACTGGAAATTAATTCTAAATGTGCAAAAGTGAGTTGTTGTCCTAAGGAAAGAGAGAGAGACTCTTTTAAATTTGGTTTGTCTTCGGTGTGAGTGTACTTCTGAACTTGTGAATGAATCTTCCTAACACTGCGAATTTGCAAACAAGATACATCCATTTTAAATTTTTCAAATTACGTTGTCGAGAAATTTGTACGTGAACGTAACAAAATTTCTAACCGACAAGCACAAGAAGCAATAATGAATTTCTATCTATATCTCACAGTGTACAATAATCTTGTTTTTCATCCACTATGATGTCCGCATACTTTGATATGATTAAAAATTAATTGAATTTAGACAACTTTCAGTCCTTTTCAGATTATGTGGACCTTTGTCTAACAACGGCATTGACGTATGTTTTATTTCTATTAGGCTGCCACAACAATGAATAGTGCTAATTAAAATGCGTTGTTACGGTGATCTAACAGAAAGAAAGGATAGATCGATGTCTACAGAAAAATTGTCTACAGAAATCTGAAATATAGTATAAATTTGAAGAATTTAATCAATCTCAGGAAATTGAATATCTTGAATACAGTCGAACCCCGCACTTTTCAAGGGACTCTGAAAAAATGGTGTTAAGTGAGGGAAAATGTAAATTATGGGAAACGGTTTCCACATACCAAGAACATTAAGGATACAATGCAAAGAATGATTTGTATTCAATTTGTTTGGACTTTTATAACACACAGGACTATATTAGATATTTAGTTTAGAAAAGGAAAATTATCATGCCCATTATTTTAATCACTTTAAAGTATCAAAATGTAAGGCCTGCACAGACAATTTAAAATGAAACAAGCACTAGTTCTTTTTTACAAATGGAGTCTGATATTTTTGACTGTTTACATCTTTTATGTCTCGAGTTTTCTATTTTCATTCTCTAGTTCATACAATTTATCAAAAATTGGATCATCTCCTTTTGTAGCAGAAAGATACCTCCTACAGTCTGTAATGCTACAACTGCATCTCACAGAATTTTTTATACTCAACAATATTCTGCAATGCTATACAACATGGTTGTACAACATACAACAGTCATTGCGAATGACGAGTAACAAGAATGAGGTTGAAATCGAACGAAGACATCGAGTGTCCAGACAATCGCTACAGCCCATGGACGCCATTTTTTTTTTTACTCCAATTTGACGCAAGCAACGTAAATTGAGGGAAGTTTGCTTTTATGCGTAATATAGCGTAACATAGGGAAACAATATATTATAATAATAGGAAAACTAAAGGGACAGTGAGCAAATATGTTGTAAATGACGGGAAAATATTTGCGGGAATGTAAAAGCGGGTTTCGACTAAATTTAGTTGTTATTACAAATTATTACACGGAGACTTTAGTATTGCTTTTTTGTAGATTTATTTGAAAAGTCGACAAAGCAAAATAAATAAAAAAAAAAACTATAGTATTTTAAGGAAAATCGGCTTTAAGTTCTTTGTTACTTGGGTAATCTCAGCCTGATACTTTGATCTGAGGATCAAAGTTACTCTCCTACATTCTCAACTGCTTAACATTTCAAAGTCATTCTTTCTTTCTTTCTTTCTCCTTAGACGAGGATCCTTGTCACCCACTCTCTCGCTTGTCTCCCCCACGTGGATTCCATTGTTGTTCTCAGTGGAGGAACCATCTCAGAAGTCGGTTCCTACAAACAGTTACTGGCCAGGGGCGGGGCTTTTGCCGAATTCATCATGACCTACATCACGGAACGCGAACAACTCAACCAAGTGGACTCAGAAGGTAAGAGAAGCTTAATGTACTTCAGGGGGTGCTCGTATTTCTACCTCTTTCCTCCCCTTTCTAGTTACGGAAGAATTGGAAGAAAATTAATGGGAGGAGAAAAACTTCTGAATATTTTCTACAAGAAAACCAGTTGTAGATTGATTATTACTTACAAGTCCTTGTCAGATTTTTGTAGACAGTTTTTTACATTACTAATAATGAAAATAATATTTTTTTTGTTTCTGCCGTAATAAAGCTTTTCTTATTATAACTCTTTAACCGAACTAACGTATAGAGGAAGCATATGTTAAGATCGGTCTACACGAGTGTTGCTAACGCCATGACAGAACCGAGCGAAATGAATGGTGCCGTTGAAACGTTTTCAAGCCCAGTTGGCCAGCGTTAGCAATGCTTAGTTCTCAGTGTGTCAGCTATGTTTAGACTCCCTTCATTTTTACCGCTGTTAGAATATCTGAGGCTGAAGCAAGACGATGTTGCTAACCTTCGTGTAAGGACTGTATTCTGATCTTTCAACGCTCGTGTAGACCTATCCTTAGTATCAAACAACGTCTTAGCCACCAAACATTGTTAATAAACGTATAGGTTATTTTAGTGAATCGCCCACTGACTACATATTCTTTGTTTTAATATTGGTTATTTAATTTTTAAGTTTCAGCTTTCATTTAGTTTGAAAATAATCAGGATATTCAGTATGAAATAGTAACGATGTATGTTATCAATAGAAAAGAATAAGCATGGAATGAAATAAAAATGGAATGAATGAATCCACAGGGATTTCCAGAACGTCGTTGAAGTCACACTTCTTCATTCTTTAAAGTTAAAAACCCGAGTTTAATACTAGGCTGCCTTTAGAAAAGCAACAAATTCCTACATATTAATAATAATAGATAAAATAAGAATATAAGTATATTTATAATAACGGGTACAAATGTAATTTTAAGAAATAAAAAAAATAAGAATACAGAAAAATATTAGGTTTTAAGATTATTTGAAATACACTGTCCGGCCACTTTATTAGGTACGCCCCTGCTGTGCGCACAAATCAAGAGTCTCACAATAATTCTTAAAACCGGTGGGGGCAGTGTTATGGTGTGGGGGATGTTTTCCTGTCACACGTTGGGTCCATTGATACCTCTGGAGGCATGTAAGGATGCTAGAGCGTACCTAAACATCGTAGCTGACCAAGAGCAACCGTACATGTTATCAGTTTATCCTCAAGCAAATGGCTACTTCCAGCAGAATAATGCGCCGGTGCATAAAGCCCGCATCACTATGAGATGGTTTGAGGAACATGACGCTGACTTTTCCTTGCTGCAGTGGCCCGCTCAGTCCCCGGATCTCAGCCCGATTTAAAATTTGAGATGAGCTGGAACGGGCTGTTTGCTTCAGGCCTACGCCTCCATCAAATTTTATAGTATATGGTATAATTTTTATACCTGCGTGACACACTCATGTCTGCATGGTACACAATACCTCAACAACGTTTTCAGCGTCTTGTGGAGTCCATGCCTCGACGAATTCAGGCTGTTTGGAGTGCTAAAGGAGGCCCAATACATTACTAGGGCCAAATTTTCACAATCGGGCTGAGATCCGGGGACCGAGCGGGCCACTGCAGCAACGAAAAGTCATCATGTTCCTCAAACCATTCCATAGTGATGCGGGCTTTATGCACCGGCGCATTATCCTGCTGGAAGTAATCACCTGCATGAGGATAAACTGTTAACATGTACTGTTGCACTTAGTCAGCTACGATGTTTAGGTTCGCTCTAGCATCCTGACGTGTCCCCAGAGGTATCAATGGACCCAACGTGTGCCAGGAAAACATCCCCCACACCATAACACTGCCCCCACCTGCTTGAAGAGTTGTTGTGAGACACAGCATTTGTGCGCACAGTAGGGGTATACCTAATAAAGTGGCTGGACAGTGTATAAGCGAGGCTTGATCAGAAAACAGCTTCAAGATTGATTGTTGACGATATTTATCTGCGGAAACTGCTTAGATTTAGATGTGTGTGTGTGTGTGTGTGGTTTTTTTTTTTTTTTTTTTTTTTTTTTTTTAAGGACGGGGGAAATGCATTTACGCATACCAAGGAATTGGTAATGTGAGGCTCAGTCATAAAAGACTACTACTCACTAAAACCCTACGTCCGACTTCCAAAACACCCTACACGGAACCACCGTCAGGTACTACATCGCGTAGGGCAGAATGACTAAAAGTCCGACTCACATATCATTTCGCAACTGATCAAGTCTGATTTTCTCAGCCATACGAAGTTTCCGTATAATAGTGGCAGCATAGTCAGCCACTGCCGTCCAATTAGCCTGGGAGATAGTCATCAAGCCAACGATGTTCTCTGGAGTCACACGCTGTCGAAGGAATTTCTTCAGCTCATTTCTATCTTCATGGAAGCGTGGGCAGACAAAGAAGACATGCTCCACATCCTCATCCAAGAACTGGCAAGTCGGACATGACGCACTGTCGACAATTCCGAAGCGCCTCTGGTACGCTAGAAAACAACCATGGCCACTTATTAGCTGAGTCAGGTAGTGATCCACCTCCCCATGCTTTCTTTCCATCCACGTTGCAATATTAGGTATAAGATTATGAGTCCATCTTCCACTGGTCGATGAATCCCATCGTCTCTGCCATCTTTCCGTTGTCTTGCTTTTCACGGCCTTCCTGATCTTGGGTCGGTGAGCGTCACGACGTTCCCGAATACCACTGCATATCGCGCTTCTCTCACTTGCTAAGAGATCGATAGGCGGCATCCCTGCTATGACGCACACTGCATCATATGAAACTGTTCGAAATGCACAAGCGACCCGTAGAGCGCATTTCCGGTGAACCGAAGTCATTTGACATACATATGATTTAGTCTTCGTGGCATGTAACCAGATCGGAGCCGCGTAGAGCATGGTAGAGATAGCCACACTGGACAGGAGTCTTCGTCGGCTCTGCCGAGGTCCCCCGATGTTCGGCATGATCCTAGCCAAGGCGTTGACCACTCGTGCAGACTTTTCACTCACGATTCGAAGATGTTCATCGAACCGAAGCCTTGCATCAATCTGAACACCCAGATACCTGAGAGAAGGCTGCGACAGAATGTCATGATCACCCACAGTGTGTGTGTGTCAAAACATTTCGACAATGCTACAAACATATCTTTTTATTATAATTACAAAGCCAAAATTTGTTAGCATTCATTGTGTTGATGTTCTAATATATTCACTAGGATATTGAAGAATCGGACAATTATTAAGTAACGATGAATTTCTTAGGTAACGTAAAAACAGCTTTTTGAACAATAATTTCTATGAAATTCTATCCTACACTTATCCTACACTTCTTAAACACAAACCAGAATCCAGATCGCCATCTTCCACAGGAGATCAGTAAGATCCAGGCTCCCAACAAAACATTATCGTCGCCTGATGGAAGGTATAGTACAAATGGGTTGTAATCCAAAACTTACGATTGCCATTGTGGCTGGGTTTCAGGATGGTTCTCCATTTTATCTCTTCCTAACCTCATTTACATATTCAGATTTCCCATATTTAATAAGACATTCTTTGTAAAAGAAATTATACAACATTGTGAAAGCCTTATACAAACCTCGAATTGATACTTTCAATCAATGATCATTGAGGATTTTCTCCCTGTATCTATGCTAATCTTTACGGTTGATGGAACTCTGCATTCCTCTGCAAAGAAATCCGCTCCCATTCAGTTCCCTTTCATGCTATCACGAACCTGGAATATTCAGCGGCATTGGCTACGTGAAAATGTAATCATTCACGTTGATGGTTTCTGATAGCATTAGGATTTAGAAGCAGTAACAACAATTTAACACCACTTTTGGACAACTAAAGCAGTTTTACGTCGTACTTCAGTCGCATTCGCCCTTTAAAATAGTGCAGAAATCGCCTGAATGGACATAAAAAGAAAAACTTGTCTGTCTATCGGTAAGTCCGTTCGTTTAAAACAATATAATTCCAACTGAATCGATATTCATTAAACTTAGCAAGATCAATAAAATTTAACAACTCAGCCCAAATTTCGTCAAAACTGGATGAAAAGTAAAGCTGTAAGTTATTTTTTTCCCACAAACTTTAAATGCAATTACCACATGAAAAATATCTCCATTTGGTGACTACTTTAGAAGTTTCTATTTCGTTCGACATCTATCAATAATAAGCTCCCGATACTAATAAAGGCTGAACAACAACAGAAAAGCTCCTGCGTTTAATAAATGCCCAGGATCGTCTTTGTTATGATTTTGTGACTAGCGGGCATTCTGTATATCTACTGACACAGTAGCTCACTTTAGATATTCGAATTCATTCATAATTTTAGTTTTTACGTATTGTAGCATTTGTTACAAATACCTAAGCAGCTTGGAAAGGGAGGTTTGGGTGTCCTGGTGTTATGTAGTGGCCCAGTCTATAAATAGATACAGATTCAAATATTATTTCCCTCCAGAGATTTCTTAACGAACTAAGGATTTCCTAACGTAATATCATCAGTGGAGCAGGAGAAGTTGGTTTGCGTTGCTTCAATTTCTCCTGGTTTCTTTTTTACTATCTATTTTCACTTCGCCAATCTCTGCGAAATGCGATCCTAATCTAGTTGTGGCTCCATATCTTCATGAGTGTGTCTCAACTTCTTGTTCTCTGAGAAGTTTTAACGAGAGTGAAAATTACAATTAAAAGAAATTGTTTGATAAAATCATAAGAAAATTTTAAGAAAAAAAATATGTTAAAATATAAAATTATGTAACTTAAACTATGCTAAAAAATTATACTTATTGATTAAAAAGACGAACACCACTATTTTTTTTTTAAAAAAAGGGAATATGTAATGTAAAAATACATTATAGCAGCTTTCGAGAGACTTCAGCAGCTCTCCTTGTCAACCAAGTTGAAAAATTCAAGTCAACCAAGTTGACAAGGAAAGCTGCTGAAGTCTCTCGAAAGCCTCTGTAATGTATTTTTAAATTATATATTCCTTTAAAAAAAATAGTATGTTTGTCTTTTTAAAATCAATAAAACATAAAATGAAAAGTAAATTAGATAATTCTACAGCTAATGTGAGGTTCGGTTGCGACTACGACTTAAACGAATCGATTTTAAGTCATATTTTTTTTTCCATGCTTAAAAATTTGAAATAAAAAGATATATATGTGGTTCATTGATGTTTAGTAAAACAATCCATCTGTTTGCAATTTGTTTCGAATAAAGAACCACTGGTCCATCGTCTATATTAGCGTATTGATCGTCCTGGTATGTGTAAATATTTCCTAATCTAAACTCTCACTTTGTCATTTTTTTTCGATTAAAAATATATTTTATTTAATAAAAAGATAAATATATATAAATCCTATTGTAAGATTTAAAAACGAAATCGTAAATAATCCATTGCTCTGAAATATATATTTAAAATTAATTTGTACTAATATATATATTTGCTTAAAAGTGAAAAAATCACTAGATTTTTAATTAAGTTTTCTTAAGTATCTAAAAATCAAATATATTTGCGAGCAATAATTAATCAAACGACGACTTGATATTAAATTTAGAAACAAACACAGAAACTATTATAGTCCTGGAATCCGAAAAATTGTAGGCAGTGAAAAAAGAAGTTTGGAATGTCTTGTTTCTTAAGAGTAAAATTAAGGTAACGTTAACTATTCCCCGCCCAGCGAAAGAATGACTCTG
Source organism: Thereuonema tuberculata (assembly GCA_023159025.1). Taxonomy (NCBI): domain Eukaryota; kingdom Metazoa; phylum Arthropoda; class Chilopoda; order Scutigeromorpha; family Scutigeridae; genus Thereuonema; species Thereuonema tuberculata. Next base: position 61,706,594 of record JAFIDM010000004.1, read on the forward strand.
ACCTTGAACTACACCCATGATCTCTTAATCATTCCAGGACTGAAGTTTGTTGAGAGAAACTATTCACAATGGCGACTCTCAAGCGAGGCAAACCTATCAGAAGCCAAACACTTTCCCGCCATAAACACTGACATATACAATCGATTCAAATTCTACTATTGCGCCATCTGGTGTCCACGGTCGTTCTTTCGCTGGGAGGAGAATAAGGTACAATGACATTCTGAAAAAAAAAAGACTATTCAATAGAAAAAGAGATTTAACGTACTGGTCCTTTTTTTTTTCATTGTAAAAAGAAAATGAAACATATATAATTTACATATCAGAATAACTTTTACATTCGAACCCAAAGTTTAAGCATTACTCAAAACTGATTACAATCCAAAAAACTCTTAGGGAAAGTTAGACTTCAGTCAGTTCTCCAGAAGTTTAAATAAGTTAAGTCGATGGTATACGATTAATATACATAAAAGTTTAGGATTCTTTGCGGAATCGAGAAATTGTTCAGTTTATTTTTTCATTATTGTTTATCAATTTGAAATGGATCCAAGGGTTCACCCAGCCCTCTGTAGAACGGATACCATATTTCTTTACGGCAGCAAAGGTGGGCGAGCGTTGGACTGACCTCATCTCAGTCCCAAGTGAATGAACATTAGGAGCCTTATCTCCAGCGTCCCCATGGATCCCCAAGGGATATATCTATACTTAATAACAAAAAAATATAAGGCAGCTATTCTGTATAAATTAACTTGTTTTTCGTTTATTGTCACACTTGACAATGCCCTCTCTCGGGGAGCGAAACTAGTTGTTTATTATTTATATTTAATAAAAATATTGTATCATTTTAAACACGTGTACACTATTTTTTTAAAAAAGGTCTTATGCTATTAAAAAAAGATAAATTCTTATGTTTTTAGTTAGTTGGTACCAATTAAATGATGCACAATTTGTTCGTTTTCCAATCTGTATTATATCTATAATTCTGTATGATGTATCACATCTGCAACTCTATTTACCATAGAATACGTTGATCTATCACCTTAGTTAATTTGATTTGGTAAGAGTCATTTTATATCAATTTCCTTAATGAATCTATTTGGGATGTTTATTCTTGCGAAGTTTTGGAAAGATAGCGTTAAGAATGCCGAAGATATTATATTTTTGGAACTTTCATTAAGAGATGGTTTCGGCTTTAAGATTAGAGCTAAGACAAACGAAGAACTAATTGTAATTTCTTTTTTTTTTTAGAAAATTTTTTTTCAATACTAAACTTATCATCTTGAGGAAATTTAATGTAACTTTGTGAAGTTATTAATCTCTGTTTTATTTCCATATTTTTCCTATGAAGTAAACAGAAATCGGAAACAACATCGGAAACCGGGAGTCTCTTGAAGCACCAAGGGTCAAAAGGTGGCTCTAATTCCGAATTTGAGCTCTAATTCGAAGTTTTCTGATAAGAGGCCGAGCTTAATCCGGAGCTGTGTTTTAGCATCTTTTGCTTCCTGTTATAATCGCATTTCCTTAATTCCTGTGAACTGCAGTTAAAACCTGGAGATGACGGTAGTGGTGGTGGTGCGTTGGTGTAGGGTCTTTGCTTCCTGAACCACCTGAGGCAAAGGTCAACCTATGGATGGATGAAGCAATCGGAAATCCGTCTACAAAGCCGTGAAATTCGTTGTCACTGGACGGACGCTATTGATTCCGTGTCCCGTCGTCGGCGGCCATGTCTCTGCAGCCCAAACATCTGCTGCTGGCTCGGCGCCAGGCGTCCGTGTAGATGCACATACGACGCCAAATGGTTCTTAAAGTGAAATATTTGCGCGTGGCGAAACGGCGTTCTCAGAGCTCCAGTGTCACGCAAACTTAACCCAGTGTCCTTGATTTACCTTCGCCGATGGGCTTGAACTGATTTAAGTTCGCGCCAATTCGCCAGTGGTCGAGAAAATTTGGACGCGGTGACCTTGCGTTGACCGTGGAAAGCTGAAATCACGACGCCAACCCATTGTACTGTGACGTCAGCCACATCTATTAAAAGCCTTTTAGTCTCAGATAAATGGATTTGACTTGGTTTAATTATGAAACTGCTGATCGAATTACTTCACAAATCTTAGCGAAACTTCGTTTGCCAAAGAAAATTGAATTCCAGTGGAAAAAGACAAGTTTGGTTTCTTTTTTCTATTTCTTCCAGTGTAATCCAAAGTCAACCTAAAGCTCATCTTCCATTTGGTTTAAGGTTGATGAAGCTTCTTTTTAGTTAAAGATGTAAACACTTACTAACTTTAAGACTAAGTTATTTAAATTATTTGATAAAATTTACAGATTACCAACAGACTTTTCTGAACAAACATTACAAAACTTTTCAAATCCATTAAAATAAAAGAGAGTTATGAAACAAAAACATAAATCAGCATTTTTTTATTTAATTCCTGTAAAGTCAATGATTAAATTGTTTTTTTGCACTATGTTCGTTACATTGTTTTTTTTTCTTGGCACGTACGCGTGAAAGTATAACTATCAAGTAATATTACCATTTTTGATAATGTTTTTGTCCAGATGAGGTCACAAGGTTACGATTATCACTTTAAAAGGCTTCTGGACGAAATAATAAGCGCTGGACTTAATATCCCTCCAAGCATGAGATGTTATCAAACTATTAACCTAATATTATGCAAAGTTTCTTACTGTGTGGTTATGAAATATCATAAAACAAACAGTCTTTCTAAAGTATAAATATATATGGAAGCTTTTAAAATTGTTTGAATTGTTTACCTTAAGCTTAGTATTGAAACTGTTTGCTTTTCTTAGGGTCAATTCATTTCTGTGATTGTTTATCCAAAACTTAAAAGGGTCGTTTATTTGATAACATTAGAAAACAAAAGCATTAGTAAACGTGATTTCGTTTAGAATATTTCGTCTTTTAAGTCTTATCATTCCTATTTCCCTGCTTTTAAATGACAATGATCTTTTATCCATTTCATCCGTTTTACGATTCATTCATCAACGTGGCCTTGCCACACTCTTATAATTATCAGGTTTTTAATTTTCTACTATACAACTATAGATGATTTATTATCATCTTACTTTTCTGGACATTACCTGTTCTTTTCTTGATTTCTGTCCTTCCTTATCTAGACATTTCGTTTTCATTTCATTTCTTTTTCTTTATTCTAATTTTCAACTTTCTTGGCGCAGCTTAGCCAAAGATGCTTTTGCGCCATTAAATCTACTAACCAACCAACCATGTCTTATCATTCCTAAACAACGAAAAATCTAGGGGATAACACTTATCTGGACCACTCTGTACATTTTCATTAACAAAGATTTGTATCTTCCTTTGAGGACAGGCATTTGAAATCATCAGCCAGCGGAACCTAAGTTGAAGGCGAAGATCGATTCGATGAATTACAGCTTTTGGGAGATTGTAACGTTTTAAGAACAACGTATTTTGGCGTGTTGTGTGTTTTATCTTTTGTCGCAACCTCATTGTTACCTCTGGAATTTTAGATTTGAAGGGTAGGCTATGTATTTGTTGTGATGTCATGATCACAGATGGACGGATAAGCGTATTTAAAATTGCATTTCGTTTAAATTTTGTTTCTTTGTTGTAGCTTTTTTTTTTCTTCTTCACCTACTGGCAGTCTTTAAAAACGTTCGACGAAACCTATAATACTCTGTGGTAGCCAACTATCATGCAGGTAATACTGGGCGAACACGTACCAATCTGTGGCAATATTGGTGGACAATATTGGTCATTATTGATATTGGCAGTTGGTATTGTCCGCGAACACACAGGTTTTCCTTTACAAGTATTGGCCTGGTTACGGCGTTGCTCACTAGGGAGAGCTAGAGAGAGCGTGTTTCCGTACAGAATTGCTATAGTATTAAATGCCGTCCCTCTGTCGAAATCAATTAAGATTCTTTCATTATCAATTGACAAAATGTTGTTGTTTGAATTATTGTTTTGAGCCGACCCATTTTGCTGATTTTAAGCCTTGGTTCTCAAACAAAATGGCCGGCGTGAGTGAGTGATTTTCCGATTTTCAAAGTCCCGCCTTCCTTCGACGTCACCATTGTCACGTGATTTCATCCGTTCATGTGATTCGCTCGCTCACCAGCAATATTTCTCGCCAACTAAAATTGGTACTTTTTTTCCGACAATCGCCAATGGGCAATATTGGGCAATATTGTTCCTTTTTATTGCTGGAAACGGTTGGTACCAATCAAAAGGACCAATATTGTCCACCAATATTGCCGCAGATTGGTACATGTTCGCCCAGCATAACAAAGATAAAATACAAAATAAGCCTATTGATTCCATTAATGAAAACTAATGGTTTGTGTTGTTTTGTTTTGTTTTCTTTGGGGTAAAGTTAACTGAAATAGTTAGCGTTAACATAAGTAATTAAAACAGAAAAGTTGAGTTAATATTATTAGTCATTTGGAAAAATGCCAGATTTGTGTAGGTTTAATTTGAAAAGTTTTATAAATCGCAAGCTAGGTTTCATAAAAGGTAGCGAAGTGAAGTTGATTTTTAAATTGCAATTGGATTTATAACTGAAAGTCACTTGACATCCGTGGAAGTTGTTTTCAGCTTTAGGAACCTCATAACTCGCCAGTCCTCGGGCGCCGATGGGTTGTTGTGGAGGAAAACATATTTATTTCTCCACCCACATCTTTGTACTTTGGAGTCCATCAATCGAAATAACGGTGTTGATTCTATTTTCATTGCCACTTTCAGTGATTTGTCTTCAAGATGAATTGGACTAAACATAACATTCCCATTTCAATTCTGTTCAAGAAAGAACAGAATCCTTTTCTCTTTTTTTTTAAACTTATTATTGATTCAAAATTACTTATTCAGTTTAAGTTCTTTACTTCTTTTTACTTCAGGTTCGATAGAAAACGCAGTGCAGAGGAAACGGAACAATAAAAACTACTTTACAAAAAATAGATGAAAAATTAATTACTTCAATACTTTCTCCATTCTTCTCTGAGTCAAGTAATTTTCGAAGCATAAGATTTATTTTTATACCAAATTATAGACTTGGAGAGAAACAAAAAAAAAGTAGGCAAAAATGCAATTTTTAGTCAAAATACAAATGCCTACCATTCCTTCTGTGATCACGATATCTTCAAAAACTATACATCCTAGAAAGCTGAAATTTTAGCGATCAGTACAGGATATTATAACGAAGCTCCCTATTGATTCTGGTACATAGTCGACCATCGATATAAGGAGCATGAGCGCTCAAAGGATTTTTTCATGATGGGGAGTTGGGGGTCACAAAATATAATGGCAGTTTAAACGAAGTCTGTAAAATTGATTTTATATTGTGAAATTATATCAAATAAATGTAAGTAAACTGTAGTAATTAGTTACAATAAAATTTCCGGTTTTCTATCTTTTAATTCCCTTGAGAGAAAAAAAATCTATGACTTTCATTTAAATGAAAATTCCAGGGTGAGGCAAATGCCCTTTCCCCGTACTTCCACTCTTTGCTTGAACCTGCCAACGTCCATGGCCAGGAACCAAAAACCATCTACCTATTGCCTGTCCGTCTGTGATCAACTCAAAAAAACAAGGTATCCTACGAAGCTGAAACTTTCACAGCTTGTGTAGGTGTTTGTAACCTGATTAATTTTGGCAAAAATCAATAGAAGTAGGTAAAATCAAAAACCATAGCTTTTGCAAATGAATAATCTTTTGAACGAACAACTTTTTTTTTCTTTTTTAGCAATGTTTTATGAGCCTTTCAAAAGTTGCCACATCAACTATATCTTTTTTTTTTCTCAAATCGTAAGAGTTTAAACAAAATCTCAACCTAAATAAAATCTTAATGTTGTCTACAGTTTATTTCACTCTATCTTCCCAAAACGACTATCTTACATTCTGCCAAAGAACTCTGGTTGCTTCTATTGAATAAAATAGTCCTCATAAATTCGTTATTTACACTGCCTGATACAAAAAAACGCAGCAGCAAGAACAATGAAAGTTATGTAAATGTTTATGTTAAAAACAAGAAATTACAAGTTATACGTTTATATTTATAAATTATATATCTATGAAAAATGATAAAAAAATTTGGCGGATTTATTTGATTGAGTAAATCAAAAAATAATTAAATTTTCCACCTAAAAATTGTATTTGATTTAAAGCTGATAGTCAGTAGTTGATATCTCTACCTTTAGTAACGATATGTACAGTCAAGTATCGAGACGTTCAAACGCACTTGCAGTCATGGAGTGGGGACTTGCAGCCCTGACCATAGGAATGAGAGGGGAAATCTCCCTTTTACTGCCTGCCTCATGCAGTGTAATGATCGTTTCTATTGTGAGTGATCCCCTGTTCTCAACTCCTCTGGATGAATCCTGTTTTATTTTCCGAGGTGCTTTCAGACCCTCCAGCAAAAAGAGGGTTCTCTAATGAAATTCTCCCCACAATCCTGTGGCTTGAGCTGCTAAATATGTAGGTGGTCTTTGTAGTAATGTGGCGCCTTCAGTTCGTGTTCAGTGTTTGTGCAAGTTGCGAGACAGCTTCCCTTCACATCCCAAATATTCTCTATAGCAGATATAATCGGGGATCTTGCAGAACAATAGAGACTTATCTTGAATCAAAGGACAAAGCCGGCACACCTGCTGATTTCAAATCTAATTTTAATAAAATGTAAGTACAACCCAGGTTTCGGTTATAAATCTAACCTTCTTCAAGTACAATGAGCAACAAATAATTCGAGTATTTATACAATTTAATTATAATATCTTTTAGCGATAGGAAGCAATGGAAATTTCCCAGGTTCCATATTTGCATATATTGACGTCTTGATCCGTACAGCTCCATCTTGCGGAAATCTCGTGAAGAACCTTTCATCAACAAATTCCACGTGCTTGCTAATCGTAAACAACTGGTTCTGGCTATCTTGAATACAACAAAACATGTGAACCATCTGAAACACTAAAATATTAATGTGAGTGCCATTGATATAAGTTTCAAAATAAAGAAATGAAAATGAAAAATATGAATAAATTGATTAAACAAAATCTTAAATTCATTAACCAAATTTTCATTAATTTAAAAAAATTTTAAAAACGAAAAACTGCAAGAAATTTTGATAGAAAAGAACTAGTAAAAAAATTAAAAATTGAAAAACATAAAAAATAATAAATAAAAAAAGTTAAAAAATAAAATAAAAATTTTAATAAAGTCGATTGGACAAAATGTGCCCAACGGTGTCATGTGCAAAATGGCACCCGAAGGTTTCGAAGAAATGGCAGCATTGGGGATGCAGAATCATCGTATATGGCAACACTGTCAAAGTTCTTTGCACAAACACAAGAAGTAGAATCATCTCAGATCAGAATACTGTGCAGACATTATTGATACACTTCTGGCGCTGGTCTCTTCAAACTGTGATGCGATCAATGTCTGCACTCAGGCTGAAATGGAATACATAGGTGTTATTCCTGCTCGCATGACTAAGCACTGAAAATAATAATGAAATGCTCTGATCATGCATTCGCTGCGTAAACGCTGTGACTATAGTTCAGTTCTTTCGGCTATCTGAGCTAGACCTCGTGTATTTGGTGAATGATGCTGGCTTAACAGAACCCGCAGTTCCTTATTGGTCAGTAAGGCAATCTTTGTTTCCCCTCCGCCTTGGGAGAGCGCATAGAGAGTCATTTCTGACGCATTTTATAAACACCGGTTACTATGCTTATAGCGATTGACAACAGACCCATCGGCCTCATGCTTCCCTTCTACAAGGCCCGTCACTTACTTCCACGCTCTCTGGTTGTCATCGATTTACATTTGGAAACTGGCGAATGACAAATATACTACAGTACATAACTATCGCATCTGGTTACGTAATCCTTGTCGTAGGTTTCAAGATTTACATACAGCATCTCGTACTACATGCTGTAATTATCTGCTTTGGAAAATTAAGAGTTTTGCTGCTTTTGTGTCCAGCAGTGTATCATAGCCATAGAATCTTCTCGACGTCTTAGACGCGGCCATTGTAAGAGATGCTTTCTTCAAACTTATTTGATTTGAAATACAATTCAAATTCAGACACCGTAAATACACTTGTCTTACACTAGCTCAAAACAAATGATAATTGTAAGCTTGATTAAAAAATATGAATTTTGAAATTTTAATGTATATTTAAAGCATATTATTTGATATGAGAAAAGGCCCGGTGGTGGGATCTGTGACCTTAAAATCGATATACAAAGTGGAAATTCAAAATTCTCTATTATTGAATGCTTAGTACACTTCCCTCGACAAGGGTTTAGAGAAATTGAAAATAATAAAAAGTAACGTTTATCAAGTAAAAAGACAAAAATTGCTCTCATAAAAAAAGCTTTTAATATGAAAAAAAAGTCACAAAAAGAATTCCTAACTGTCAATAACTTCGTAACCAATCGATACATGGTAATGGAGTTCGTTGCCAGCGACTGAAATATAACGGAGAAAAATGTTAGTTGACAGTGGAGATTGTTTGGCATCAACAACTGTATCGCTTTATTGATTGAGTTGGCGATAGAAGGGGAATAAGGCTTCCAAGTTCGTCTAACGTTACCTTTTTTTTTTTTCTTTTTTCTTTTTTTTTTTCCTTTAAAAAAAATTGGTCTATGTTTGTTCTCGTATTGAACGAAGCGAAACCATAAAAAAAAAAAAAAAAAAAAATGCAACCAGATTTGTTATTAAAAAAAAACGCTTCTTAAAAAGGAGAATCATTTTATTTACACAAGTTGTAAATAATATGATATAAAAAACGCACACACGGACAAACACATACAAAAAAAAAAAGTAGTAGTTGCTGAAAGAACTTATTTTCTTTAAAACATAACGATTGTTTTTTAATGAAATCGTGAAAGTCTATCAAACGAAAGTTTCCGATTTATTTTTAAATTAAAAATGTTTTTGGAAATTCCATCATATCTGTTTAAAATCAAATTCTCTCGTTTCCAAAAAAAAAAAAATCGGGCTGCATCACTTGTTTAAATCCGATTAATAAAAATGCCGAAGTTTGTCGTTTTATTTAAAATATTCTTATGCATTGTTAGGTTATTATTGTTTGTTTCTAATGATTTTCATGGGGAATATTTGTCACTTTCAAGCGGTAACTGTTCAGCAGGGACCCCCGCTTGAAAAATGTTTTCAACTATGAAATCCCATAAATATGCATACAAAATTTCAAGAGGATCCATTCAGATGTTCAAAAATTATTAAGGAAACACACACACACACACACACACACACACACACACACACACACACACAGACTGATTGATTCATTGAGCCTCACTAGAAAACGATAAAAATAAGGCCTCAATGGCGAAGCAGAAAATTATACGAAAATTAATTTATTTTGTAACAATGGATGAGACCAAATTATTTACAAGTGACATCCTGGAATAGCTGTTTCACGCTCTTTGGCGATCATCAGCCAGGAGAAGTCACAGTAAATAACAAGATCTCCGTACTGAGGCTAGTATGAACAATACATCGGAAGCGCAGTGGTGCCTCAAAGGGAAAATTACACAATGAAAAACTCACCAATGAAAAATTTGAGCGTCAAATAGCTGTTCCAGGATGTCATTTGTAAATAATTTGGTCTCACCAATTGTTATTATTAATAATTCAAATGCGCAGTTTGAATTTTTATGCTTTAAAAAAATTCATTGAGGCTTGCGCACTGCTGGCACATGAATTTTCTCACTAATTGTGTATTTTTTCCTTTGAGGCACCACTGCGCTTCCGAAGTATAATTTATTTTATGTTTTATGTTGTTGATGATTTCGATAATTTCCAAAGCAGCTAATAGATGTACTACCTTCTATGTAGCCGGTGTGTTATCTATAAAACGTTTACGGAAAAAAAATAATTAATCGCCCTTGACTTCTCACTGAAATTTGGAATGTTAATTACATTTTATTATATTTTATTTATCGAGTTTCATGAACAGTGGAAGTCCAAGTTTTTCATGAATATCGACTGATAAACTGACAGGAAACCATTGATAATCTCTACATAATCATATATAAAAGTCAAAGTTTGTTTGTTCTCTACCAATTTTACACCGTTTGACTGATCGGAACCAAATTTTGCGTAGATACTCTCTACCGCCCTGTGAAAAATATAGGCTACCGTGGAACCCGGTTAACCACTCCCAAGGGGGTGAAAAGGATGAAATCTCTGAAATAGCGCCACATATGGATCTAGTGGCGACAATGGGAACTATACAAATATTGTTCTCAACAAATGGAACATTTGGGGAAAGTGTGATGTGATAGGATTGTGGAGAAGTGGAGAACCAGGTCTCCCAATCCCCTTCCCATGCCCACCTGCTCCCCGGGCAACGCCGGCTACTGTAAGCTAGTAGAATATATTCCTGATGAAAATAATTTAACAATCAAACGTAACTAATGCAAACCTATTACTATTGGTTTCCGTCATTTTTATTCGCTAATCCTATCCGTAACTACCAAAAAAAAAAGATATAAAAATAAAATAAATCGATTTGTTAACTTTTACCAAGCAAAATAAAACATTGCAAGAAGTTTGTAATTGTTAACAGTTGATTGTAATTTGATGGAGATGCCATTAGAGAGGATTTGTTGGGGAACTCCAGTCAGTTCGCAAACTACAAAATGGGAACATTGCTGTACACCAATACTAACCACAAGACAAAGAAAATGGTATGTAATAGGTTAATTATTGCTTTCTTCATGAAAGAGTAAAGAATAGGGTTTTCTATTATATTTTTAGATTTGTAATTTAAAAAATAATGGGACAAAAAGTAACGTTTAAATTTACATGATATAGAAAACGAAATCTGTTATCAATTAAACCATAATGCTTTAATTGAAGTCATTGTTACCTAAAATTATTGTAATAAAACTTGCTTATATTTTGATATTATCCAAACATATGCAAGATAAGTATTTAAAAATAAGATAATTTTAAATTTTCTTAAACATTGAGAATGTTTTATGTCGTAACCTATTTCTAACTTTAGGAAGGTTTTGATTTGAAAGTTATTTTTAGGTTCTCAGAGGAACGGGATATCATTACAAACACAGGCTATGGTCTTTAATCCATGAAGTGCTCTCTTAATCACGTGTAGCTGAGATAAAGATCGGATTAAGTGTTGTTGTTGAACGCCATTTATCTTTGAATTAATCCTTTTTATTAATCACAAATTAATGTTGTTTAGCCTCGCGGAGGACCCACATTTATTGGAATTGTCAATCTAATCTTAATTGTTCGTCTTCTTTTCTTAAGAGTTTTGATGACATTTCGCCTCCTTTGCATGCGAACACAATCCTCATCTGCAATTATAATCAAAACTCAAAATGCTTGCATTGAATGAACTAACTGTGGAGTGCTTGCATTGAATGAACTAACTGTGGAGTACTTGTAAACGAAGAACATTCCAGAAGAATCCAATGAAATTCCCCTCTTAATGGTCCCTAGATAGCCATTTGATCTTTCACCTCCACATTGTATAATGTTATTTAAGCATTGTCCAATTGTAGTAGCTTCCTTTGTGCGGCCATCACTTGTAATTGTATCCACTCATTTTACATTGACTACAGTTCGTAATAACTGTTAATCTGTATCTTCCCGCCCTTCAATTCCCCCAAAGCCCAACATGAATGCAACTCTATTAAATTAGTAATAAGGTTATTAATAATCACTCACCCAACCCCGCCTGAATCACGATTTCCCAAACATCTATTATTATCTTTTGAGAACCTTGAATTTTTATTTATAACATTAAGTATGGAAGCTAAAATCTTAGAAGTTTCAAATCCTCCTCTCTTAATGGCTTCTCGTTTTATCTTTTTTTTTTGTTACATTGGTCAGACTAGCATTTTGCTTAGAATTAGATAAATCAATTGTTAAATACAGTAGACTCTCGATATCTCGAACTTCGATATCTTGAAAACCTTGATACGTCGAAAAATGAATTTTCCCCTTGATATTACATATTCATCTAATGTTAATTTTAATTCTTATGTCGAACAGTTTTCAATCAAAATCTTGTTATGTCGAATATTTTTCGAAGTAAAAAATGATTTTTTTTTCCGGAAAAATCGCCGTTTAGTTGTGTCGAAGCAAATAGAGGTATTTTTTCAAGAATCTCTCACACCCTTCATTATCTCTCTGAGGGGTCAAGGACGATTCTTTTCAATTTAATGTAATTATTTTCGACTAGTTTTAACAATTAAAATTATTATTGTTGTATTTAAACTTATTGTCAACTATCATTACATATTTATACTTATTCTCATCTATTAAGACTAATTTTTAAGATATTATTACGTATCTGGTGTTTTTACGTGAATTTTTGTGTTTTGGTTATGACCTTGTTATCTCGAAAACTCGCTATCTCGAATTTTTTTTAGCGTTCCTTCCACTTCGAGATATCGAGAGTATACTATACTTAGTTTTCCACTGTTAATAATCGAACACCTGGCATCACATATACAACCATAAAAAAAAAAAAAAAAAAAAACAGGAATAAGAAATTAAAATCCGTACTAATAGAAATACAATAAGAACTAATACCAACTAAATGAGATCAACAGAAGAATTAATATTAAAAAAAACATAAACACAAATAGAAAACAATTAAAAATCAATTAGAGCAAAGAAAATATACAAAAAAAAAATCAGATAATCAACAAGATCTAAGTAACCTAGGAAATACAGCCTCCTTTTGATTATTTTTATGTTTCATCGGGCACGTTAAAATCTTTTTTTAAACAAAAACAAAATCTTAAGTTCAATGAAAGCAAGTTTAACGTCCGTAATTATTCATAAATAGAGAGAGAAATTTACCAATGGACAATAAATATGCCTTCGCACATTGAGCCAACATCAACGGGAATTCTGAACAGCTGTTTCATCCTTATTAGGAATCATCAGTTTGAGATATTAGCTTTTTTTTTATTTAAAAAGTCAAATACTATAAAGAAAACTAAAAAACACATGAAAATAAGATAACTCAAAAATAAGGAACCTAAAAATTTAAAATTCCCGATGTAAACAGTGACCCCTCAACGACTAAAATCAATGACTTTTCTTGCTTTTAGGGATTGAGGGGTCACTTTTTACATCGTGAATTCCCAATTCTTCCCCTTTTGAGTCTTGCGCAGGCTGAGTAGCTCTGGCTGAGGAGAACCCAACAAGCTCGAAACGGCCTTTCCAGTGTCTCGGCTCGACTTAAAAGGCATTCTTATCTAAAAATTTAAGCAATATCTATAATAACAAGCAAAGCAAACAAACAAACAATGAACATAAAAAAATTAATTCATAAAGTCAGGAAAAACAAATAAAAATGAATAAATATTAGTCATATTTGACCAATCTTAAATTTGGCATTTTTTTTTTTTTAATTTTATGATCCTATAATATGTGATTTAGATATTTCAGCTATAAATAGCTCAACATTGTCAAACGATGGAAGAAATACGAGACAAATAGAAAATAGCAAAAGAAAATAAATTGTCAACTCTCTCAATGCCTATTGCTATTAAAAGTTTTCACCCATCACCCCTAACAATAAAATCAAATAAAATAATAAATAAATCAGTTACTAAAAGACTGCCTATTTCCATCACAAAAAAATTGTAATGGAATTACGTATTATTATGAAACTGTCTGTTGCTAACGCGAAGTGTAGTTAGAATTGCAACATCTATGTCTGCAACGTTTCTTAATTTCATGGAACCAAAGACTCAAAACCTCAAAAATCCTAGGAATGTTAATGGTCAGCTGAGACTGTCAAAGTCACCTTCGAGTTTGATACAGTCTTAAAGCATGGCTACTGTAAAAGAAACAACCTAAAATTGTTAAGAAGACAAGATTGAATACCATGGGATATCCTTGTTATTAACTTGAAGTTTAGAATAAATTGTAGACTTCTTTTTTGATTCCCAGAAAACGAAACAAAAAAAAAGAAAATTTCCAAAGTATAGCAGTGTATTTATAACCTTAATTGGCTTTCTTAAATTTCTATTCCTTACATCCCATATTATTTTACTTCTAATAGGGTAAACAAGAATTTCGCCCGATGGTATCTTCAGGACCTTTTATACGGTTCTGCATAAAGGTATTTAATAACTTACTTGGTATTGAGACTTTGTCTTGTTTGATAAAGTAAAGTTGGAGAATAAAGGTAGAGGTTTATCGTCGTTTTTAGGCCCAGTAATCTTGTGGAGCCGCTGGAAGTAAGGCTCTCATTGAAATAAGTCAATGGGATGAAGTTGAGATACCCAACACATCCCACTCCTGCCTTTTCTCACCGGAAAGAATCCCGTCGTCTTTACACAGAGATTAGAACACTACGACTCTTCTGGAAGAGAATTAACCTATGTTGATTCTCTTCCAGAATTCATTCCAGAAAAATTCCAGAATTAATCTCCGCGGGAATAGAACCTAGCAGCATTGTCAAATTCCTTACCACTTGAGCTATCAGGCCCACTCATTTTTTTTTATGTTTATAATTTAAAAAATATTTCCAGTAGAACGTTTTCAACTTCATTTCTAATTGGAACTTTCAAGATATTTTCTTTGAAAAATACAATTTTAGGCAAATAAATTATAGTCTCAATAAATTGTTCCTTCAATTATTTGCAAATCTTCGCTGACTGTGCATAAATAAAAAGGTTTATTTTCGTTTTCTTGTCACTCTTAATCCTGAGAGCAATTACCGTAATTCTACCTTGACAGGTAGAATAGTTCTGTTCTGAAACGCTCCTGAATATTGAATACCGGTGCAATTTCTCGTGCGAATTGTGTGAATTTATAGAAGCTTCTGGAAATAGAAGTTTCCGCTCTGTTTCCCGTCACTTCCATTACGGAACGGGAAGCCAAGGACAAAAGAGCAGAAAAAAAAAATATAGAAGAAGGAACGGATGAATGGAATAAAGGGACTGACCTTCGTTGTTAACAAGGTTCCTTTGACGTCATTTGAGTAAAAGCTCTAATCCCTTCCCAGTTCTACAACCAGTAACAGTTAATTATTAAAAATGGTCTCAAAAGAATTGATAAGAATAGCTCTGATGAAATGGTGTTTTAGGGAGATTGAAAAGCTCTGATGATACTCCTATGGAAAATAACCATTGTCAAAATGTTTTTTTAACTTTTCTCTGTTTCGTTGATGTCTTGACACACTTAGAGCAAATCACTATATATATAGCAAGTTGATGTTTTACATTGGCCTTGCATTGGCCATTGCAAGGAAATTCAAAATTTATAATTCAAAAAGGAAGTCCTAATTTTTTGTCGAAAATCAGTTAACACAATGAATGCTAATGAATTAGTACGTTGTATCTCAGAATACATTGCATTCTGAGATACAAAAATTCAGCAATTTTTTTATCAAATTGCTGAATTGGTGGTTGATTTCAGTGCAAGAGATGGGAGTCTTCTTTTTTATATTTTTATCAGTCTTCTCAAAAAGTGGCTTATCTATTAAAGAAAAAAAATTACGTCGCCAAAATAGTTACGTATTCTGAAGATATCTTTTTTATTAGGTTTAATTTCTACTTTGTTACAGTGTTCTCGAACAAGGCGGTGTCTTCATATAGTTCAGAAATACAAAAACGGTCTCCTGTAAGAAGAGTGACGATAACTTTCTATAAGAACATATTTTGATGTACTTATGACAAGGATATGGAAAGGAAGACAAATCTTTTCATTTGAAATTGAACTAAAATTATGCCAATAGATCGTGGAACTACATAGAAATGGCCTATTTGCACGGTGTTCTCACTTTCAATGGCTTCAAATAGAGAGTTCTGCTGCTTTGTGGACTGAAATTTAGTCATCAGACATATGTGAATATACATTCACTCAAATAGAAGAGACATCGTAGAAGTTGTTCATCGCTCGTGGGGGATGAAAAGTAGTCCAATTTTATTTTCTGCATTATAAATATCGATGTATCTAACGTGGGGCTAAACGGTTTTTGTACGTAGATACAATTTTTGAAAGATTGTGTATTTTGGGCAGAATGACACATCCTTGTTTTCATGTGTGCCCATAGTAAGTTTATTATATTGTTTATTGTTTCCTTCACTTCCTTTGATTCTCCCTGATTTTGGTTCATGAACTTCTCTCTTTGTTTGAAAAGTCCTTTTGAGAGCACAACTCCTTCACTCGGCTTCTAAAGCGAATTAGTGAATGTCGATTTCTCATTATTTTAAAATTCAAAGAAAAAGGTAAAACTTTAGGACCATCAGCTTTAAGACTGTGAAATATGAGATTCATTTTCTTCTAAGAAAGTAAGACCAGAAGCCAGTGTTTAATGAGCCAATGTTTCTACCTAATGAACGGTCACTTTCTTCCTCGTTATCTTCCATTGTTTTTTACTCCCCTCCTACCATCCTCCAACCACTTCCTTCACAATCAGTGAAGTTCTCCATCTTCATCTCATCTCGATTCCGTTCACACATGTTCTCCCGATCACTGAAAGATTGACAGTTTTCATTTATGGCATCGTATTGAAAAAGAAAATATTATCTGATCGATTTGGACGATTTGTTGCCAAATTGGTCCTGTTGCAGAATTTCTAAATGTCTGCCATACAATACTAGAAATGCAAAGATTTTTCACAACTCTTTTTTACTTTAAAAATGTTTGTACATTGTTCTAGCATTTTTCATGTTACAAAGTTTAATCTTTCTTATATACTATTCCTTGTTTTTTTATTACAGAAACAATCAGAATACTTTAAAAATAATGATAATAATGATGAATAATGATACTTTAAAAAGTATCATTATTCCAGTCCTGTATGAACATATTGTAGCGTTTTTTGAGTATTATTATTTTCATAAAGCAAATCTGAGACAAATGTCTCCTAGAATATATGGAATTTCATAGTCAGTTCATCTACAGCACGTCTGTTCTTTCAAATAAGGATCTTTTCACATTTTTTTTTTCATTAAATTCAGATCACATTCCGTGACAGCTCTGACGTAAACAGTTCGTTGTGTCATTTCTCATTTCAGTTCAAATATCACTAAATCCTTAACTTCCATTTATATTAGTTTCCCTTCACTTAATGCTCAATAGCGTACGTTAGATAAAAATACTATTTTAGGATCTGTATTTAGAACTCGTATTTTAAGACTTGTTGTTGTTTCCATTGAATTACTGCCAGAAAGTTCAACAGCTCGTTGTTATTTTGTCATGTGACATTAGGGACAGTTAAAATAAAATACTGATTAGCAAATATCTTTCCCAAATAGTTACTAAAGGTTGATTAAATTTATGTTAATTTGAAACAATTTACGTTACACAAACTGAAGATGGATTTATTTTATTTTAAAATTTCTAATATTACATGACTATTAAAAAAAATTTCAAATCCTGCGAAAGTCTATCCTTTGATAACTTAAAAGTTAAAGTATCCGACTTACAGACCTACAAAGGCCTATGGGGTGGCTGGAGGGTAGGCTCCAGCATTCACGACCTAACGGGATGAAGTTGAGGTCGGGGGGTCAGCCCGACGCCCGCCCGCCTTTAACTCCCGGGAAAGAAACCCGGTACCCATTCTAGAGAGGGCTGGGTAGACCCTAGGACCCGTTTAGAGGAGAAAGGAGGGTGGAAAAATTCCCGCGCTCCGCCGAGGCCGGAACCGAACCCACTCCAACCCGCAGCCAAGCGTCCTAACCCACTCGGCTACCGGGCCCACTCCTTTAATAACTAAAAGAACTAAATTATAAAAGGACCGAAGAGTTGCTTACTTTATACTTGGTCTCAATGAAATTTGGATTAATAGATAAATTTTAATACTGTATATCAAGTTTCATGAAAATCTCTGAGAATCGAATTGCTAGAATTCCCATGGACATACACAGAATTTAAAGTGAATTATGTATATATACGCTACAACTATATGAGAGTAAATATTGAACATTTTAATTAGTGTAAAATAAACAAACAAACCTATATATAGAGAAAAATATTCAAAAATAGTGACTACATAAGCTTTTTTTTTCTTATTTTATTTCTTTTGCTTATTTCCTTAGTGAGGCTTTTAATACTAGTAGGTCTGTACGTGGGTACTTATCTGTTTTTTCTGTGTCCTGTCTCTTAATAACTTTTGTAGCAGATAAGGTTCCTGAGATCACCAGTCAACCAGACGAAAAGTGAACAAAACTTACGTTTCAATTTAATTGGAATCAAATGAAAACGTGCGAATTGAAAAATAGAAACAAAATGTTACGACTATAAAGACAGAAACTCATTAAAGAAGTTGATTGTTTCTCTTCCCATGAAGATTTTCGTCACCTCTACGTGCAAATTTCTCAAGTGCAGTTCATTTTAAAGAAATATAAGTGAAACGCTTCAAAAAGATCTATTCACTGATATTAATGGGGATTTACACTTCCATGCGTAGATAACTGACTTTATAAATTTAACTTTCATTACGAAGAAGAAAAAAAGACTTAAAGTTAAAAATTAAAATTTATAGACTCTATAGAAATAAACAGAACATCGATCAGTTGAAACCCATTCAGAACCATAAAAAGTTTGTTTGTGTTTGAAAGAGGTTTTTATTACTTGAAGAAGAGATTATTATAAGGCGAAGGTCATCAAGGGAATCCCAGCTCAACATTTCAGATGAATAATATAGAAACGCTTTAAGATAACAGCAACTGAGGAAAACCAAGATTTATGAACAACATTCCGCTTCCTGAAATGACCATCACGAAACCAAGAAATGAATCTCATAAATTATCTTTCTTCTGGGAAACATTCGCACAGAATTTCTTTTAGATATCTTAAACTTTACAAGTCAAAAAGGTTTCTAATTTAACATGAAAATCGATTGACATATTTTACTACTATTTTTTTTTTAATTATTGTTAACCTTTGTTAGCTCATTGAAGCATCTGCTTTAGAATATTTTAATTTCCTATCATATTCCGAAATATTATTAGTATTGTCTCTCTAATGTGGGCCCGGTAGCCGAGTGGGTAAGGGCGCTTGGCTGCGGGTTAGAGGTGACGGGATCGATTCCCGGCCTCGGCGGAGGATGGGAATTTTTCCACGCTTCTTTCTCCTCCAAACGGGCCCTAGGGTCTACCCAGCCCTCTATAGAATGGGTGCCGGGTTTCTTTCCCGGGAGTTAAAGGCGGGCGAGCGACGGGCCGACCCCCCGTCCTCAACTTTGTCCCGTAGGTTCTGAGCACTGGAGCCTACCCTCCAGCTAGATTGCGCGGTCCTCTGGGCCTGATCGCAACTTTAACTTTAACTTTTATTGTCTCTCTAATAAAAAGCGGAAAGATTCTTAATATTATATATCTACTACTGTGATAATATCCATTAAAGTTGGGTTCCAATTACAGGTAGTTGGGTCCTTAAAGATATCAACTGACTTTAATTGTTGGGTAAGACTTACACTTACCACAACCCTTTTGCTAATATGACTGTGGGTCTTTTTACAACTTTCACATACCTTTAACTCCGGCCAGAGTCATTCATGTTTAAATTACTTTAAGGAGACTGTTACATCAATGAGCTCAGATTTCTTAGTTTAATGATATCTGGTCAGATAGTTGTAATTGTCTCTGATAATCGATCGACTCTGATGCCCATAAATTCTGATACAAAGATAAAAAAAAAAAAAAACTTTAAACAAATTTACTAATGTAAAGAATAAATTTAACTTGCTGTAACTTATAATCAAAACAACAAAATCAGAAACAAGGGCAGCACAAGAATAAATAAATTGCCTTTCAGATTCAATTATCAGAGGGAATCGGGAACGGCCGTTTCGTCCTGCATGTGACTCATCAGTCCGATCCGCCCTCCCCGATAAAGAACCCAGAAAGGCAAGAACTTAAGTGAAGGCCACCGTCATACCCGAAACCAAAAAAATCAACAATAATAAATGTTATGCTATTTTGCACAACCAAAAACCTTTTCCTAATAAATGATAGGATTGAAGGCTTTTATGGTAAGGAAATTAAAGTTCCAACAAGGTGAATTAACCTAAAGAATAAATAAATTTAGCGTGCTGTAAGTTATACTCAAAACAACAAAATCAGAAACAATGGCAGCACAAGAATAAATAAATTGCCTTTCAGGTTCAATCATCGGATGGAATCTTTATCGGGGAGGGCGGATCGGGCTGATGAGTCCCATGCAGGACGAAACGGCCGTTCCCGATGCCATCCGATAATTGAATCTGAAAGGCAATTTATTTATTCTTGTGCTACCCTTGTTTCAAATTTACTAATATTTTACTGAAATCTTTAGATGTATTTCATCAATAGATAATTACTAAAAATATAAAATTATTTCTCAAAATGCCTGCCCCTCGCCTCAGGCCTGCAACCTCGGTCTCCAGTTTTCGACGGAGCTACGCAGGGTATCCACGGACATCTTCCATTCTCAGCACAAAGATCTGTTGTGAGCGGCGATGCTTGTTTGGCGTTTAAAGCAAGCCTTCCGCTCCATCTTCGATCATAAGAAGGAGTTTAGATCTGGTAATGCAGACAATCACTCGGTTCTTGAAATGAAATCAGAAATTTTGTCAACTATGCTTTAGTGTTTTTGCTGTGTGAGCTGGAACGGAGTCCTGATGAAATATCCAGTGAAAAGAATGTTTGAGCGGCTGTGACAATTGGTTCCAGGATATCATTTAAATAAACTTTTGGAGTAAACTTTGACTCCTTGGGAAACGAAATGGAGTTCAGATTTTCCTAATCAGCTGACCCCTCCAGACCATCACAAGCTGAATTGTGGGTTCTCTGATTTCTGCTTACAAATCATGGGTTATGTTTAACAGACTAGGCATAAACATGGTTGTCCAGCTTGTAATCGTCTCTTCTATCGTAAAATAGTTTTTTTTATCTGTAAAGAGAATACTTTTCATGTCATCAGGGCCATGCCTATTAAGAAGAGCGTTACAACGAAACAGCCTGTTTTTCTTCCGTACGTTCGTTGGCATGTGACGTGAATTATGTATTAAAGCTTTCATTCATAGGTTTTGTTTGAGCGCCCGCTGCATGATTTGTCTCGAGACGTTCATCTGCACTGCCATTTTCTACTGAAGTGCGGCACTAGTTTCTCCGCATTCTGGCCATCAGTGATTTCAGCATACTTGGTGTTCTGTTGTCCAGAGAGTGACCACTTCTGCTACAATTCCCGTTGTCAGATATCGGTTTGTAGTATGATAAACCAAATTTCTTGTTACCTCAGTAAAATATATCGAGTTGGGATAATCCGTTCCAATGATAATGTTAAATTGTTTATTGTAGGCTTTCTTTCTAGATCACTCTTTGTGCAGTAAAAATGAGATATTCTAGAAGTTATTTTTACCGATTTGTAGAAAATCGAATGAGAAATAAGACGGGCACCACGTACATGTGACAGTGCACATGCTCTTCTTGCCCTATATTCACGAGACATTTGCTCCCAAAATTTTTACCAGAATTACTGGGAATTACTGGGAATTTATCTATTTATCTGTTAGAGCTTAAAGGAATGCAACATATAGTACGGAGTTCGTACATTACTTTGATTATGTTTAATGGACTTATGTACGGTCGTCGCACGTGCTGAATCTCTTTGTATAAACCAGCGGTTCACAAACGTTTTGATCGGAATCTCTTTACACTCCTAATTTTTTTTTGAAGACTTTTGTTTCTTAAATATAATTATATTCTAAATGTTCATTATAATTGAAAATTGATAATATAATTATATTACGAAAATAGCTTTGGCATCGTGGATCTCCAGTGTCCGGTGACTATACTTTGAGAAATGGTGTTCTAAACTGTGTTTGCAAGAAACTGCATACTGCAACTTCATATTATGCTCAGTTGCCTCAATGATGATATAGTTTTTATAGTTTTTGTAGCAATTTCACGATCTTGAATAGCAATTCAAAAAAAAACCTACTTTTCATCAAACAACAACCGAAGCTTCAACTATTATTATTATTATTTTACTATTAGTTAGGGTGATCAGATTTTTACATTGGCAAAGCGGGACACCATTGACCGGGGGGGGGGGGGGGGACCGGAAAAAAAAAAAAAAAAAAAAAAGAAAGAAAAAAAACAAAATAAAAAAAACGACAACCAAAAAAAAAAAAAAACAAAAACATAGTCTCCAGATTCAACAACCAAAAACAAAAAAAAAACAGGAATCTCCAGTTCGACAAACAAAAAAAGGAATTCAATAACCAAAAAAAAAAAAAAATCGGGACTTTTTTAAAATGCCGCGGGACGCGGGACAAATTGTTAAAAATTAATTTAAATTAGGATGCCTTTTGAGTCAAGCTGAGACCCTGGGGCGGCCGTTTCGAGCTTAGAGCTCTCCTCAGCCAGGGCTACTCAAAAGGCGAACGAGGGGAAGAATAAGTCATTCAAGTAGTTTACTTATTTCATTTTTTTTTCTCCCAAGCAGTATATTTTCATTAAGAACATTTCATCAAATTCCTAAAAAGAAATTCCTTTTAATATCAAAATGCTATAGCATTTTTGATGTCTCTATTTTCTTGTTTTCATATCTGACTTTATGTATATTTCCGAATTTGATCAAGAATTGATCAATTTAATCAGAATTCTCATGCATTTGCGTTAAAAACTTTTGAAATTAATTCCACGAGTTTAAAAGTTTTTTTGACTACAGATAAACCGACGAAAAATTGAAAACAAACGTTTTGCGATGTTGTTATGTGTGTGTCCCTTATAATTCATAAGCATTTAAAATAGCATTAAAATAGGAATGGTTTTAAAATTTTATTATTAATTCATATTTAGAGCTACTAGATTAAATTGTTCTTTTATTTTTATTTTTTTCCAGAGCTTTTGGAATTTCAAGAAGAATTAATGCGAGCTGTGGAAAATCAAGACATAAGACGGTGAGTTTAGTAAATTATTTAGAACTCGTATAAGTTTAAATGAATTTTTTGAAAGTTAATGTTAGTTTTAAGGGAAAGTAAGAAAGATTATTCCACTAATCTCCAATCAGAAGACTAGCCCGGTAGACTGGCACATCTTAATAGATCTTAGCAAGCTGAATACTGCTGCCATCTAACGGTAAAACAAGAAAACCTCTGTTTTGTGTTGTTTTTTATTTATTTACTTTTTTCTTTTTAGTAGCATGATATTCGGACTGGATATGACATCTAATTCCAAAGGTAGATAATTAAACGATGAATTATTCATTCCAGACATTCGTCTTTTAACTAAGTTTTATAAAGGATTAGATGTTATTTGATAAATACAAAGGAAAATAGACAAAATCTCAGCAAATGATTTTATTGTTTGTCCGTCCGTTGTGTAAATTTGTAACTTTTTCATTCTAATCCGGTTATATTCTTTATAGTGAGACCATCTTCCTCCACCTCATCCAAAAATAATTTAATTTCGTCACTTGTAGATTCAGAACGTTCTAATTCAGAATTTGTAAAAGGTTAAATTCTAATTTTAATCGAAAAACAAAAATTGTGGAATGTAAATTATCCATTAGGAAATCCTGAACCTGAAAGAGGAGACTTTATTTTTCCGATATATGTTTGAAATTATCAGATCAGCCTGCTTCAGTTCTTTAACATTCCTGATGCAATAAGAATTTTGGTTGACGTCTCAGGATCTGTCTTAGTAAATTCGAGGCTCATTTGCATCAGCAATCCACAATTCATCCAAAAAAAAAAAAGAGTATTTGAAATTCAAGTAATAAATGTGATTTACCTGGTCTAATCCCCTGCAGATAAATGACACATTTATATGGTACCGGGTACTCCATATATTAGGACGGTCCTTGTGGCCTCCTCCTGTGCATAGACCTTCATATTCTTGTTCTAATTCTACAATATAAAAAACAAGTAAAATAAATAAATTACAAAAATTAATTTCGAAAGTTGAAACTTCAAAAGTAATGCTCTTTTGATCTCATATGTGAAGAGCGTAACTCCTAAACCATTACTTACTAGAAAAGTTGATGGAGAAATGGACTAGAAATATATTGGTGGAAATTTGACGATTTGCTTTCTTTTTTGAACATCATCTTTTGAGTGAAGCGGGTATTCTAAAGATAATACGCCAACTCATAACTTTCTTATTTGTAAATTATTTTTTTATTTTAATAATAAAATCATATATATAAAATCCCAGCATATATTCTACAGCCAATGAGGAAAGCTCAACAGTGTCGCCGCTCTAGCGTGAGGAACGGGAATTATTTCTGTCATGCTACGATTTTTTTTTTTTATTTTTTTTTCACAAAGTTTTTTTATTTCAGAAATATCATTGGCGCAAGTAAACTTTAAATAACACATGTAATGAGTAATAAGGGTCTGGTAATCCAGCGGACTGCAGGAACCCGAGTTCAATTCCCGGCGGTGGTCATGAATTTTCCACGGTTATTTCTTCTCCAGACGGACCCAGCCCTCTGTCAAATGAGTAACGATTTCATTACTCGCAGATTAAACTCGGGCGAGCGTCGGACTGACCATCCGACCTCCCGTTGATCGAGAATCGCTGGAACCTCTCTCACGCACCCCTGGACCTCCATGGCCTGTTGCGGGGTAGTTTAACTTAATGAGCAATAAAAATGAATTAGTTCCTGTATTGTTCTGTAGACTTTTATTATCTCATTTTAACGATGGAAAAAGTTACTCTGTTCAATTCTCCTAATCCACTATTGATAAGTTTACTAATGTTGACATTGGTCATAAAAACCCGTCATTGCAGACGATCGTATACGCTATTAAAAAAAGCATATAGGCCTATAGTATCTTAATAATATCCTTAGTTTGCTAAAATATTTCATATGAATCTTCAGCTTATTCATTAAAAAAATAATATCTCCTTTATAATTCTAATAAAATGTGAACGGATTATTTTTGAAGGAATTTTTCGAATAAATTTTGAAGTCTTCGCCTTAACTTAAATTGTATTTTGAAACTTAGAGAGAACGAGTGTTATGTTTGTGGTCGGTCTGTAACAGCTTCCATTTCGTCATCATTGCCTTTAATAACGAAAAGGAAAAGAAAACGCAGGGAAGTTGCTACGTTTGGAAGAATGCCCTTTGCGCTGCCAAATAGATATGATTTATATTTTTTAATTAAGTTTAGTAAGCGTAAATCTTCTCCTTCGAAAGTAACGGCACTCGGAATTGTTTTAAAGTTACAATAGACGAATAAAGAGATTTTCTCTTTTCTTAAAAGTAATACCTTTTGGACGTTTTCTCTGTGAAAACATAAAAGAAAAAAAAAATCAGTGGAAGAACGTGATTGGTGGAAATCATCTGAGCAATTGCTAGAACACAGGCGATTGGTCAATTCTCTCTTTGCTTAGATCAGAAAATGTATTCAATTACTTCCCTAAAGAAATTCATAGCAGTGTGGGTACGTTATGCACCTCCAAAATAACTGAAGCCTGTGTCTTCAACCGTTAATCTTCTTGAAACCTGGTCTGTATATTTATGAAAGAGGTGATGTAACTTTTTTTTGAATTTCAAAATTTTTCCAAATGTTCCTTTTAAGAAATTGCTCGAGAAATCCTCATAGAAAAGTGAAAAATAAATTTCTAACGATATCTAACAAAAAATATTAATCAGTTTATTTATTCAGTATTATCTGCGCATAGATAAAAATACACGGGCTAAAAAAAAATCATGATAATTTTTAAATTTTAAATCAATTTATGTTAAATTTTTATTTTATAGAAAATGGGAAATATATTCTTTTTGTGTTTAGTAGATATTATAGTTTAAAATAAACGGAGACTCTTTTTTAAAAATAATAAACTTTATAAAGCTAAGATAAAGAAGGAAAAAAAAATAAATTCCTCCGTGTATAGATCTTTAAATTGAAACCTAACTTTTCTTGAAACACGTTTTCAAGTGATCTACTGGAAGATTGTTCGTGATAACGATGTTCTGAGTGAAAAATGGCCTCCAGTGTTCTAAAAACTCTTCCTTACATTGCGGTCTCTGCTATACTGACCGAAGGAACACAAACAAATTCCGGTTTGTTTGTCGTCTTTATAAATTTCCTGGTTCTCACACTGAACAATGATTGCAGCGACTGGAGTAGCCATGTTTGCAAACCCTTGACAACAAGTCCATTGGGTACAAATTTCGTCAGAATTTCCTTGTCGCTGCAGATGTCATTCGCTAATTCTACAAAATAATGGAATATTTTAAACATTGTAAACGATTTTTGGACTCATCTTCGCGACTCTTACTGTCATTCTTAGACTGACCGATTTTCATGGCACTTGGTAGATTATATTACCAGAGCAACTGAAATTTATCACTCAAACTTTGGATGAAAATTAAAAATCTTTCCGCACTTTCTAGATGCCTTTCCTAAACTAAATACTGTCATTACGTCTAAGTGTGTTTGTATCCACTTAATAACTTTTGAACGAATGAAATGACTGTCTTCTTGAAATGTATATTTGCGGACAAGCCTGGATGCATTTTCTTTTCTTCGTGTGGAACCTAGGAATAAATTTCTTCATAAAAGAAACACGTTAGAAACAAAACAACCATCTCAAACTGACCGCAAACAATGAACTTCTGATTACGTCCAACAAATTCGCTGCTGGAAGAGAATTTCAGGACTAAATATTCAGTAAAGGCTAATCTATTAACCCATTTATTCTTCCAAAACAACACGATTTATCTCTCGTATTAGTTTTATATTTATTTTCTTTGGCTACTTAATTCCCATTAATCCATTTCATATCATCTGTGGCAAAAAAAACCAGTTAAATTTTGAACATGATTTTAATGCTTAAAAGTTTCCGTCTCAAACAGATACTGTTTGAGGTACTGTTTGTAGATACTGTTGCAAAAATGTTTTTACTAGTTTTTTTATTGGAGGATTGAATTAATTTTATCGGAAATAGAAAATTTGTAGCTTTTAATTGATAGCTTTTGTAATTTAAAAATAAAGGAAAGCTTTTGTTTTGTTTTATTATTTGATAAAAGAAAAAGGAAAATGAATATCCTTAGAATAGAATTTAAGGAATGTAGAATTCAAGTTTTTCAGAATCATCTTGTTAATTCCCAAAACTGAAATGTCTTCAAGTGTTAATCATGTTGATAGTTTTTCATCTGGTTTATATATTCCCGAAATCTACTAACTTTCCGTTAATTTTTTGATCATCTGTAGTTTTCGACAATCCTTTTTCATGTATATTCCCTGTCTTCTCATCAGTTTATGTAAAATAATACAGTGTACAGGGTGGTCCTGAAATGGTTGGCCATACTTAAAGACCAGAAGGCAACGTAGCAAAATAACAAAAGAAGTCCATATAGATATAAGTGCGAAAATGCTTTATTCGAATATTAGCCTATGTACACGTTAATCATTCTCTATGATATATCACCGTTTAGATGATGTGTTAAAAATAGCCTCCACCAGCAGCAACACATCTTCGTCATGAAGGTTGCCGGACACGCTCAAACATGGCAGGGGTACCCTGAATCATTGTACACTAGTCCACAATGTGGTCACGCCATGTTTTCACACTGGAAGCCGGTGTAGTGTACACTATCATTTTCAAATTGCCCCAGAGAAAAAAGTTCAGAGCATTTAGGTCGATGGAGCGTGCAGGTCAAGGTCAAAACCTTCTCTGCCACTTCGAACACCTCCTCTAACAATGGTTACATCGTAGTCTATGTCCGTATTAATATTCTGTAACATCTGAATAAAGCATTTCCGCACCCATGGTCATATGGACTTTTTTCGTTATTTTCCTATATTGCATCGGTCCTTCAAGTTTGGCCAACCATTTGAGGACCACCCTGTATACAATATCTGTTGAAAATTTCAATATCTGAAAAACCAAAGTTTTAAGAAAGTAAGCCGAAGTTTTCAGAAAGATAAAAAAAAAACAAAGAAAACCAAGAAAATCCTTTTCTAAAAGGATAGTTTACATTAATACAGAATTTCTTTCTTGTAAAACTAAATTCATGAATATAGCGGGTGATTCATAAAATACTGGAAAGTACTGGTGGTTTTCACTGCCCCATATCTTTTAAACTATTGCTCATAAAAATCTGAAACTTTTTATGTAAAATCGTCAAACATATAATAGTTATATTTTCATGTTATTGTTCATTCATTAATATTGAAATTCATTTTATTTGCGTTCAAACACCCCCAATATATCGAAATTATTATCCAAAAAAAATACTCGACTGTCTCCCAAAAAAGTCATTTATCAGAATGCATTTTCAACAAATACGGTTTTTTTTTTTTAATTAAACAAATGAATTAATGACAAAAGTGTTTAGATTAAATTTTCCTAATTAGGTTTCTATATCATTTGAATATTGGATCCAGACTTTTAGAGTTTAAACAACATCACAACAGTTATTTAAATATACGATATATTGGGGTGTTTGAGCGCAAATAAAATTAATTTCAATAATAACGAATAAATAATAACACGGAAATATAACTCTTATATGTTTGACGATTTTATATAAAAAGTTTCAGATTTTTATGAGCAATAGTTTAAAAGATATGGGACGGTGAAAACCACCAGTACTTTTAGTACTTTATGAATCACCCGATATATAGCAGACCATAAACTAAAACGCATTTACATTGGGAAGTTAAATATCATTATGCCGCTTGATTACTACGACCTAAAATTTCCATTTAAATTTAAATTGAGTTTAATTTACTTTAATTTAGTTTGCAAATTTAACTTCATGTTTTTGGGAGTTGTTTGATGAAACCCCCATAACTCATTAATGCTTTCGTTGTTAGAATCATCTCTTTCATTATAAATATACTAGCATATATGTCCGATCAACAATGACAGGATAAAAATGTGACAGCTTTTAATTGAGATATAATATTTGCCCGTCATTTGTAATTTCTTCATTCATATTGAGAAATGTCTCTTCTTCGTTCCTGAGGCCGAGCTTCTGCATCCAATGCTCGTCTGGCCTGCGCTTTTGTAGGCTAAAAAAATTTAGAACATTGAAATTTAAATTTTGATCCAGTAGGCTAAAATGAATGAGTTATTTTCTTTCTCTCGCTCTTCTCTTATTGCGTTACACACACAGAGGAATGATGTAAGAGATATAGTACAATAATTTGAATTTAATCCCCGTGGCCTTATGGATAAGACATCTGACTTTGGTTCAGAAGGTTGCAGGTTCGATTCACGTCGCGAACGTTTCATTGTAGAAATTATTTCTTTTTTAACAGGAAATTAAAATTATTTTTCAAGCACAGAAAGTGCGTTACGGAAGTGCGTTAGACACAGACAGATCTGGAAAACTTAAATATATACGGTATTGTGAAAAAAAGAAATTAGGGACAGGTGTTATTCCAGTGAGATTACGACTTTTTTTATGCATATTTTTTTAAGTGATTATAAATCTTTTCAACGAATTATTAATTTAACTTCAAATTTTGTTCAGTCTTCGAATTTTAAAAAATGAAAATAAATTGAAGATGTCCTCTTAATCAGAATTGACAATAATATCTTTCTACTTTGAAATTCCGTAATATTTTGAATAACTTGTGTTAATCTTCTAATGATACGATTCAAAGCCTAGACTAATCGAAAATCTGTGCCTGGAAAAGGCTCACTTCAATTGCCAAGGGAGGAGTTCGTTGTTCTATCACAGGGTTTATCAACAGGAATTTATCACCAACTTGGAAGGAAGGAAACTACATTAATCAAGTTATTTTTATCAATTCATTTAATTAATTTCTCGTAAAAAATATGAAGGCTTCTACGCATACCGTCAATCATTGTCAATTTCAAGTCTAGAAACAAAGAAAGAATTTGTCAAAAAAGAATTTGTTCAAGTCAATTTTGTAATTGAAAATTGAGTTGAACAAATTTTATATCAATCAAGAAAAACAATTCCTTTAATTTGTAATTTATTGGGATAATAGCAATTAATAAATAAGAAAATTTGAAATTTTACTTTGAAAATTCTGCATACCCTTTGTTATAAAAATTATAAAATAATTACTAATGACAGTTAAAATTTGTAATACCAACATCATAATATATAGCATTTGATCATACAACAAAAAACATCATTACTTTAGATATTAAAATCTTTATCTGTTAAATGAAAATAAAAAAAATAATAAACATTAAATGTACGAAGGTCGATCAGAAAGAAGTTTACTATACCCATAAATTGCCGCGCGGACGTAGTCGAATGGGTTGACTGATACCTCTGTGTTTGAATCTCCGAACTAGCTTGGATTGTCTTTCTTTTTCCTTTCTTCAATTTTTTCCAAAGGTGTTAGTTTCTACACACACTGAGATTACCAACCATCAAATAAAACAAGTATTAACAAAGATTCGTAATTTTTGAGCCTGTGTTTGTTTCCATTTTATCATCATTTATTCGACAACATCATCTCATTCGCCATCACAAAGGAAAAAAATGTACTCAAAATCAAGGACAGCAACAGCATTGTTTTATGAAGTTGTCACTGACTCATATTATTGAATATACAGTAGAACCTCATTACAACGGACCCTATTATAACGGACGTCGCTTATAACGGACAGTTTTAAAAAAAATTGTAATAATAATAAAGGATGCTAATTTTTATCTGACGAGTTTTACATTTCAAAGCAAGCGATTAAACATCGATCGAACAAACCCAGCAGAAAATAAATTATTTTTTCAAACCAATGAATGTAAGCAATCATGAACCAGGACCTTCTTGTTCTAAAGATTAATGCAGTGTATACGTACAGATCTTTTCAATTCAATCTATTGCATTGAAGGCTGTTTTTTTATTTGATATATAATAAACACTTTTTATAGCTAACTATTGTACTTTCATTGATGCACACCCTGATGCATTACGCCCCTATAAGAATTATTTGTTATAAACCGGACTTTCATTCGGACAACCTTCAGCCCCTATTAGTCCGTTATAATGAGGTTCTACTGTACTTTCCCCGAGAAGTTCTTTGCGTGCTGAGTAACCCTGGCTGAAGAGACCTTATTAAGCTCGAAACAACTGTCCCAGGGTCTCGGTTTGACTCAAAACGTTTCTTTATATCATTCTATTATAAATCTTTCTTTTCCTTTTATCCATTAGAAGGGTTTTTTTTTTATGTTTTATTATTGGTTTTTCTTTCTTTGTGATCAAATACCTTTCGTGGTGAACGTTTAGCTGCCCAAGGATTTGTTTTTCCACAATTTGTTTGTTTTATTTTCTTGCTTGTGAGAGGTCAGTTGCCTAATTAAAAATATTTCTTTACCCCTCGTAGGCCTTTTTCAGTTCTTTTCTTGCTGGACAGCCCCGGCTGAAGAGCCCTGAAAAGCTCGAAACAGCCAGGACTTAAAAGGCTTGCTTATGTCATTTTATTTTTTTGAAATAAAATCTTTTTGAAATAAATTTGAACGCCTTCAAATTTACAATTTTTTTATTTTTAACTAGGCCATCCTCCGTGTACACGCGCTTGTTTTTCTACATCACATAAAATTTGGTTAAGTAAGAATATTATATTTAAAATATTGCAATGTTTGGGCAATTATAGTTCTAATTGTCATTTTCGAATTACAAATAAACAGACGGATCGGAAATAAATAAACAATCTTTAGATTCAAAAAAAAAGGTTGAATACATTCATTAATGATGGGGGGGGGGGGGAAGGAAAATGTAAGTCAAAAAATAATATATAGTGAGTTGTAGTTTCCGTGGCCTAATGGATAAGACGTCTGACTTTGGTTTAGAAGGTTGCAGGTTCGATTCCCGTCGCGGACGTTTCATTGTAAAATTTATTTCTATTTTCCATTCTCACAGGAAATTGCGCCGGACAGACAACAGAGAAATAAAAGATTTTAGTAATATAGAGTTAAAAAAATGAGATTTTATATCAGTCAAGAAAAAAAATCCTTTATTTTGTAATTTGTTGGGATAATAACAAATAAGTTTTAATAAATAAGAAAATTTGAAATTTTACTTTGAAAATTCTGCATACCTTTTGTTCAATTATTCATAAAAATTATAAAATAAATACTAATGTTAACATTCGTAACACCAACATCATCATAAATCAAATTGCGGAAGTTATTATTGCTATCCATTCAGATAGATTTAAAATGAATTCATCCAAAATATTGATTGAAAATGGCTAATTAACGATTTATCAATCATTATAATTACGATAATTTCAAGATAAATATTAATAATTCTAAATTTACATACAGAGAATTAAGATAAATAACAATAACTTACATTTTAACATCAAAAGATACCTATTGTCTTTGTGGATATATTTGCTCTTGCACTAAAACAAGCAGCAACAAAAAAAATCCCATTTCAACTGAACGAAATAAACTGCATCTGCTTTTCAAACTGAATAACACTTTTTCCACACTCTTACAATAGGACTTATCTAATCATTTGAAGTGTTAAATTAAAAACTAAAAACAAATACAAATCAACTAATTATTACTAATTGTGTACTAATTATTTAGTATAATAATAAAAGACAGTGATAGTTCATTTTTGTGTGTGATTTGTATGAATATTTTTAGCTTTTGCCAGATTCCTATGTTGCTAGTTTTCGACTGCTATCGATTCACTTTCTATCAAACTCAACAGAGATATCGCATTTGGTTATGTTTGTCTACCATTAAAAATTCAGCCATCTAAGACAAGTCATTTTTTAGATACCCCGATTATTGCACTTCAACGACTACCTATATTCTACAGTTCCTCATCCCTTGCTCCTTCCCTTGGATGTTCAGGGTGATTGAAAAGTAACTCCCTATTGTAAAATATTTATAAATAATTTATTTATGGGAATTTTTGTCCCAAATTTTTTGTGTATCATCTTTAATGTTTTGTAAGAAGGTTTAATGTGCATTAAATGTAAAATGAGAACAGAAAAAAATAGAGAATGCACAAATTCGTTTTCTTATGCGTGAAAGGAAACGAATTTGTGTATTCTCTATTTTTTTACGTTCTCATCTTTAATGTTTGGAAATATATTCTGTAAATTCAATCGGTTTGTATCTGTGTTTCATATTAAGTATTTTGATTGAAATCTGGAAGACCTACAGACATGGCTGGACGTAGTTCCCTGCAGGGAAGTGCCCCGCTAGCGGCATGTTATGAAGAGTGGAAATGGGCAGAAGATTCTCTTGCTATCTCTGAAAAAAAAATATAGAATCGGCCCAAAATAACGCTGTGATGTGGGATAACATAGGACAGGATTGTGGGTCTCTCCATTCGTCACGATACCATGAATGCTGAAAGGTATCTTATTATACTTCAAGATGACATCTGGCCAGTTAGCAGTGCTTGGGAGATTGTGGAAGATTTGATTTCCATGCACGATGGCGCCCCTCCACATTTTGCGACTGTCGTTCGTGAATGGCTGAATGCCCTCTTTCCTGGGAGATGGAAGGGTGTGTCGATGGAAGGATGGTCGTGGTGCGTATGAGTGACCAGCCAGGAGTCCTGCCTGCACATCCTGTGGCTTTTTTCTTTGGGGTTGGTGAAAGGAGCAAGTCTCCTGTACCAAACCAAAGACTTTGGAAGCAGCTAGCGGGGCACTTCCCTGCAGGGAACGACGTCCAACCATGTTTGTAGGTCTTCCAGATTGCAAACAAAATACTCAATATGAAACACAGCTACAAACCGATTGAATTTACAGAATACATTTCCAAACATTAAAGATGACACACACAAAATTCGGGACAAAAATTCCCATAAATAAATAATTTGTACGCATTTTACAATAGGGAGTTACTTTTCAATCACCCTGTATAGCAAAAATCAATATTCCCTTTGACAGCCTACGTCTACATCTAAAATTTCTGTTACCTACAATATGTAGGTTTTTGTTATCTTAATCATAGACAGAAAACGAATGGGCACGCGTAATTCAACTTAAAATTGCATTTGTTCCTGTTCTAACTTTTTTCCTCTCCGACGAATGTTAAAGGGAGTTACAAACGCTAGACTAAATTGATGTTTGCTCAGAAAGTGCTAAAGCCATGGATCCCCTATTTAGTCCTCGTGTTGTTTTGTTCTTATATTATTATATTATGTCTTTTGTGCCCAACAGTTAGCCCATGGTTCTGATGCTGTACTGGTTATAGTTATTTTCTTACTGTTGTGCATTTGTGGGGTTCCACTCCCAGGAGCGAGAGAAGAATTCATAGCCTTTTGCGCTCCCTGAGCCTATCATCGAGGGTAAATCTGGCTGATGAATAATAAGAACGAAACAGCTGTTCTAGATTCCAATCTATGATAGCCCAAGTCATGAAGGCAGACCACTGTATACTCTCTAAATTTCTGTTTTTCATGTTACATTTTATGCACTTTAGACTTTCCTATCTTCATTTCTACTAGATACGTTCGTGTTCCGTCCATGGCTCTTCTGTTTACCAGCTCACTTTTCCGAATCTTTTTTCTTTCCATTTCCTGAGTGTTAAAAAAGACATTCAATGAACCATTTCTTCATTTACAATTATTTTCAGTAATTGCTGTTACTTTAAATATACTTCGGATATATTTTGAAAACACTTTTAACAGCTGACACCATCCCACAGGTAATGCTTTTGTTAATCTCGTAACTGAATCTATTTAAATCAATTCGTACCAACTCAGTTAACGATCATTAACAAACTTTCGACAAATAGTAAAGAAACACTTAAAACCACTGCATTTCTAATTTCTCTCAAATCTTTACTGGAAACGACAGTAGTCCGTAAAAACATCAGCTTCTTCGAATCTTTTATATATATGATTCACAAGTACTTCTGTTTAGCATTTCCAGATGGGCTACAAGTGTTAAGATCACAATAAATTAGATACAATTAAAAAAAATCGAAAAGAAAAAAAAATTGCAGACTTAAGAGTTACTAAATTAGAACAGTGACATCTAAAAAAAAAAAACTTATATTTTAAAAATCAGTATTGCTTCACTTTTGAAATTCATAAATCTACATAAAAACGAAGAAGAAGGCTCCTAGATCATTAACAGGTCAGTTTCAGCATTTTTCATTAGTCATCAACCTACAGCTATTTTAATCCCTTTCCACCTAGCAGATATATGTTTCATTAATGTTTGTTTAATACACTGTATTAAAATATAATTGTGTCTTAATTATTCTTTTTTCCTTAAAATAGTTGAAGAATTACCTGACCAATCAGATTTCTTCTTTTATTTACTTTATTAAATTCGTAGTTTCTTAACTTTCAGATTCTACCAGAATGAAGAACTTCAATTTACAAAAAAAACAGTTTCTTTCCCTTTGACATTTTCCTAATTTGTTTATAGATTTTATTTATCGTAAATTGTTACTTCCTCTCTTTTATGCCTTTTATTTTGATTTTTGTTTTGTTTTTATATTTAATTTAATGCTTCTCAAAGGCGACTTAGAGAACTGTGTTCTCAGTATTACAAGTTGTTTTCAAAGACCCTAAGGTGAGCATATTGAAGAATTCAGTCCCAATGAATCAGCAATTTCAGTGGGTGAAACACTGAGAAAAAGAATGATTTAGTATAATAGAATTGATAGCAACATACGTGTATTATCATTGAACAGGACATTGCAACACCTGTAGTAATGTAATTGCATTTTATCAGCGTAAATTATGGATTAAAATTAAAGTAATACATTGGGTGATTCTGAAAAGGCAGTCGAAAAGATTTTAAAAATGGTCGAAAGTGCTTCTTCTTCTCCTCTGAGAATAATCTTCGAACAAGGACTGTCAGCAATTGAATAGGGTGAAGATTAACTGTCAAAATGACTACTACCAATTTCAATGCAGAGCTGTGTGTTCTTTGGTGCAGAACTGAAAGATTCGTTTCAATGGTTTGGAAATGCAGACAAATAATTCTAGCCAATGTCTAGCGAAGATTATCCATCTGATTTCTGGGATGTGGGCGCTTTGAAGTTGATGAAACTCTCACAAATGCGAGAGGAAGGCAGACATACGAGATATGGGTCGAGACGAAAAAACTGTTAAGATGTTCTTTGGAGATAAAAATTGAAAGCGATGACCACCTTCATATAGTACCGACAGTTACAAAAATATCAAGAGAAACATTTCAAATAAGTTTGATAGATGATGCTGTATTGAGTATCAATTAAAGTCAACATTTATTTAAAAAAAACACATGAAACCAACGGAAGATCAGTAGTAAATTATGTTCAGACGTTGATTGTGAAATCTCTCGCATTAGTAAAGCACGAGAATATTGCTTTTTCCACACGGGGTTGATGTGGATTTTCAAAATGGCATCTATTTTTAAACTCTCTTCAGATCTAAAATGAGAAAAAGAAAACGAGCCTCAATGTGTTTCAGGACAGGACAACAAAGCCTTCATCTTCTGAATCGTATTGTTCAGAATTGTTCCCAAAAACCTCATCACTTGGAACGTATAATATCTTTGCAGCAATTTCATGACGCTTTTCCAGAGTATATGCAATTCGCTAAAGGCTTAATCGCTCATTGTTTGATAGTGGTTGATTACTTTCACACTCTCTCTCTCTAGCTCACCAGTTGATTATTGAAGACTTATCTATATCTCTAACAGTGCTATCAACTCTTTGAAATTCTTTCTATTAAGAATTCAGAAACCTATTGATGAAGATTCCTTGTTCCACAATTTTTGTTTGCTGCTGCATTAGAAGCAAGTTTGCCTAATCTTCAAAATCGTACTGACTTGTCTGATTCTGGCCAGTCACTTAACATACATCCAAAATTCCAGATTTTCTTTTTCTTTACTGTAGTTAGCAGGTGTTTTTTGTCTGTGCTTGTTGACTCTTCGCTAAAGACCTTTATAGTCTTATTTTAATATATAACAATGCGATAGACGTAACCTACCAACAAAACTGATACCAATAGGACTCTACCGTTAGCCTTCCAATAACAGTGCAAACAAAACCTAAATGGAATTCTACAAGCAGAGAAGAACCATCCGAGCTGTAATGAAGATAAAGAGAAAATTGTTTAATTCTAATCGTTATAATCTGACTTAGATTACTTACTACGTAGATTACTTGTGAATGTGGGTGGCTTGACAGCCGAGCACGTCGACGTGAAAGATCTTTCCGTGGCTATCCCACGGAAAGAAGGACAGACGGTGATAAAGACTGAGAAAGGATGGTGTGAGAAATGCAGGGGAAACGGGCGAACCCCGGGGAAACCTGCCCAGCGCGGATCGCCACCATCAACGAAACCCACATGAGAACCGAACCCGGTATTCGGAGGTGAGAGACCAGTGTCTTAGCGACATCGCCAACCGCGCGGCCTAATCTGGCTTAAGTCTACCATATAATGAATAGCCAACGAGGCTTCTTTAATCTAAAGTCAGGCAGATGCATCTCGGAAAAAGACGAAAATATTGAGTTGTTATTTCGTTGCTTAGAAATACATCCCAAAACTTCTGCTCGTTTTTCATCTACATTTTCATAGATGCTGATGGACATTAAATATCTTTATGCAATTTTAATTTATTGTAGTTATTGCATTGATGCATATTTTTTATATTACATTCATCGAAATATCAGAAAAGGCTTCTTATATCGTACTGATATCAATTAACTAAAATCAATTAAGAGTTTTGCCTAAGAAAAGGCCTTTACAAGTGTTATGTTTATTTTTAAAGTATTCAGAATAAACATAGAATAAAAAGAACATGCTACCGAAGGGTTTTGTTTTCTACTAATGATTTACTTAATTAGGAAACTACCTTTTAATTGAATCTATTTCTTCAATGCAAGTATTTGCCTATTTCAAAAAAAAGTAATCTTTCGATCATACTTTCATTTGTTTCCTATTCTTCTTTTACTGAGTAATTTGAGGATATTTTTACTGTTTTCATTTGAATGTATATTTACCTAAAAGCCACCACCCCTGTCAGTGTCCTTTGACTGCTGTTGGCGTTGACTGTCCCTAATCGATATTAGTTAACCGGTGCTAAAGATGGATTAATTAACCGTCACTGACGTTAATGTAAATCGTTAATTTATGGCAACAGCAATAACCTGCCTCTTGCTATCATAAACTCTTTCCTCATTTTGCTTCATTAATGGGAAACTCTCCCAGTAATATTTGACTATCTTTCCTCCTATTCCATTTGGAAATCATCTCGAAACAAACATCTATGTTAAGGTATTGCAATGATCCCTTCAGCAATAGAAGTAACTTGTGTTTTCTCTACTAAAAATATAATTTCTAAATTCGTATTTAAAATTTTTAAAAAAGATCTCAAACAAGATATTCGAATTTACTATAATATGTTGCTTTATTTGGAATTAAGTTTCTGAATAAAACAATAACTGTATTCTGCTTTCCACTGGTGTACCTCACCCATCGAAATTGTTTTTTTATAATTTGTAATTACGTACTGAGTTTTTCAGCAATTCTAAAACTATTCTAAAGTATTTCAATTGAGCTTTGCCCTTCGAGTATTATCCCTTTACTTCCAAAACAAATGTGTAAACGAAGATCTGTTTTTTTAATTCATTGTTTTTGTCTTACAGCAAATGGTCCATGAGAATATCTCGAGCTCTGAGTTCGGACGAGGACTCTCCCACTGACGTCTATCGAACCCTACCCAAGCGGAAATCACGGACTGTGAGCGTTGATCTAGAGACTAAAATGAAAGCTTCCAAGTTAATAACAGCCGAGAATATGGAGACAGGGGAGGTAAGAGATCTCTAAGTAGAGCAGAGCAGAAGCTCCTGACAAATCTGCTGATGCTTATTTAATGAAACTGATGGAATTATCTCAAAGCTATTCTTAAAAACAAATGTATAAATTTAAAATATTCTATGAATAACATGGAAGAAATTTTCATAACTTCCAAGTTGTTTTATCATTGGGAATCTGTGGAAAACAGCGATTAAAAAAGAACTTTTGGCACTTACACTTATTTCCTTTTAAATTGAACTTTCAATTTTACTGTAGCAGAATAACTGAATATATATATATAGAACCTCGTAATCAGATACGGTCTAGTTTAGAATGACGATATTTAGCACTATTTGGATTAACACAAGAGACTAACATTTGGATTAACATTTTCTTATTAGTTCTATATAAATAAATACATTATAGCTTGCGGAATTAACATAGTATGTTAAACACTGTTTATGTTAAACACTGTCCACTTAAGTGCGCTTCATCTCAACAACAAAACACTTTATTAACAACGCAGGCACATGAATTTTCTCACTAATATTTCATTGGTGAGTTTTTCATTGTGTATTTTTTCCTTTGAGGCACCACTGCGCTTCCGATGTACTTTCCGTTGCTTTTCACGAGTTCTTTTCTATCCATGGAAATCAATTCTTTTGTATGATTTCCATTTTTATTTATAACACAATATTTGTTTGATCTTTGGATAAATTTCAACTTCTATCGTAAATATATAATTTTCCTCAGGTAAAGATTAATAAAATAAAGGGTGAGAAATTCTATAGTAAATGACATCCTAGTACAGCTGTTTCACGCTTATATGGCGATCATCAGCTAGGAGCAGTCATCTATACACAGCCAGGTCTAAGCGTTTTCGTTGAGAAAATCGAAATATCGGTGAGAAGATATGGTGTTGGTGTGATTAAAGAATATATTTGAAGTTTTGAAAAATGATATTAACTTCAATCAATGCATATTTTTAAATATAATATGCCGAAGCCCCAACACATTTAAATAATAAGTCTGCGAATTTTTAAACTTTGTTATCATTTCCTGAACAAAATCAAATAATTTTATCTGGGGGCACGGCAGTGCCCCCGCCAAGACGAGCCGAAGGCAGGAAGGGCACTACGTACCTTTTCTGGAAGCGTTTCGTCGTATTTTCGAATCCTCATAGCTTCGGCCTGGGTAATACTAGAGAGCTCAAATTTTCAGGATAAGATGCAGTTAGCAGACTAATGAAATACACTAAGTTTCATTTATTTAGCTTTTATACTTTGGATTTTATTAATACCCAAAATACGTCGATTCCGTCACTGACTGACTGACTGACTGACTCATGATCATCAAAGCCTCTAGGGTACTTTCTGAAGTCCTAGAAAGCTGAAATTTGGTATGCAGGCTATGATTAGCACACAAACAACAAAAAAATTAAGAAATCCGTAACTTTCACCCTCCAACCCCTTATAAAGAGGGGGTCTGGTTATGTGTTATCGAACCCTCAAAGCTTCGGCCTGGATAATACTAGAGAGCTCAAATTTTCAGGATACGATGCAGTTACCATATAAATGAAATACCCCAAGCTTTTAAACTTTGGATTTTATTAAGATCTGAAATACTGATTCACTGACTGACTGACTGACTCATGATCATCAAAACCTCTAGGGTACTTCCTGAAGTCCTAGAAAGCTGAAATTTGGTATGCAGGCTAGAATTAGCACACAAACAACAACAAAATTAAGAAATCCTAACTTTCACCCTCCAACCCCTCATAAAGGGAGGGGTGTCTGTTTATATATTATCGAACCCTCATATCGTCGGCCTGGATAATACTAGAGAGCTCAAATTTTCAAGATAAGATGCAGTTACCATACTAATGAAATACGCTACGTTTCATTTATCTAGCTTTTATACTTTGAATGTTATTAAGATCTAAAATACGTCGTACCCTCAATGCTTCGGCCTAACTAATACTAGAGAGCTCAAATTTTCAGGATAAGATGCAGTTAGCAGACTAATGAAATACGCTACGTTTCATTTATCTAGCTTTTATACTTTTGATTTTATTAATATCTAAAATACATCGATTTCGTCCATGATTCACTGACTTACTCACTGACTCATGATCATCAAAACCTCTAGGGTACTTCCTGAAGTCCTAGAAAGATGAAATTTATTATGCAGGCTAGGTTTAACACACAAACAACAAACAAATTAAGAAATCTGTAACTTTCACCCTCCAACCCGTCATAAAGGGGGTTCCGTTTCTTTATTATATAAAAATTTCTGATAGGTATATCCCACCCAAAACATTTCATGTAAAATAAGTTGCGAAGACTCCCATGCTCATAACACTTTCACTGATCGGAAAAAGTTATCAGATCTCATCATACAAAAAGAAATGAAATCCCACCCAAAACATTTCATGTAAAATAAGTTGCCAAGACTCATATGCTCATAACGCTTTCAGTGTTAAAAAGATATGAGATCTCAGGTAGAGCCAAGCCCCTAACTACAAGGCCTAACTCTACAAGCCCTAACTCGAAAAACCCTATATCTTGGTCAAAAAGTATGGCTTGGCCGTTTCATGGAACTATTTCATCCCATCCAAAACATTTCATGTAAAATACGTTGCCAAGATGCTCATAACGCTTTTACTGTTAAAAAGTTATCAGATCTCATGTAGAGCCAAGCCCCTACTCTACAAGGCCTAACTCTAAAAACCCTACTATCTTGGTCAAAAAGTATGCCTTGGCATACTCCATATCCTTTACATAACTCCCAGGGATTGTCTGTGCGACAGCCACGAAACGGCCAAGCCATACTTTTTGACCAAGATATAGGGTTTTAGAGTTAGGGCTTGTAGAGTTAGGCCTCGTAGAGTTAGGCCTTGTAGAGTTAGGGGCTTGGCTCTACATGAGATCTCATATCTTTTTAACACTGAAACACTAATAAGATGAGCATATGAGTCTTGGCAACTTATTTTACATGAAATGTTTTGGTATAATTTTACTGAATCCATTTTCGAAATCGGTTTTTCCTATCATGTATGATTTTTTAACAAAAGAGTGATAATAATATTCACAGTTTCACAAATTTTATTTAAAAAAATAAGAATAGTTCTCTACTTCAGGAAATTTAATCATAATTACTTGTGTCGCTTGTGGCTGTAATCCACTTCAAATTTCTATAGGCCAATCATAGGACAAGAAAATTTAATGCATATAAATAAACGAATTCAAATGAGTTGATTTTGGCATTAGTATTTGGAATTTTGTTTATTTGTATGCATTAAATTTCCTTGTCCTTTGTATTTTGTTACGTACACTAAATTGAATGTTTCTGTAGACAGTGCCGGATCTACCAGGAAGCAAACCAAGCAACTGCCTGGGGCCTCGCGCTGAGAGGGGCCCCGTCGGCAGAGAAGTGTGAAAGAAGTATTAATATCTATGATAAACTGTGTAATAAACATTTACATATACAGTTTATTATAAGTATAATGATAAATGTGTTTAATTCTTCCTTCAATTTCTCACTTTCTTCAGACTTTATTTCTTTTAGTTGCAAGGGGCCTCTTCGAAGGTAAATTTGGCACTGTCTACAGACCATTGTTATGTGGTTAAGACTGTGTAGCTGCTAATGGCACTCTTTCTTTCTGTTGGATTAGCATAAAAATGGATTTTACTTAGCACTATTCTTTATTGTTAACAACCAACAGTAAGAAAGCAAAATAAATGCCTAATAATGATCCACAAACATCTGCGAAGGACATATTGCCTAGAATGGTTACAGACATCATAAGATTATTAGATGATATATTGTATCCTAACTGTACGAGATCAGGATTTTATCTGAATATATATTTGGAACGTTAGAACCAATGCAACATTCAACTTTATTTGGAAAGTCTTCATAAGAAGGATCGTATCTTTCGTTAAAACGATGTAAATAAAACGCAGAAATATTGTGTATTATAATAAGTATGAGTTACAAGCTGTAGCAGAATTAAATGCGAAACTGTGTATCTTGAAAATTTTTAAAATGCTATTATGAAAATAAAATTAATATTTTTCAAGGTAATCTTGCAAAACAAATCGCATAAATTCATTTTTATCATGTTAGGCAATAAGCTGTGAGAATCAGGCGAGAAATTAGGTTGCTTTTATTATTGTTTTTTTTAATGTTTTTGAGACGCCATGTTTGATATTTGATAGTCGTATTTTGTGTGTTGTAGGTTCAATGGGCGGTGTATGTGCATTATTTGAGATCCATAGGAGTAGGCTTAGGTATCATCATTCTGCTCATGTTCATTGGAGCCTGGACCTCTTCAGTTGGATCCAGTCTGTGGCTGAGTGTTTGGAGTCAAGACAAAGCCCCTGGTAGAAACACAAGCTCTGCTTACGTTCGATTGAGGAATTTGCGCTTGGGGGTGTTTGGCACCCTCGGCCTATCGCAAGGTAAGAATATCCAAATTAAATAGTAATAATCCAAGCTGAATCTCCCAGCAAAATCTAAATTATTTAGCTGCAACATTGCCAATTTGTTATCGTACATAATTAACAGATTATGAGAACAATAGTAATTAAAATATCTTAAATAACCATTGCTATTCAGATTATTGTAGAAATATTACAGATAACCGAAGTTTAATAATTGGTTATAAGACTCTTTATTTATGTAGTTTGTATCTTTCTCTCCAATATTTTAATTGCAGTCGACAGAAATGCCTAATTATCGTATCCCTTTCTGAACCTTTTGTTCTCATGTAAATTTTTCCAGTTCTTATTTTGAA
The DNA here is from genome assembly GCA_023159025.1 of Thereuonema tuberculata. Classification (NCBI taxonomy): domain Eukaryota; kingdom Metazoa; phylum Arthropoda; class Chilopoda; order Scutigeromorpha; family Scutigeridae; genus Thereuonema; species Thereuonema tuberculata. The sequence goes on from JAFIDM010000004.1 coordinate 61,750,049, forward strand.
CCACTATTAAATTCATTAATACATTAGGCCTAATCTGTTTTGTTTTTTGTTTTTTTGTCCCATCTATAATCGGTTGTGGTCAGCACGATGCTTTCCAATCATTTGTGTGCATTTTATTCCGTTTTCTGTGTTATCCACATTGCTTTCGAAACATTGTTTTGGTTATTTTTATTAACACTTAACTTTGAATAAGAAAAAGGCAGAACAAATACTGAAAAGCCAAGAAAAATAAAGGCCTTTTAAAAAGAAATTTATTCTGCTTCATAAATTTTGAATATTTTACTTATATTTTACAATAATTATTTTAGGTAATACTTATTTATTATTTTAATTACATTTCTTTACTATTGGCATCCTTTGAAACCAATAGGAACATAATTACGATTAATGACTGATAGTTCTTTCAAATCTGACCACGGGTTGTTATAGATAAGTCTATCGCCCTCTGTTTACGAACTTTTAAAAACTGCTATTTTAAGTATTTATGACAGATGAACAGCCTTTCAATTTTAAGAGAAACTTTAGCGAAATAACGATACCAATGGGATAGCGGAAGGCGGAATTGTTGAATGGCAAACAGATGACGGAACCGAACAGTGCAAGGAAATATGATCAGCGCTTGCGCAGTTTGATCGTAATTCAGTTTATTGTAAACATACAAATTTCTATTTAGGTCTTGCTTTACGGCTTAAATTTCGAAATGTTTGGTTGAGTTGGAGCTGGGACATTTTTCTAATGATTTTTTTTAGGGACTTGCTTTATAAATTATTGGAAACAGGTTATTAGTTTTAAAAAAAAATCGTAAACTGTTATATTAGCGTAAAAGGAAAAAATATAGCTTTAAGATAAATACCTTACATACGTAAAAGAAGTATTGTCTCTGTTTTTATTTTCTAAGTTTAAGACCATCAATGCAGATTAAAATTTTTTATGTAACCGTAAAAGCGAATTAGAATTATTTTGTTGTGATTCTTTCAGCTGTCTTCGCTGTACTTGGATCTATGGTGCTCGTAATGGGATCCATGAAGGCAGCTCGGTCTCTTCATAGCGCTATGCTCCTCAATGTACTTCGTGCTCCAATGTCCTTCTTCGATACGACACCACTTGGCCGCATTCTCAACAGGTTTTCAAGAGACGTGGACGTAGCGGATTTCACCATTCCGTCGTTGTTACGTCCTTGCCTGGACAATTTCCTTCAAGTGCTCAGTACCATCGTGGTGATCAGTTTAGGAAGTCCTCTATTCCTCACTGTATTCGCTCCATTAGCAGTCATCTATTATCTCATCCAGGTAAAAAAAATTCATATTTAATAGTTATTATTAAAGCTTTCCTATTTTACTGAAATCAAAAATGCTATTCTAATTAATTTTCCTTCTATGTAATGTTAAGCATGTCTCCTCTTTCGAAAGCAACTAATGCAGGTGAAACAATCCTTATTCGACGCTCGCACGCCTTTATCCTCTAGTAGACTTTTATGTAAAGATAAGCCTCTTTCTTGAAAATTATTACTTAGTTGAAGCTTATAAATAACAGGTGCTTGTTTTTTAGTATTAGAAGAATGATGAACTCTTGACAATTCAAATGTTTACGTTTAGATCCTCATGAAATGTTGAGCCAATGACGACACAACATCAAATTACCGAAGCTCTGCTATAAATTCCTTATTATGCACCTGCATTAGCGCCTTCGAACTCTATTTGTTTCATTCTCTGATAGTTAAATAGTTTCAACAATTGAAGTTTTGACGACACTAAAAGGGTGGAGACGTTTTTGATTCAAAGTCTGAATTATTTTATGAAATGGGCGTTAATAAGCGACTGAAGGACGGGATGCAATTGATTAAACAAATGTTATCCATTATTATTTTTTTTCTCTTTTGATATAACAAAACCAAAAATTTTTATTGTGCGGAATGGGAATTCATAAAAAAAGAAAATGAATCTACATTTAGCTATAATAGTAAATTTGTATAATAAAACTAAAAAAAATACACCTAACAAAATACGAACGAACATAGACGTATCAGTTTACTAAACACTGGTCAGAATCATCTCCACCTCAATATGAAGAGGATCTTTAGACTGATATGACAAGGAGAAAGGACAAGGAGACCAGTGGATCTGTGATATGAAGAGGATCTGTGAAGAATCTGTGAAGAAGAATTAAAATGGACGTTTTGAACTTTTATCAGTCTCTTTACTTTGTCTGACAAGAGAAAGATCCGTACGTGAAAGTGGCGTAAAAGATAAATCAAGCTCAAATGAAAATGCATCACAGAGAACATAAGTGTACCAAATCTGAGTCCCGGGTCCTACGCCATTCAGATAGGGGTCACAAGATACCACAGGAGAGGTTCATTCTCAAGCAGACTAATGATTCTTTCCGCCATGACGCGATCTTCGCTTGTAACTTGTTCTTCAAAGTTGCCATACCTTTTCAACAGAAGATGAACGACGGCTTTGGGATTGGTAATCCGCATCCTTTGCAGTAAAGAAAAATAGAACAGATTAATTTACGAAACATAAGATCAATTTATACGACAAAAAATATCACAACAGCTGTATCTGGAATCCTCCCTCAAACCCGGATCTCCATGCGCATGTGTCCCTCTCCTCCCTTCCCACCAAAGTTCAAAGTCCGGCTCCACTATTCTTTCACTTTCCCTTGTGAGATGAATTATTCAGCTGATGTTAGCCAAGTGATTCCTGTGTCAGAATGGCTTGTGTTTCTTCATATTTTACAAGTGCATATGATCATTTACTAATTAGTTTGAAGGATATTTTCTCTGGAAAAATTTTGTTCGTGAATTTTACGCTGTAAAAAGCAGATCAAACAGTTCGTCCTCAAGATACACAAGGAACATCTGCTACTAGAACAAAGAAAAATAGAATGAAACAAGAAATTATAATATTAGAATAGAGATAGAATCACTTAACAAAAGGAAATAATGTGAGGAAAATATAACACCAAATATCCATGCAGCTAATTGTTATTTTTAGACTAAATTAAATTTGAGAAGTAATAAAATTTAATGTGCATTATACGAAATACAAGATCAAATATAGGTTTTTAGGTAAGGAACTATGTCCAAAGAAATCGTTTAAATAAATTACCGAACCACAACAAAATCTTATATGATAAAGGAAAAATACAAATGTTCTTTCTTATTGATTTTTGGATCAAATTGAGTCCATTAGAAGACCAACACCATCATTATACGACTATTGTTATTGTTATTGTAGCATTAGCGTACGAACTTTCATGGATTCACTGCCTGTTCTCAACAACAAATTGTAGGTCTCGCAAATTGCGGGTATTCAAAAGTTTTCTTGTTTTATCTTCTAAAGTCAACGAAAGTTCATTCCTGGTTAGTGCTTTGTAAGATCTAATTTTGACGCTTAAAATCTCATATAAAGAGAATAAACTGTGTTGAAATACTTTGTTAAAATATTTCACGATTTGAGTGCAATGAATCTATTGTTAAGTTTACTTTTTGAAAAGACGTAACATTCCATTTACTTTTGTGATTTCAGCGTGTTTTCATTCAAACGTCTCGTCAGGTGAAGCGACTGGAATCAGCGAGTCGTTCGCCCATCTATTCGCATTTCTCGGAGACAATCACCGGTCTATCGACCATCCGAGCCTTTGGAAGGCAAGAGGCCTTTCTCACCATCTCCGAAAAGACAGTGGACGAGAACGATATCTACATGTATCCATTTCTCACAGCTAAAAGGTAAGAATTTGTTGTTTTACCAATTGAAAGGGATTGTCAGACCGTGGCAAATAACAGTAGACTGCAGTATCATTATAAAAGTTTCAGATTTCTCCGTTCATGTTTAGCAGCTTGTAGACTAATGTGTCAAATCATATTCTATAGGTTTCTGTTCTTATTCCGTCTAACGTGACAGAATGTATTATGCAACAAATAATATATAATCAAGGCGATTCCAATCTTGATTTATAAAAACTTCAAAATTGATCACTAGGTGGCGGTATTGGTCAATCTTTTTCAGTTTATTTCAGACATGCCTGGTTCTCAGATAACTTTGGAATACGGTAGCCAGACTAGCTTGAAGGAATAAACGACTGTTCAATAGTTAGACGATGATAGATGTGGGGGAGAAGAACGATTTCAGTTTCGGTTACATTACTTGAGGTTAAAATATCATTGAAACTGAGAATCCTCTTTCAATTTTTTTGTTTAAAGCTAGTTATCAATTTCTTCGAAAGAGGTTCATCGCAAATAACGTCATTAGATTCTCTCTGACATAATAGAATATTTGTTTTGAATGAAACATTATCAGTGTTCTGGAACTTCATCTATGAACATCAATTGTGCTAAAATTTATACCTTAAGGAATTTCAGAAACACAAGCAACTTACTTAAAATCTAACCCCAGGTTTAATAAAGGAAAAATAGATTTTTATACCTAAGCAAAATTTATTAATTTAAAGTATTTTATATTGACGATTAATTTTCTAGTTTATCATCAAATGGAAAAAAAAAAACACCGTTGTTTCGCGAATATAAAAACTCCTGGCAAAACATTAATGAAAGTATTATTTTGAAATGGACAAGAAAATCTTTTCTACTTTTACTTTTTATTACTTTGCTAACTTATCCACAAATTAAAATCAGATGCATTTGATATTCCAGTTTAAGCTTTGTCAGCACAGGAAATTGAGTTCATTTATATTTTACAAATCTATGTATAACAATTCTGTCAAAATCTTCGATAGTACGACTACTGTAGAACATTACAAAAGGAAGTGATTTCCTGAAAACAACGATGAAATTCTATGATGAGATTTTACAAATACTAAAATTACATCATAAAATTTCATCTTTATTTTAAGATAATCTTTCTACAGGTGCCTAAATATCGAAGTTCTTGATAGAACTGCTATACAATTTAGAAAACTGTTATACTACATTTATAACATTATAGAGGCACTCAATTTCAAAACTTTTAAAAATTGAAGACTAGGTCAATCAGGAGTTAATCAAAACATACTCTGCTGCAATCATGGAGTTGATGTTACAGTCACATTAGTGCAAATTATCTGTCCAAAAATTAGTTTACCCGCTCATGCACTGCTTAACAAAAACTCCCAACAGTAAATCGAAATATCCAGTTTTAAGTACAGTAGAACCTCATTATAACGGACTAATAGGGGCTGAAGGTTGTCCGTTTTAATGAAAGTCCGGTTTATAACAAATAATTCTTATAGGGGTGTAATGCAGCAGGGTGTACATCAATGAAAGTACAATAGTTAGCTATAAAAAGTGTTTATTATATATCAAATAAAAAACAGCCTTCAACATAGTAGGTTGATTTGAAAAAGATGTGTACGTATACACTGCATTAATCTTTAGAATAAGAAGGTCCTGGTTCATGCTGATTGCTTACATTCATTGGTTTGAAAAAATAATTTATTTTCTGCTGGGTTTGTTTGCTGCTTATTTCTTCAGTTAATAACTGACGGAAGTGCCGTAAGTTTTCATAATAGTCAAACACATTTTCATTTGCCGATTGTTCAACATATTGAATATCAAAATTTAAATGGTCTTTCACTTCGCTCACCTTAAATGTAGGCTGATAATTTTTTTTAAAACTGTCCGTTATAAGTGACGTCCGTATAATAGGGTCCGTTATAATGAGGTTCTACTGTATTAGGGCATCTTTTATACTCTACTTTGCTTAGTGATGCCATAGAAGCTATACGTCTCTGTGTCTCTGCCAATGAACGGGTTTTCATGAAACTTGGCGGCTGATAAGACAATATCTATCTCTTCTGTTTGAAAATGTTTCTGTTTAGAGGAGTTTTCGTGTGAAAGCGACACAAATGTCCATAGAAAAGTATTTGGAGCCAAACATTGAATCCGATGTAAGGCAAATTTATGCTGGTTCAGCTTCATTGGTAATCATTATTTGTCTTTTCATTTTGTCGTATTTCGATTTCAACAATTGGTATTTTTAATAAGTATTTGCAGATTTACTTCATTTTCAGCTATTAGAAATTTTTTGAAGGTTTTTTTTTCTTTTAGCAACTGTAGATTGAATCGGCAAATATTATATTTTATAAATAGGGAAAAGAACTAAGAAAACAATAAAAAGCAGTATTTTAAGATTTTATGTTATGTTCAGGAACTTCTTGTTCAATATACGTAGGACCTAATGAATGCCGTCAACTTTTCATCAATTTAAAAGTCGAACCGGAAGGAAATAGAACGTCATTTTTTTCGTTTAACAATTTTGATACTAAACAGTTGCACAGATCCACAGATGAAATGCTACAGTTGCTGTTGTACATGATAAGAAATTTTAGAAAGGTTCTTTGAATTGGAATAAAAGAAAGAGAAAAAAGATTTTTCTGTTTTCCTAACATAATTTCTTGTATGTTTCAGGTGGCTTGGTGTTCGCTTGGAGATTCTGGGGGCCGTGATCCTTTTTTCTGCGGCTCTTTTTGCAGTTCTTGGAAGGAACCGTCTCGACCCAGGAATGGTGGGACTTACCATCAGTTACGCACTTTCAGTAAGTATTGGCTCTCAGAATAAAAAATTTATTATTTGGATTGGGCTTAGTTCCAAGCGCTTCTTGTAAATATGTCGCCAGTTCAACTCAACCAAACACTTGTATTTTGTGACGATCCTTTGCTAGCGATCATCCGTTTATTGATTCCACTGGAATGAAAGCAGTGTTGAATTGTAAACACATCGACCTCTGATCTCTTCTGTTCCAAACGAATCACATATTTTCACGAGGAGTAAACATCAAGATCAATACAAGTTCAATTTGCTTTTCCAAAACTTTTATTTAAAATTTAAGCTGAATAGGACTGATTTCGTCTCTGTTTGAATAATTATTTTGATTTAATTAATCTTTACTAAGTGGGCCTTGTAGCTCAAGTGGTATAAACTTTGTTTATTAATCAAAAAGAAAAACACCACATCTCCATAACATGTAGTTTATTTAAAAACTTTTCGGAATTTTCGGGATTATGATACGTCATCCCTTCTTCAAGCGAAATGTCTGAGAAACATTTCGCTTGAAGAAGGGATGACGTATGATAATCCCGAAAATTCCGAAAAGTTTTTAAATAAACTACATGTTATGGAGATGTGGTGTTTTTCTTTTTGATTAATAAACAAAGATGAAAAGGAAGAAGTTGAAAGAAGAATTTGGAAATTTGGTATAAACTTTGTCTAGCGACTAGAGATGGAAGATTCGATCCCGTTGGTGGGTTGTGGATTTTTTCTCTTATTTTCCAAATCTTAAATTCACGTAACCTTTTCAAACGGAAAACGGATTCTTTCCCGAGCTTAAAGACAGATGAGCTTCGGACTGGCCTCCTAACTTAGTCCCAATGGCTGAGAATCATAAGAATTTATCTCCCTTCCTCCTTGGCTATACATTGACGAGGTCTTTATCCTATTTAACTAATGTATTTTTGCTTTATTGACCAGTAAGCCCATAACTGGTAAATTTCTTATATAAGCTTTAATTATGAATAGTCTAGAGATGGGCAAAGTCGGTCTTTTTACTGAACTAGTTCTTTTGAGATAGTTCTTTTTATTGAACTAGTTCAATAAACTAGTTTAAATGAACTAAGTCGTTCTTTTTACCTTAACAACCAAAAAAAAAAAAAAAAAAGGTTTTCAAATGCTTTTACAACCAAAAAAAAAAAGGTTCTCAAATACTTAATATAAGACGAAATAAACCAATTCCAATAGCCAATAGTAAAGTGGTAAAAGAACGAACTAGTTCATTTGAACTAGGTCATTCGTGAACTATAGTTCTTTTCATGAACTAGTTCATTTGAACTAGGTCGTTCATTGAACTAGTTCTTTTATACGAACTAGTTCAATGAACTAGTCCAATCCCTAGAATAGTCTTTTATTTCTCTGTGATCAGAAGTGTCCTTGTAGGTTACCTTCGCAGTACTTCGTTCCTGCTTTTTAATTCCTACAGTATTTAGAAACACCAGTTGGGAAAACTACATTCATATTCACTAAGGTAAACCTTGAAAAAAAGACCGACAAGGCATCCAAAACCTTAGATACTGTTAAAACATAAGCATTTTTTTATAACTAATTTATTCTCAATTTATTTTTTTCTGTTTTTTTGTGATTTTCTTGCATTTTTAAATTCTTGTTTCGTTTATACTAAACTTATTTTTATTTTTTTCTAATTTCAAACTAAATTTTTAAATTTAGTTTGTATTTTATTTGGTATTTTTAATCTCTATTTAATTATTTGGATGAACGTAATTTTAATTTAACACATTTTATTATGTTTACTGAATTTCTGTTAAGTGTTTAATTAATTAAATATATTAAATATTCTCATTAAAATATTTAAACTTTGAAAACATCGTTTAATAAGTTAATTAATGATACTAAAATTTTAAATACATAATGTGTTACATACTTTTGTTGTTATATAAATTACTTACATCTACAACCTTCAAAACACAGAGAATAGTCATTTTTTTTTCAATCAATAAGCAATTGAAATTACTGCTGAAATGTTTTGCGATATATTTTCATAAAATTGTTGTTATTTAATTGTATGAGATTATAACCAACATGAATAACTATAATAATTATCTTATGTATTCATCAAGATGTATATGAATTCGCAAAATAGTTCTTAATAAACTTTGGAATCCCAAAATAACTGGCAAATTATCCATTTGTTATTTAAAATTAATATCTTCTTTAGTCTGAATGATAACTGGTATAATTGTTATGAAATTATGATATCTGTAAGTATTTATATCTTCATATAACAACAATTTATCTGTACCATTAATAAATAATTCTAATGGTAAAACGCCTTTAAAAGACAGAAAACGCCTTGGGGGGAGTCAGGGAGTGATCCTAGGCTAATTTCATGTAAATGTCAACCTATGGACTAATTTTAAAATGTCACAAAAATGTATTTATTTAGGTTTTAACTTAATGACAAAGGTTCATATTTTATAAAAATTGTGCTTTTTTTTATATTTTTTAAATGAAAAAGTATTTGGAAAAGGTTTATTTACGACTCATTTCAAATTCACAGTATTAGCTCTACCTAAGTCAAATTTCCTTCATTCCCCAAACTTGAATTTTTAAATATAACTCTAATTTTCATTACTTTTATTTAAGTAGCACATGTTTCCTTTCTAATAAAGAAAAAAATTATTCATTTTTATCAAAATAATTCTCCAGTAATACTAAAGAACGGAGAACATTTGATATGTCATGTCTGTCCCAAAAAAATAGGTTTTCTTTTATTTTTTAAAAAAACTATTGATACAAAATGCTTGCCACTTCATTTTCTCTTTTAATATGTCAAAATAAGATATTCATTCAAAATTTATTAAAAGGGTTTAAACAGGAACTAAAATAATAGAGTTTTAAATTTGTCTTGTCTGTCACAATTCTCTTTCAACGTAAAAAGAGTTCTACAAAATTACATATTTTTTTTTATTTTAATACAAACACAAAAGTTTTTATTTTGTATTTTTGATAACAGATGGCTCTGCTGTCACACCAAACTCATTTGGGTGTTGGAAATTTATTGATTTCATTCTGTGTTTATTCTTAAAGCTATTCTGACCATTCTTCCACACATTTAAGGAATTGTTTTATCATCACCACTTACATCATTTTCATAGAATTTCAATCAGATGGCACATCACAGCACTTCAAGCAAAAATATACAATATTTGATATGACACTGAGCGGCATACCTATCAAGTGGAATTTCTCAGCCACATCTCATGGCAAAGGTTGCATTGATGGGATAGGTGGTACAGTTAAAAGAAGAATCGGATGCAGTAAAAGCTCGAAAAATTGATCCAACAACTTCCTTAAGTTTTGCCACTGAGGCAACAAAAATATGTCCAAACATAAATATCTACATGCTGCTTCCAAAGATGAGGAAAAAAAAAATGCTGGACGACACTTGGAAGACAACAACTGGAGAAATTCACAGTATTCCAGGCACCAGAAAACTTCATTCCTTTCCATCATTCCAACCAGGTATTGTACAATGCAGCATGACAAGTGGTAATCAAGAAATAAAAGAGTTCAATTTTTACACAGGAATATTAAAAGATGTCTGTAATAAAAATAACTCTGTACAACCTGTTGCAACTACATCCAAGTGTTGGAAATGCTAGCATTGGGCAATGGGTCCAAGTAGTCTATAAAGATGAAAAATTTCATGGAATAATATTAGACAGTTGTAGCAGCCAGCATCTCATAAAATGCTTAATTCCTACATCAACTCAAGGACAGTTCAAATTTGAAAATGAAAATGATGCTGTATGGTACACTACAGATAAAATTATTCAGAATATTGACATACCTACATTGTTAAATTCACGTGGTTATTATAAATTATAATTCATGTATATATGTTCAAATTTCAATAAATGATTGAAATATAATGCGATTTTAAAAATTTATTATCATTTAGTTTATTCTTCTTCAATTTTCGAATACAATATTCGGAGCTGTCATGTCTGTCACAAATTGCCTGTCATGTCTGTCACAAGATAAAAAAATTACACACAAAAAAGTTACTTTTCAATTCTTATATAAAAAGACATGGCAATAGATGAAACCCTTACTTATCCCATAAAAAAATCTTATAAATAAATATTCAGAAAATTCAGAGAGTTTTGAAGTTATGTAGAGGTCACAAAAATATTTGTCCATTCTCCGTCATGTCTGTCACAGTGAGTTTTAAATTTTTTATTAAAAAAGTTTACAACTTAAAATTTGGAAACTTTAGTAAGTAATAGCTTAGACATAGACACTTTTGTAAAAAAAAAAATAATTCTTCAAATAATATTTTCTATATGAAATGTGCTCCATTGCATGTCTGATGTCATGTCTGTCACAAATGAAATTAACCGTAGAGATCTGATTTTTTTTGTACGTGGTCACCTAATTTTTGATGCTGAACACAATGGTGAAAGTTTCTTCTAATATCTCTAACCGTTTGGCCGCTGCAGAGTGTGACATACAGACAGGATAAAAGCAAGAGCGATCCACTAGCGGTTTTACTGGCAATCTGTTATTTTGGAACTGCTAAAAAAGAGTGAGATGGTAAACGAAAGATCTAAAAATGGATGAACAGTTTTAAATAGGGTTAACAGTAGAAGAATAGAATGTGAGATGTGGGTTGCGATGAATAGAGGAAGAAATGGGTTATTCATAATTATAATTTATTTATATAAAAAAAAAGCTTTTATTTTTTACTATTTGTTTATTTTAAGCCAATGCAGGATGTATCAGTTGGACCGTTCAATTTTGCATGCAATAGAAGTGCTTCTGTTTGTGATGATGATGATGATGATGATGATGATGATGATGATGACTTGTTAGTTCTATTCGGTAATGATTGTGACCCTTTCGCAGAATGTTTTGTTGCAACAGAACCAGTGTCTTCACATTTCTTCTTGATTACATTCATCCTTTTACTTCTCGGAGAAAAGTCATATTCCTCATCAAATAAACGTCTTGCTGCAGAGAAGTTCCCTTCGACTCCTAAATAAACTTAATGAAACACCTTGCTTTAACGTCAACCGAAACGCACCACTTTCCCTGTCTGCCATTGTGAATTATCGCACGATCACTAATGCACGTTCAATATCACGAGGTTCTCGTACTGATGTCACGTCCATGCTCACTGTTGTGCACAGGTGAAGCATTCCGGTACCCGCCTTGTGATAGAATAATGTTATTCTTGTGAAACGTATAAATTCCTATCGAAAATTGGCTCTCACGAAGAAGTTACCGGATTGATCGAGTCGAACTGATACACCCTGTGTAGCTTTACGATTGAACATTCATTTTATATCCTGCTTTGGTTCCTTTAAAGTGAATATATCACCTCCTTCAAAATGAAGAGGGTGTTAAAAAAGACTTTTCTTATACTGCCTTGATTTCTTAACTTTAGTATTATTTCTTTATTTCCTGTAGATCACTTTCATTTTCAATTGGCTGGTGAGAAACTGGACAGAATTTGAGACTAACTTAATAGCCATTGAAAGAATGAAGGAATACACGGAGATTCAAACCGAGGTAAAAATTTATTTTTTAAGCACTTTCATTTAAGAGATTTAGATCTTAAAGTTGTATTCGAGGAATGTAGATAAATAAAAATTACAAAATTCCTTCCTAAATAAAAGAAATTAAAGCAAACTTATCAAAAAATAAATCGTTGCATAATTCCTAAATCAGTGATTCCCAAACTTAAGTTCATTTTCAAACCTATAAGAAGAACAGACAATATTCATTTGCTATGTCGGATGTCCTATAAAAACAAAGCAGCATACATCTTTATATAATAATACAATATTAGACGAGTACAAGCTTTTTAAACATTACGACAAATATTTGTGAAATTAACAAATATTGCTTCAAAATGTTACAAGATAATTAATGCTTTTAGACAGTGTCAAAAGCAAAGCGGCCCCATAATGTGCACAATTTTATAAACAAAAGTAGATTGAACCTAACCAGCGTTTACAATGACCCTAATGGACACTAAAAGCAAACAGGAAGTTGGGGGGTCAAAAGTGGTCGCTTCCGATAAAGAGTTAAACGGCGATAGACGACCCCCAATATCGACCCTTCTGAACACATTGGTGGTGGTCACGTTTTTGCCAGACAAACGGTTGCTGAGATACGATAAAAGAAAAACGTATTGACGCGCCGACCTTTGATCCCACCACATCCGGTCAGGGATTGGTCCTAGAGGTCTGATTTTTTGGACGTGGTCACCTACTTTTTGATGCTCAACATAATGGTGAAGGTTTCATTCTAATATCTCTAACCGTTTGGCCACTACAGTGTGAGACATCCAGCAAGCATAAAAGCAAGAGCGGTCCCCTATGTTTTACAGGCCAGCTGTAACTTAGGGGCCGCTAAAAAGGCAATCGCTCATAACAAAAAGTCTGAAAAAACATAGCCCAACTATGATTTCTTAGTCACTCCTTGATTAGAGGATAATTGAGATAATGTATGGTGTTCCGGCATAGCCTACTTGGCATTGAGGCAGATGTGTCAGAACCTGGGTTCGAATCCCGACGTCGGCATGGTGTTTGAAAAATTTCCTTTCCTGTGCTCTCTTCTACTTTATCTTTCTTTTCAGGTCTGGAGTCATTCCTTAATGACTTCAGAATCTGTTCCAGGGAATTCAATGGGTTCTTCTGGGGTTCGCCATGATAGCAACCCTAGAGTACCATTGAAACAGGACTTTCGGACTCGAAGATTGCACTCTGGTTCACCCTGAATGATGACGGTGTCTGATTGAAAAGGAGATGATAAGCCTCGAAACTAATTTAAGATATTTATTGATTTTTTTTTTTGTGTTGAAATGTTTGTTTGAAACTTATTCTTCAACTCAAATCAAATACTATAGAGCGAGCAATTCTTGTAAATTTTATCTTGAAAACGGGACTAAGAATTTTGATGAAATGGAGTGAATCTACCGTTTTCGGGTGCGAGAAAGCGATTTAGCTAGGTCTCGACTTCGGGAAAACTCATTTAGTTGGTAAATGATTGACCTGGTTACCAGGTTATTGTCTATAGTGTTCTTATTTATTTTCGTTCTATTTTATCCTTAATAAATTCGTGATGTCTGGGTTTTAAGTGTAAAAAAATAATAATAATCTTTAAAACATTTTCCTTTCAACGTCGCGTGTATTCGCTGAGGAGCTGTCCATTTCCCAGAGGGGATTAAATAACTAGACCGAGCTCAGTCTTCCTCCTATTTTGAACTTTAATATATTATGTTAATGTTATTTTAAAATTGTAGATCTTCTTGTTTGTTACTATTAAAACTTGTTATTACTTTCAGTCTAGATTAAAATTTTCAATGATTAATTGACATACTTTTAAGATTCACATACTTTCTTACATAATTTTATAGTAATACTGTTCTTCTTCTGTCTATTTGACAATTGATGTTCATAATTCATAATACTGTATTATATCGCTGTGCTATTAATTGTCAATACAAATCCCAGCTCTCTGAAGAATGGGTACCGGGTTATAGGCGGGCGGGTGGGGGTCGGGCTGACCACCCCGATCTCAACTTAGTCCAGTTGGTGACGAAACGCCGAGAGCCTTATCTCCCGCGACCCCCAAGCAAATGCACAGGCCTACAGTGGAATACTTTAACTTTTAACGATACATCAAAATATATTAGAGTAAAAGAGGCAATATTAACAGCAGTGGAGAGAATATGTTTCTCACTAAATGTTACTGCTCATCCAAAACCTATGGAGTCTGACACAGCAATCTAAAAGGAACAAGAGATCTAAGAAGGAGTCTGCGTTTTAGCGATAGACTAAGGGAGTAGCAAATTTTGTTATTTAGCTAAAAACTAAAATCATTTACTTGGTAACTGTACTTCTTTAAACTAAATTCCATTGTGTTTTACTATTTTAAGTCCCCGAAAATTCACTATTTCAATATTTTTAAATTAAATTAAAATGGGAATCCAAAAACAATTTACTTTTAGAGATTTATTACAAAACTTTATAAGATTAAAGTGTTGAATACAACATATGTTTTGTGGACGATATGGAACGAATCATTCATTTGGAAATAAAATTAAAAGTAATAATGAAAAACCGGTGAAATGAACTTTCTGCATTTTAAATTCATAACTGGAAATTCCCATTCAGGCAGTGTGAGGGGGAACAGACTAGTAGACTTGCTCCCTCTGGAAAAATTTGTAGATCGGGCTGTGCGACAGAGACACAATAGTTCAGCAGTCACTTACAGCTGAATCTACAGTGTGTTGGATGAGGCAATTTCCCGTCTCGTCGAAGCACGTGAGTCGTAGTTTATCGGCAATAAAACGAAATTAAATGCATAGAGATGGCTAAAAGTGTTTATTTGTACCCCGTCGTCTCATTTTCAGATATGAACTGAAGTTTTTGATGAGATACACTACCTTCCAAAAAGTATTCGCACATCTCATTAAGATGTGATATTGTTTTAACATAGGCAAATTTAATGTTCAGAAAATTTAATATGAAAAAGGGAGAAATAAAAGACCGCGCATAGGTTTACTTTCGTGCCTTGAGCTGTCATCGACGGGAATCTGGGACAGCTGTTTCGTAGTATTAGCCTTTCGCACTTTCTCAGCTTATCATCAAGGGTAAATCTGGCTGAAAGTCCTAACAAGGACGAAACAGCTGTTCCAGATTCCCGTCGATGATAGCGCAAGCTCGAAAGTAAACGTACGTGCAGTTTTTTATTTCCCTCTTTTTCATGTATATTGTTTCTCGTTAAATTTGTATTTTTTGTTTTGGTTTGGATTGTTTTTTTTCGGAACAGGATTCACACACGTTCATGCTCTCTACAAGCAAATCTGTTAATTGTTTTAATTCGATAACTTTTCATTTTAAGTCGGAAGTTTGTTTGTAGCCATGTTTGTATATAACATGGATTGATTGATTGTGGTGAATGTGGGTGGCAGGGAAGCCACGCACCGCAACCTAAAGATCTGTTATGCTATCCCACGGAAATGAAAACAGACGGAGAGAAAGACTAAGAAAGTACAGGCAAAAGTACAGGGAGAAGTGCAGGCAAAATGGGAGAACCCCGAGAAAATCTGCCCAGCGGCGATCGTCCACCATCACGAAACCCACATGACAATCGAAACCCGGTACTTTAAGGTGAGAGGCCAATGTCTTAGTGACAACGCGAACCGCGCGACCATATAAGATGGAAGTATCAGCATAGGATACCGATTTGAACCCAAATGAACATCTACGGGTGCATTAGAACATCTTAGTTTAGTGCAAGACTAAAACGTTGCACATTGGTAGCTGCTCCACCAATAAGCACTTTTCGCAAAAAGGATTGGTGGGTTACAAATGTCACAATTTATTATTCATTGAAGAAGATTCTAGAGGAAGATAGAAAGTAACCACAGATAAGGGAGTTAGGGAACAATGACGTCATTTCTGCCTATGACGCGAATCTTCTTTGTATGGTCTTTCAGCTGTATATCTGAAAAGTCGAAATTGTCAGATCGTCCTAATGCTTAAAGCTGAAACAGAGACTGCATTTGCGGTCTTCAGTTAACAGCCAATTACCCAAGAATTACCATCTGTTTCTATGGGAATAATTTAGGATTTCTTACCGCCTTCTCCATAACTGCCATTATGTATCGTCTTATATTATTCGCAGAATCAAAACACTAGTCAAGTTTCCTTCAAATCGGAAAATAATGGTTCGAATTTTCTCAAGTAAACCTAGTCTCTGCTTTTCTTGTTCATATTCTCAGTAATATAGGAAAAATTAATTATATGTTAATTGATTAAAAAGAATTCCATGAAAAATTTATGGCATTAATCTCTCGTGTTGTAGGAATTTCATTATTGATTTATTTATAACTGTCAAATAAATAACTGTTATGTATGCTGGATATTTTTCTTACAAACTAACATTCTATTCTAGGCGCCGTGGAAGAACGACAACGCACTGATATCTTCTGCTTGGCCCGAAAATGGAAATGTTACATTCCATAATTACTCTGTTCGATACAGAGAAGGATTAGACCTTGTACTCAAAAGGATTTCCTGCAAAATTTATGGTGGAGAAAAGGTAATTTGCAATAATCAGTTACTTTTAAAAAATTATAAACGAGTTAATAATCAATTTGTTTACATCAGCATTTGTCTTATACAGCTAAAGAAATTTAACATATGGAAATATAAATAGACAAATGAAGTCTTAATCACACACATTCGTAAAGAAGATTTAATATAGATTTTGTACAATTTTTAATATACATTTTGTAAACGTAATTTAAACCTTAGCTTGATTACATCCAATTGTAACGAACAGAGAAACTATTATAAAACTAGGTGATACTTAGAGAAATTAGATGTATTATGTATTTAATGTTTTCATGGTGTCCATTTTAAGTTATATTTATTTTATGCATTTTGTGATGATGTAATCCTTTTTATGCTGTTTATTACGGAGTATCAGCTCGTCCCCCAACGGAGGATCACACTAGATGGCCATTCTCCTTAATTTTTTCCATGTGCATTCCACAGAAGATGCATTGAGCTTTGATGACACCAATTCTTCAAAGATTTCGTCAATGGACGGAATAGCTGTCGAAATAATAGTGTACAAAATCTATATTAAATCTTTTTATATCTTTACGAATGTGTGTGATTACGACTTTATTTGACTATCTTTCTTTTATCTTCACTATTTGCATATTTTCACTTTCTGCAAGGACCAAATCATGTATTGCCAAGTGTAAAGACGTGTGCAAGATTGATTAGGGATGTTTGGTTGTGTCCATAAATTTCCTAACTATGCATGTTGTGCTGAGTACCACGGCCTTCTGCAGTTGTGCGTAACTGTTTTTGTGAAGTCCTAGTGTGCTGAGACTGTGGTGCAATGTGTGAGGTACCAGACCAGTGGCGGACAGGACGATGGGTACAACACGTACTCGGTCCTGCCTCCACTGCTTTGGAGCTCGTGTGCTAGGTCGGTGTATTTACTGATCTTGTCTGTGTGAGTTTTCTGCATGTTCTTGATGACAGGCACTGCAGTATCAATGAGATAGGTCTGTTTGTTGACCTTATCAACAAGATTGATTCTTCTTTTTCTTCTTCTTCTTCTTCTTATTATTATTATTGTTTTCTCTTTATTCAAATCACAGAGAGTTAATATTTGCCACAAGTAAAACGAATATTACAATAGTGGGGTACAGTGAGATACATAAATCAAAGGCTATTTTTTTTATTTAATAACAAAGAAACGTTTGTGTTTATTTTTGTATCATAAATATTTAAAAACCTAAAAAGAATATCTATATTGGTTTGTTATTAGTTTATTATATTATCTTTACTAAAACAAACAAAAATGACGAAACTGTTTTCTGTTCCATAAGGATTACAAGTTGCAGGACAGTTTCTGGTAGCAGTGGATATTAAAAGAAAAATCGAATTTCCTCTAAACATAGGAAGAGGAATAAAATTCAAGAAACAATATCAAATTATGGCACTTATGAATTGAAGGAATTGAAGTAAATAAGTTTTTGGGATGTATAGCATAAAACTTACCAAAAATTAAAAATAATTACTTAAAAATATGCTGATTCTGTTTGAGTGAAATCGTTTAAAAACCTTATTCACCAACAGGCAATGTATCCGATGAATTTATGAGACTTATGAGAATCTGTTTCTGTCATTTGAATGGTATTTGTTACACTAAAACAGGTTAAAGGTTAAGGTCCTACTGTTGCTATTTTGTTCTTGGCAATTAAGAATACGTCATGATATTAAAAGATGTTACTAACAGGCTTTCTTTCATAAAATGATTAAAGAAATGCTTCCAGTATGTTTCAATCTTAACCAATGAATAGTTGTATTACAGTAAATGAACATATATCAACAAACATAAGGCCTTTCACAAAAACACAAATACATTATAGAGAGTGTATGATATACGATAAATAATGTCTTCAGTTGAAGTATTGGAATACAAGTGTCTCTGCACCTGCTTTCCTCTACATAATGTTTTTAGTTTAGTTATTACAGTGTGTCTCTGGATTTCCTTAATTTCAATAATTTACTCTTATTCTAAATTTGTTTCTTGTTTATGATGTTTCAATAGGTAGGGATTGTTGGAAGAACAGGAGCTGGAAAGTCTTCGTTGACTTTGGCTTTATTTAGGATTCTCGAAGCTTCTGATGGATCCATCACTATAGATGGTATTGATATTAGTCGATTAGGATTACATGATCTCCGGTCACGTCTCACAATCATTCCACAGGTAATAAGAACTGAACTTTACTTTCTTTACTTATTTTAGCTAGGGAGGGGGCTCGAGGGGTTGAAGCCCCTCTCGAAATCTAAACAAAAAATCTCTTTCAGGGTTGAAATCAAAGAAATGATTCATATCAATTTGAAATTGTCGTCTATTACATCTACGGGAAGTGATGCTATTTTAACTAAGGCTTAACACAACACGGTACAGTTGAAACATCTGTATTATGTTCACTAACATTTAAGAATTCTTAAAAAATAAACTAAAATAAAGGAAAACATTATTAATATATTTCCTATCTTGGAATGGATGTTTTTCTTTGGCAGTGATTGTGACACTTTTTTTCTTCTTTTCTGAATCTTTTATTGTAGGATCCGATGCTGTTTTCTGGTTCTCTTCGTCTCAATTTAGATCCGTTCGATAAGTTCACTGATGAACAGTTGTGGGAGGCTTTGGAACTGTCCCATCTGCGAGAATTCGCAGAATCGTTCCCTGGGAAACTTCAACACGAGATTCAAGAAGGAGGAGAAAACCTGAGGTAAGACGAAGACATTATTGGACTTTTCTATATTTAGAATTTAAGCTCCTAAGAAACAAGGAAATTCCGTGACAAAACTCAAATATAGGATATTTGCTATCAAACAACTTTCATGTAAGATATTATCATTTTATAAAAATCACTTTCTCTTTTTTGTATCGTAATTCAGCTAATTTACCGTATTTTTAAGTGATTAACAGAAAGCTTAAATTATTACATTAAAAATATATCTTATTGTGTATCTTTTGAATTAAAAAAATACATCCTTCATTCATTGAAAGTAAGACTTCTCTTCTAGTTTCCCTAAAAGAAAAGAATTTCATTACAATAAATAGTATTTATTATCAACACGGTGAAAGATGAACCTCCCAGAATGCAAAGCAGATT
>JAFIDM010000004.1:61779790-61875306 GCA_023159025.1 Thereuonema tuberculata
ACCATAGTGATGGAGCGAACGTGGATGACTTTATCCTGCGCCACAACAGATGCAGCTTGATCAACACTACAACAAGACCTCATCATAGATAAAGCTAGGGTAGTTCCCACCCCAAGCATACGGAGGTAGGGTCCTTAGAGGCTTATTATTATTATGTTAAAGTTTGTTACATGTTGTTTTAGGGCGGGCTCGCCATCTAACGCATCCCTAAGCAAACCACAACTACGGGACAAGGGGGGAGAGGTGTGTAAGGTGGGGGATGAGGTGTTTGGACGGTAAAAGGGGGAGGTGCCGTGGAAAGCTAGCCTAGCGACCGGGGATTTATCAGAAGGGCCGCGCCTTTTCAGATGAAAGAGAATGGGCAGAACTCAGATAAAGGGTTAAATGAAAGATTTTATTATTAAAATAAACTAATAGAGAAAATACAAGATAACAAGTAAAGATAAGTCATATATTCACTCTCTGACTGTCCGTTATGTTCAGTCCTGGTCTGATAAAGTTCTCATGGGTGGCACGGTGACGAGATCCTTCGCTGACGGGAATGAACGGCTGGGACGGTCTCGGAGGCATCCTTTGGGCACAGCGGAGGCACACTTGCAAGCACTGAATTCGGTCTCCGTATCTCCGGAGGTGTCGACAGCTAAGAGCGGACAGGCGGCTGGGTTGGAGACTGGCGGAATCGTATATCTGAACGAGTCCGCGATGTCTTCTCTGGTGTCCGCCTTTCCGTATATGCACTGCCGTCGACCTTCTTTAGGGGGTGAGCTCCAAGTGAAAATGAAAGCGGGCAGGTTTTCTGCGATGACCGTACACGCTTGCCGCGTGAGCTCGGGTCGTCTTGCCTGCGCCTGGCCTTCTCAAACGCTGCTTGCCTCCGTCGTGGATCCACTCCGAGCAGGGAAAAATGCGGGTGGGGTTCTTGGCGACTGGAACCGCTGGCCGCGGACCGTGTCGCCTTCCCCAAACCTCGCTTCCTGCTCTTGGCCGCTGCTTGTCGGATTCTCCTCGGATACTGCGCTGTTTACTCCCGGGGGTCGCCGTTATATTCCTGGGAGGCGTGGCGAGACATTTCTGTCCCCATCACCGCTTGTGGCAACACCACTCGTTGTTGTGACATCAGGCCCTTTGTTTTCCCGGGTTCCCGATGCACATAACAAAAGGGAGAAAGTTGGGAGAAAGCTTTAACGGTGAACAATAGGCTTCATGGCCTGATAGCCTTTGTGGACCGTTTTGAGTAGCTTTCTCGGGCCCTTCCCGAAGTCGTTAAACCATTGTTTTAAAGTTTCTTGGTGCCGAGTTGACGAGGACTTTCAGACTTTTTCAGACTTACAGATGCCAAGGACTGAGAAGGCGAGAGAGAGATGTGTGAGGTTAGAAATGGAAAAGAAAAATGTGTTAGAAATATTAAAAATATAAAAAGTATGTTAGGGAGATGAGCGAATCTCGGGGCACGAATAGTGTTCGTGACAAGTTTCAAACCTTGGATTTCCCCAGCAAAGAAAACATGGCGGGTGAAGAACCAAACTACATATTGCCAAGTATAAAGAACTGTGCAAGAACGTTTAGGGATGTGTGGTTGTGTCCATAAACTATTTTCTAACTATGCATATTGTATTGAGTACCGCAGGCTTCTGGAGTTGTGTTTTTGTGAAGTCCTAGTCTGCTGAGGCTGTGGTGCAATGTTTGAGGCATCAGACCAGTGGCGGACAAGACATTGGGTACAATACGTACTCGGTCCTGCATCCACTGCTTCTGGAGCTCGTGTGCTAGGTCGGTGTATTTACTGATCTTGTCTGCGTGAGTTTTCTGCATGTTCTTGCTGATAGGCACTGCAATATCAATGAGACAGGTCTGTTGTGATCTAGAGTTTTGTCTCTGTGAATGGAGCGGTTATTATTATTATCAGTGCTCTTTTTGTAAAAAATAAGGTGGTGGAATGCTAATAATTTTTTTTTTTTTTTTTTTTTGCAATTTTATATAATATTCATAATACTATGAATACGGTGCACAAGCAGAACCATCGTAATAATTTTGTTGCCTTTTGCCGACCTGCTATGCTCAACAGGGCGATTCTATTTGGACCAAATATCAATTTAAATAAAAATCCGTCGAAAAAAGGTGGTGGAACGCCGTTCCAATGCGTTCTATGACAAAAAGAGCACTGATTATTATTATTATGCGCTGTTCATTAGAGATCCGAGTTAAATACAAATCCGATTGAAAGACATTCTCAGGAACGTATGTCGTTCGTAACCCGGGGACCGCTTGTAGTCTTTGTTTATCTTTCTCTAATAATAATCCACGAACACAAAAAAGCATTGGGGAAATTCCAGTGTATCATTTTAATTTCCAGCACAAATTATTTCTTTTCTACAAAAGAAACGTTTATCAACAGTGTCAAAAATTATCTGATTAGCTCAGGAACATTTAATTATGCCTATTGAGGGTCATCAACAATAATAACCGCGAAACAGTTGTTCTACAGTAGAATAAAAACTGCAGTTTGTGTGATATAATAAGCTGTAAATCAAAGTGATATCTAACTACAAATTTATAGTAATATAATTTCCATTTATATTTCCAAAAGATCTTCGTTTTTAGTTTCTCTCTTTTTTTTTTTTTTTTTTTAATTAAGATATTAGTAATACTGCTATCAGAATTTTCCTCCATGATTAATCATGAATTCGGTAATTCAGTCTTAAAAAAATTATCAAAGTTATTTAGATATCTTAATAAAAATTCTAAATTATGCTAATACGTTTTCTTTTCAGGATGGAAATTTTACTACGACGCTCTTGGAAGTTTGAATGGTTTGTAGCGCCATACTCCCATAAATATTGTTGATTTACAAGGCTTACGGTCTTCCGTGGTAACAGCATTCATGTCGTCTATAATCCATCATTTGGAAACTTACTGTGGCTCTGTGTTTTGGGTAAAAAAGACAAATCATTTCATAATATTCTAGTATAAATTTGTTTTAGAAAATCATTCTGCAATTCTGTAAATATTAGGCCATACTTTACATTCCACTCCTTCATCAAAACATTCATAGTGAATTTATCAGACTTAGGCATAACGTGGCAAAATGATTTCTCCATTAAGAAATCGTAATATACTTCGTAGCTTTTAAAAATTATTTGTAATAGAAAACTTATCAAACATATTTCTATCAGTCATATTAAAATGAAGAGTTAGAAATGATTTAACGAACGTGAATTGAACCGTAACATTAGAAGTTCCGTTCAAAGATGGGGATTATGTATCATTTCTTGCTCATTATCCTTGATAAGGTTCTTAAAATTTCGGAAAACCAAGATTCCTTGAAATTAAAAAGATCGGATACGGTTTTTTAACTGTTTTTCTAAGAAAGATATCCACATATTTGGTTTGTATACAGGGCCGTCCTTAAACAATGGCCAGCATCTATGGAAATCTCTCTCTCTATAATTCTTTCATTTATTAACTAAAAAAATTGAAGAAAAAAAATACATAATTATTTTAATATTTTAATCGAAATGAAATAATTTAAAAAGGAAATTAAAAAGAGTTATTTTAAGAATTATTTAGGTATTCTAATATACTGAAAGTGCAGTTTTTTTTTTCTTTTAAAAGTAAACCTAACCCCCCCTCCCATTATATTTGCTCGCGCCTCGAAAATTCTGTAGACGGCCCTGTTTGTATGTAATATTACATGCATGTTAAACTTTCCTATTTCTGGATAAACAAACATTCCATACCTGAGTCTTTTGCTTGTGAGATAATAGAAAGACACTTATTATTTATAATATTTAGATTAAATGCAGAAATAGCTCATATAAATTACATAAATAATTGCAAATATAGCAGATCTTCTCATATATATTGAAAGTAAACAGTAACTGCAATGCAATTGATGATGAACTGATAACGAAAATGAGATGCTGCAGCAAACTTTCATCAAAACAAAATAACGTAATGGAATTTTTGTAAAACGTTACATTCTTGAGGTTTAGCATGCACGTGTGAAATATGAAAAGAGCTAAAAAAGACAATGCTATCTTTTCAACTTTGTCTTGTCACCAATGGCATCCATTTGATGAATATCTCAGAAGACATGAAAGGCTGTGAATCACACTCCTGCCTCATGAATGGGACGACCACAAATATACAAAAACAGGAAAATCACTGTATCCATTTCCTTTATCTTCTGATTTGTTTATAAAATGGTAAATATGTTCTAAGAAGGATGAAACTGCTGTCCCTGATTCCAATTTGTGGCAACTCAAGGCAGCATTTTTATTTTTAATTTTTCATTTTCAGATTCATAATCATAGCCGATAGTAACTAAAATTTAAGTTAAGATTATTCCACTTTTGCATTTGTATCCATTCTATAACTTTACATAAAAGTTACTTTTTTTCATTTTTTTTTAATCTTAAGCTTTTCAGTTTTTGCCAATTATTGTAAGATTTAAAAATATAGTATTTTATTTGGATTTGGGTCACTGTTTGACTTCATAGTATGTTAGAAAACATTTAGTTATCCAAATTTTTGAAAATTATATTGCTCTTCTACTTTCATATCCGAATTTTTAGTGTAGCAGATGTCCTGTTGACTGTAAATTTAAACTAATGTGGTCAGTGTAAGTCAGCACATGTTGAAAAATACAGAAACAAGTCCAGATATGCTCAGACTAACCAATCAGTAAAGACAGAGTTAGACTAGTGGGAAATTTGCCCTAATGTTTTTTATGCAAAACTTTCACAGTCTGGGAGTTTATAGAAGAGTTGTAAAAGATTATATTGTACTGCATGTGCAAGACATATCGACAGACAAGAATTCATTGGAAATTCAGTGAATTATACGATTTACTTGCACATTGTATTTCAAGATTTATAATTCACTAGCAAATAAAAAATTGGATTTTTTTTTTTTTTTTTTTTTTAATAAATTCGTAAAATGTCTGTTTAGATCAGGGGTGCACAACCTTAGGAAGTCTGAGGGACAATATTTTTATAGAAGTTCTGATGGAGTGCCGCAGCGTTACTATATCTTACTAATTAATAATTTGATAGTGTAATTTATAACAATAATTATTAATACTACACGAATTTACATAAATGTCTTACTGATTAATAATTTGACAGTGCCATTTATAATAATAATTAATAATAAATATAATTTACATAAACTTCAAATTATCAAATAATTCACTAGTTGTGTTTCATAACATTCCAATAGTAAAGTCTGAGACAGTGCTATTGCAAGTTATGATATTTTTCAGTGTATCTGTTGGCAGCGATGGAAGGCTAAAATTTAACTTTTAAGTTTGACAGTCCTGGCCGCAGCAAATATACTGCTGTGGGCCACGGGTTGTGCAACACTGATTTAGACCATAAAGATAGCTTATGCTTAATTCTGGGCAAAATGGCCTGTATATATATTATATCCATTTCTTTTTTCCTTTTTTGAATAAAAATAATCTTAGGAAGAAACCTGTTAATGCATTTGCTTTAGCAGGTGAAGTTGGCTTATCTGTAGAACTTTAATGGTATGCAGTGAACTTCACTTCTGAGGAAGCACAGCATGCAACAGTGAAACAATCAAAATAATAATAATCACACTTTGAGTTGTCATCAATGGGAATCTAGGACAGCTATTTTGTCTATATTAGGATCATTAGCCAGATTTATCCATTTCATGAACAATCCAAAGAGTGCAAGCTATTCATCAAATGATGAATCTGGCTGATAAGTCCTAAAATAGATGAAACAGCTGTCCTTAGCTCCCATTGATGACTTATTGAGTTACAGGTTGACATTCGAAAATTCGGCAACCTCTGGATCTGAGGAGTGTCGGATTTTTTATGGTTCTATATGCTATATATATATATATATTTAACAGAAAATGACTACCTGTATAGTCCTATAAAGAAAGAAATTGAACACTAAATGAAAAGCAAATGAAATTTTAATGTTCACCAACTAAATAAAACAGTTCTACAGAATTTTAGTTCAACTGAATAAAATAGTTCGCAAATGAATAAAATTTGAGCTCTGAAATCCATGCCGGAAATTTGAAGGAACGAGATTATCGATGGTCGGATTTTTGAATGTCACAACCTGTATATAAAGAAAGTGTTTTTTTTTTAATAGATTTGATTATTTTACTTTTTAAAAAATTGAACTGTAATTAGATATTTAAAGTTGGAGTGAAATCAACTTCACTTCATCTTTTAAAATATACAAGAACATCTTGGCAGAGTTGATCATTGCAGCTATTTCTTCTTAAATTATTTTTATTTACAGATTTTGTGAACCATTGCATCTAGGCAAATCTTTGCTACGTTTTCTATTTTAAATCCATTTTAAATAGGCTTTATAAAAATTCACATAATTTATGATCTCAAAATTATCAGAAATCTTAATCTATTGTAAGATCTGTAACTAGGTACGTAGTTCTTTTTAACCTTTGTGGCTCCTGGAATGATAGAATAATTTCCATTGACAAGCAGGGGATCAATCATTCTTACTTTCCTATAGCATGTTAAAATTTGATCTGAAATAAGATGAATTCAAATTGTTACAACTCTACAAATATTCAGAATTAGATCTATGTTAATAAGAACTTGTTTTTACTAACAGTGACCCCAACCAATTAGCTCCTTCAGTATTGCCCTGTCCTTTTAAGTCATCTTGCATAAACTGATGGAAATTAATTGAAACTCTTTTATTTGTCTTGCCAGATTCAGATGAATTTGTTCAGTGCACAAGTGATTTAGTGAACAAAAATATGGAACAACCCTTACAACTCTATTCTGTATTAATTAATATCTCCCCCTCAAAAAGAGTTAACACTGTTGAGTCCTGGCAAAGAATGAGTTTTTGGATTCATATTGATGGATGTTGATTCATATTTGTTGCTTCTGAATGGTGAACACTGCAATTGTTGTGCATTATAAGATTACTAGCTAGCTATATTATGTTTATATAGTGAATGTGGGTGGCAGAGAAGCCAAGCACTGCGACCAGAGGTCTATTGTGCTATTCCACGGAAATAAGGACAGAAGGAGAGAAAGACTGAGAAAGTATGGTGGGAGAAGTGCAGAGAAACGGGAAATCCCCAAGAAAACCTGCCCAGCGCAGATCATCCACCATCGCAAAACCCATACGAGGACCAAACCCCGATACTCAGAGGTGAGAGGCCGATGTCATAGTGATACGCCAACCGTTCGGCCTTACCTATATTATGAAGAGCTCTCCAAATGATGTGAGCCATACACAGTCGGGCATTATATTCTGGAAAATCTTTTCATGGTCTTCGAAATATATATATATATATGTAAAATAATGAAACAAACTCACTTTTATTCATTTCTTCATGGTTGCGTGGGATAGAAAACTTCTTGATTGCTATCAAATCAAAGTAATAGCAAATGGTCTTTCTGCTTTTAACAACTAGTATTAAAGTTCTTCTGTCATTCCCATTTGCTTTCTATAATGTGTTGCAGAGTTATGGCTGGTCATCTTTGCTAGAGACCATTCTCCTGATAAGAATATGTTCATCATTGTAACCAAAGCAGAAGATGTATCATTGAATTTATTGTGGTATCTCTTGTCTCGACTATAGTTGTCCAGTATACCATATCAGTCTTTTTGTCAGCATTGAGGGGGAAGAAACAGGTATCACATAGTTATGTGAAAGTTTGTAATAGTTCTCAGAGAGACAAGTGGATCTATAGAAGTGTGAATGTTTCACACTTCCTTGCAACATATATGTTGATCTTTCATTTATATCATCCTTCTAGAAACTCCAGATCTAGATGTGGGTTTGTACCTTCATCATCCCACTGCCACATACACTGCCATGAACTTCATCTAAGTCATGGCTTGATCTGGCAGTGAGGCATCTTGGCTTCCTGGATATGAATCTTACGTTCTTTCAAAGTCCATTATTTGCTGGCATTCTGCCCTTCTTCAATTCAGATGGATGTTTAAAAGAAAACAAGTGCTTGAACCTCTAATCATCAGTGCCGAGTACAAACTGAGATATGCCATGCCATCATAATGTGATTCCTGTTGAGAGGAATCATTGATCCACAGCTTGATGTTCCATGGCCTGACCTTGGAAACATCAATCCGTAGTACAAATGCTTCACACTGGCAGCAGTTCAGTTTTTTTCATGATCTTCTAATTTCCATCAGTGTATATCAGATGAAAAAAAATGTTAAAAAATCAATACAATCAAACTTTCTCTCTCTTGGTCTTTTGTGAATTGGAGATTAATTGAGTTTGTTTTGTTCTGCATAAATTACTTTGAAACCCACTTTGCATGTATGAAATAAGATTATTGAAATGATTAATTATTTCATTTGAATTTGATAGGATTATGATAAGATCTGGAATACGTCTGATCCTGTTTTCACACTTTGTTTCATAAAGACAATTACAGCCTGGATTCCAGCTGGATTTATCATTTTTTGTTTTCCATTTACATATTATTCCATCAGGAAATATCATCATGGACATACCCCATGGAATATCAACAATTCATTAAAGATGGTTAGTTAACAATTCCTTTTCCTTTAAAAATTTATATTCTACTGAACTAAATTTATATCATCTTCTTTTACATCAAGATTTTTAAATCGGCATCATAAAAAGTTATGTTTTGCAATATGTGCAAAGGGAAAAAAACAAAACATACAGTATTGTTAAGGAATACATTAACACAGAAAGTTCTAGAATTGAATGTCGAGAAATAATAAAAGAAGATCAATTGATTTAAATTAATGCTATTTTGATTACACTTAAGTTGCTAGTATTGTTTTTATTTTTATTATGGCAAAATACAACTTAGGAATTTAGTAAATTGGTTTGAAATTAGAATCTTTTCATACCGTATAAAAAAAAGCATAAGATAAAAAAAAAAACAGGAAATGAGAAGAAAGAATAGATTCCATTGTAGTAAATTCTGAAGAGTAAAGACATTTTATTTAGATTAACAGATAACAAAAATGTGACCATTACATGACTTTATAATGGAACATCTAAATGTGATGTCCAGTGGGACAGAAGTTAATAATATTCTCAATTTATAATAAAAATAATGAAAAGAATAGGCAGGTTTACATGTCGGTATGATTTTTGCTAATATAGTTATAATTCAGAAATGTAGAAAAGCTATTCTGTAAGAATTGTGTTTCCTACTGCAGAATAATATCATTCACTTTATCTGCCTGTCAGAATTGAACATTATTTTCTGAATGCTGTGAAGCAGTGTTTCCCATGGGATGATTCTTAGAAAAATAATTGTAATGGCATCTCCATCAAACTAATATTAAACTTTTTTGATACTGTGTAGAAGTTTGCAATAAAATACAATTTTGAAAGGGTTTCAGTAGCCAAATAAACATAGGGAATTATATACATAAGAATTATTCCCATAGAGCCTATTTGAATTGTCTCGAATATATTGTTTCCTCCATCCTTCCCCAAATCTACTTCAAAGTTAAGGAGATGCACATGAATGGAATTTTGCACTAAGACATGCAAGCACTAACTTATAAGCTAGTTTAAATCACATACACAGCTACAAAGGCCTGTTGCTTTGTCTTGTGTTACGATCAAAACTTACTTAGCTCAGTATTTGAATATTTCTTCGTTCTGTGACGGTTAAGGGGAATGTGATAATGGAACTTTAAATACTGCATCTGCATATTCTGATCATGTCCATTTACATCTCATCACCTCTTATTTGCCTGATCAGAAGGATGCTATTTACAACTGTTTTTTTTTTTCCTACAAGCTTCTTTTACTTTGAATGGTATCATTTAATGTGTTATCCTTTTTAAAAACGAGTATCTTTTTTTTGTGTTTCCACAGTTCGTTTTATTATTTATGATGATTTATGAGATTGTGGATTTCATCAGTGTTTTAAATTTTGATTCAAAGGATTTTCCGATGAGTCAGGCTGATTATCACTACCCAGTGATTCATTTCTTTTCATTTGTAAGTATAAATGGTTATTACTCAACACTTGTGATTAAGATCTCGCCATACATCTTATAAGATTTTAAGTGGGATAATGTTAAGTTTACTTTCTTAAGAATGAGTCATAAGTCACTCATTCTTGGCAGAATCAGAATATAATTGCTTCAGAAATTAACTCGGAATAGAAGAAATTCTGATATTAAACCTCAGTGATATTTTGCTATTAGCTTACTTACCTACAAGCCTTACATTAAAAGAAAACATTTCCACATACAAGGAATTCATTGTAGAGGAAACCAAGTTGTCAAGCTAGCTGTTGTGGATTCTCGCAGAAAAATCTTTGGATTTCGGTGAGTAAGATGGGTAAAATAATATTGTAAAAAGCTGCAGTATTATACAAAGTAATATAAGTATAAAAAAAATAAAAAAATTACCATTCTTATTAAATGTGGTTAGAGGGGGGGGGGGGCAGGACCCTTAAAATATGTACCTGTTTGCATTTATCTTTTCTGTGACAGTTGCTTTATCATTTCATTAAATTTGAGAAGAACAGAGGTTATCCCTGAATAACATAATTCCTTAATAAATACTCGGGTTCAGTAAGATATATTTATTTCAATATTTATTATACATTTATATGAAAAGAAGAATCTTTCTTAATTTCTGGGAGAGATTTATTAATGTGCTATTAAAAAATATAAAACATCAAACTGTCTCTTGCACAATACTTGAATCTGAAGGAGAATCTGAAAGAGGGGCACCAGTGAAGCAAAAATATATCCCCAATATTATCTTAAAGAAATGGTAACAATTGATAATCCTAAGACTGAAGAAAGAGATACTAGCACTAGTCTATAAGGTACTTCAGTTTCTGATGTAGACACTCTACAGTGCTTTGCACATTTTCACGGAACTATCTTGATAGATGAAGTGACAGTTTTTTACGCTTTATGGTGATCTGATATATTTTTAGAAGTACTTTGAGGAAGACAAATACACAGGTCAAAATAACCCCAGTATAATCCAGTGCGGTTAACGGTTTATGCTGGTCTTGTCTCAACATTTCATCCAAATTGTTATTAGACAGTTGAATCATTAACTGACATTAAATTCATATTAGTATATAATCTAACAGATGAGTACACAATATTTTTTAATAATAATTTTTTTTTCACTATTTAATGTTGATTCTATTTTTCAGATTCTTCTTGCCGTACTTATATTTAAAATGAAAACAAAGGGTCATCACACATCGTTTGTTTTATTTTTTTACTGGATTATTCTTCTTGTTTGTTCGAGTTGTACCTACTATACGATTATTTGGGAGCTTCGTCATAAAGTTTGTATCAGTAATATTTCTGTTTTATGAATTCTATTGCAAATTGTGTATGCTAGTTTCTAAGTTGACCTTAATTTTTCTCTTTGAAAATATTCAAACTTGGGATAAGTATTTACTTCCCACATAGGTCATCTGTTATATTTATTTCACTTAAAAAGATAATGATCGTAAAATAGCAACAGCAGCATTCAGACCCACAGTGGATCCGTATGGATTAGAAGCCTCTCCACTGCCTTCTTTTGCTTCTTTTTGTCCCATCCTGGGAGCCGTTGCATGAGTGGCAACACGTGGTTGCAAGATGTCATGAACATACCGCTGGGCTGTCATGGTGCCACGGAACAATACTAGGGGTGACCGTGTATTGTAGGCAATGGCACCCCATACCATCACACCAGCTGTGGAAGCGGTGTGTCGCTGTACAGCAAAGGCAGGATTGAAGCGTTCACCACGGGCTCTCCACACACGAACACGATTGTCATCACTGCCGAGATTGAATCTGGATTCGTCGCTAAAGACGACCTGGTTCTATTCCGCTGCAGTCCAGTTTCCTCGTGCGCGGCAAAACTCCAAACGGAGGCGTCGATGGGTGGGCGTCAAGGGCAGCACACGTAATGGGCGCCGCGATACCAACTGTCCTTCAGCCAGGCGCCTTCGTATGGTTCGAGAAGACACAGAGGCCCCTAGTGAAGGTGCTACCTGTGCCTGGATGGCGACCGATGAAGCAGTTGGCTGTACGTGTGCATTTCTGACTATGTGGCGGTCTTCTCGACGACTGGTCTGTCGAGGGCGTCCTGAGCCTGGTCTTCGTGTACATGACATCTCTCGGGTCCACTGGTCCCAACACCTCCTCACAACACAATCAGAGCGGCCTAATTGACGAGCTACTTGCCTAGCTGACCACCCAGCTTCCATCATCCCGACGATTCTCCCTCTCTCAAACTGCGACAACTGCGTATACTGTCTTCGAACACGGCGTAATGGCATGTCTACCTCAGCTCTTCCTTTGTAAATGATTCAGCACACTCAAACACGCTTTGGTTACCTGTTTTATACTCCACAGAGTACAATGTTCAACGCCCTCTACCGGCTATACGTAATGCGCAATCACGCTGCATTTCTAATCATTTGCATATCTCCCCGACATGTACCTTCATTGCAAGTTTCGTTACGATCCCGCAATTATTTCTTGGTGCGCTAATTTTTTTGTCCATGAGTATATAAGTCTATATTGGAACACAGTAAATCCTACAAAGCACACCTTTTCGGGTCCTGTTAACATCTGTATTTTCAATCAGGCTTCTTATACTTATGAAAAACATTTCAGCAAATCTTCCTCTTTTAGTGATTATTCTCTCAATTTCTTCAGCTTTCCTTAAAAGAAAGACACTCTCTAGATATTTGAATCTTCCAGTTCTCATTAATTGTTCTCCTCCTTTAATTACACCATTCCATTACTGTGTCTATTCCTTCAGTATTTACTCCTGTGAGGAGGAGAATTAACCAGAGAAAAATCTACCGACCTTCTCCAGGGCTTGAATCCTGTTGTTCAATCCCAAAGAAACCAGTTGGGTTATTAGTATTCTGCCTTCATGTTTTTTCACCAATTCTTCCTATTAAATTCATTTAATGTATAGAGAAAATATTTTCACTTTCCATAAATATTTTCCATTAATGAATAATTTCTATTTTGCTAATAATTTTCAGTTATTTTATTTTTTTTTTAAAATAAATATCATAATATGCAGGTGACAAAACATTGAAAATGAAATATAATGGCAGTAACCAATCTCAACAAAGTTTATAAACATCGATGCAGAGATTGTAACTTAGGAGAGACATTGCATATTTGGTATACATAGTACGAGGCATGTTTTTTAAGTAAGTACCGTTTTGCAATAAAACCAAAACTAGTAAAGATTGTGTCAAAAAAAATTTTATATTTTATTCCTGAAACCTTAAGCTATTTTTCAAAATAATTAATTTCCTTGTTTGTTTAAACACGTATCACAGCGTTATATCAGTTTTTGTATACCGATGTCATAGCAATCAGCCGCCGGTGAAGACAACCAGGATTCAACCGCTGTTTTCCCTTCTTCGTCTGTTTCCAACCGTCTACCACCGAGAAACTCTTTCAGACAGCACATTTGTGGAACTTCCAATGACAAAATGGAAATCCTGCATCGCCTGTCTGCAGGAATTTTGATATCAACTGCGCGTACCAAATCGTCCGTGATTACAGAAGGTCGCCCCGACCTTGTTTCATCATGAACATTGCCACACCCATCTTTGAACAATCTCACCCTTTTACCACTTTGCTGGCTCTCATTGCATTAGGGCCCATACACAGGAAGAGTTTCTCGGTGGTAAACGGTTGGAAACAGATGAAGAAGGGAAAACAGCGGTTGAATCCTAGTTGTCTTCACCGGCGGCTGATTGCTATGACATCGGTATACAAAAGCTGATATAACGCTGTGATACGTGTTTAAACAAACAAGGAAATTATGTTGAAAAATAGCTTAATGTTTCAGGAATAAAATATAAAAAAAATTTTGACACTATCTTTACTAGTTTTGGTTTTATTGCAAAACGGTACTTACTTAAAAAACCTGCCTCGTATTAACTTGAAAGACAATTTTTGAGCTTCAAAGGTCAACTTTTATGCTAGCATATATGATATTTACATTTGGCGTTACCATTCTTTAATAATAGTTTGGAAGTAATTTGCCTTTCTTTTATTTATTGGCTAAAAAGAAATAAATAATATTTTTTTTAAAGTTGAAAAAAAAGCTAACTTCTAAACAGAAAGAAAAATGTTTAAAATGAAAGGATAAAATTGGTTGAAAAAAAAAAGTTCATTTAACATCAAAAGAAAGTGTAAAGTATTATTATTATTATGTAAAAGTTTCCCCACAAAGAAAACATGGTTATTGTCAAGGTGTTGAGATGGTATATGACTTGGAGAGTTGTTTTGATGTGGGTACTTTGGGGGGTGGCAGCCTTAGTGTGGGGTCTTTGCCTATGTATTGTGCTAGTGCAGTACAGAAATGATCATGTGCTACTTGTATTATGTCATTAGTTGTATTGTTGGGGCATGTGTACTGAGGGTTAGAGATTGTTTGTGTTTGCCATAAAGGTAGTGTCTTCTGGTGGGGTGGGGTGTCCTGTGGTTGGATTCAGCGACTTCTTCCCTAGTTTGTGCAAGTTTGCATGGGAGAATAAGATTGTTTACTACTATGGAACATCGCTGATCTGCTACCCGCTGTTCGCTAAGCCCTAACGATG
Organism: Thereuonema tuberculata; assembly: GCA_023159025.1. Lineage (NCBI taxonomy): Eukaryota > Metazoa > Arthropoda > Chilopoda > Scutigeromorpha > Scutigeridae > Thereuonema > Thereuonema tuberculata. The sequence goes on from JAFIDM010000004.1 coordinate 61,794,384, forward strand.
GATAACGTTTGGTGAATGTGTGGTGTAGTGGCTGTCTATATCCTGTGAGATGAGTCCCTAACTGTGTAACAGTGTAGAAATCACGCATAAGATCCTGGTTCATCTGCGATGACCATTGGATGCACTGGCGCGGTTTCCCAGTCTTGCTGATCTCTACTCTTACACAGATGAAACACTTCCGACCGTTCGATGGTTTTGCCAGCCATTGTGGTAGCCTTACTACAGAATGGGGTGCCACTTTCTCCACCATCACCTGTGGGAGACTGTAGTATATTTTTCGAACGAAGGCCTTTGCCTAACCCCCGAACACAGGTGACTTTATCCTGCACCCCACCTGACGCACCATGATCAATACCAGAACAAGATCTCATCATAGATGGTTGGACCCTTTAGCCTACCCTTAGGTAGGGTAGTTCTTACCCCGCTGCGAGGTGGTAGGGTCCATGGGGGCTTATTATTATTATTATTATTATTATTACCTTACACTCACTTAATATTGTTTTGTTTAAAAACTAAAATTTCATTTAATGCAGTATTTATATCAAATGGGAAAGATTTTTAAACAAATTCTTTATTTCTTTCTTCTTTTTTTAGACTCATAGAAATAGCATATTTGAATTTGTGAAATTCACTCTGTTTTATGGAGCTGTGATTATTGAGCTAATTCTTTCTTGTTTTGCTGATCTTTCTCCAGAAGCAAAGTCTAAAATAAAAATCACTGTAAGAGCATTACATTTTTATTTTATTTTTCTTGATCCTTTGTCTTTGTATAATTTACTTGAAAGATAAGTATTGAATATAATTTTAAACTTTTAATTGATTATTGAAGATATCTTCATACTGTTACAGGTCGTTACATTTTATTAAAAGTATTGAAGGGAAAGAATACTGTTAGTTATTTCCTGTGATTTCAATGAGACAAGGCTTAAGGAGAAGTGACTATAAAGACTAATTTAGTAGACAATTGTTGAGACCATATAGTTATTGAGAATAATACTTTATATTAAAGAAATATTCATTTTTTAAATTTGTTAGAAATTGATAAAGATAAAATTAAAAGGAGTATTTAAATCCTTTTTATTTTGTCTTTTTTCAAACTAACAGTTCATTATTATTTAATTTGTTTGAACTTTGTAATTGCATATTTCTTGCATCAGAATTCTGCAAATGTGAATTAAGAAAGATTTACATTATGATAAACAAAGGTTAAAATTGCTAAATGAAAAAAATGAGAGAAACAATGCTTTATACAATTTACAATGACTTTTTTAAAAATGTTTCTTTGATGTCCTATTTTGTTTCTGTTTTATTCTGCTTTCCTGTGAGCTGAAGCAATACTGTCTTTGGTTCCTTAATTCGCCTAATTCTTCAGGCTATCATTCATTCTGTTAAAACTACAGCTGCAACATGAAAATTTCCTTTTGGCTAGAGATTCAGCATGGTTTGAAGCATGAGGTTTTCTGCAAAATTCTCTGAACATACAGAATATGAAGGGAGAAAAAATGTGGGAGATAAAAACACAGTTGGTATTTGTTGGTGGTTTATGTAAGTCATGACTGGAGAGCTGTTAGAATAAAATAAAATACACTGATAAAGATCTTAAAGAATTAAAATTGCAAAACTGTTCCAATAACTTAGGATCTATTTGCGTTCCTAGAACTTCTAAGAAGTATTGGACTAAGTGCCCATCACTCTTCTTCTGCATATACAGATGATGAGGATTGTAAAAAAAAAAAATAATCTAGAATTGAAATTCATCCAAAAATTCTGTCTGCCTTAAAAAAAATGTTTTAAGATAATCCACTGGATAATCATTGGATGTAAACCAGAATAGCAAATCCAGTGGGATAATTGAGAATGGAAGCCTATTACATGCAGAATGAAGGCTTGGTAGGAAGTGAAAATAGAGAGCGAGAGAGAGATGACCAAAATCCCCTCTAAAATAGAAATCCGTATGCTGAAACAGCAAGTGAATGTCCAGCCATCAAGTGAGTGGATTGGCTTCCAACAACAGTCTGTTAAGTGTAGACCTGAAAATCTTAAAGCAATGAAGATGGAGAGAGATGAGATTTGTAGGTTCTGTTTTAAATCACCTAACAATTATACAAATAAGACTTCTTTGTAAGATGAGGCATCCTTTCAGTTTAAGATGGATGCAGATCCCAGGAATACAGAAATGGTAAACAATCAGCTTCATTGTGTGGCTGAAGGAAAGCAGTGCTATTGTGAACAAAATACAAGAAATGTTATGAATCGATGAGAATTAATCTACACTGCATCTTACATATCTAACAAAGTTCAATCTTAGGAATAACAAGATAAGTTAATGCTTTTCGACAGTGTCAAAAGCAAAGCGGCCCCATAATATGTACAATTTTATAAACAAAACGTGTTCAGAAGGGTCAATATTGGGTGGGGGGTATCTATCGCTGTTTACCTCTTTATCGGAAGCGACCACTTTTGAGTCCCCAAAATCTGGTCAGGGAGTGGTCCTAAAGGTCTGATTTTTTGGACGTGGTCACCTACTTTTTGATGCTGAACACAATGGTGAAGGTTTCATTCTAATATCTCTAACCTTTTGGCCACTACAGAGTGTGACATCCAGTAAGCATAAAAGCAAGAGCGGTCCCCTATGTTTCAGAGTCAAGCTGTTACCTTGGGGCCACTAAAAACTAAAATTACTAAAGTCATCCTGAAATTAGGACCCAGTAGAAGTCGGCCAAAAGTTATGTCATTTCAGGAATGAGGAAATAAAATTCTGATTAAAAGTTTTGAGATGTGATTACTGAAAGCATAATTGGAGTTAAATAACCATGGATAAGAATAATTCCAAAGAAGTGGCAAAGGATGATGAATTATCCTAAACACAATGAATTGTGTTTTGGCTAAGAAAATAGGCATCCACATTCTGGGAGTAACTTGGGAAAGAAGACTTTTAAATCTGTGATTGTATTTCTTTCTTACTCATTTCTACTTAACAATTTAAATACAGTTACGACAGCATCTGAGCTGAGAAATGCTGTGTCTCTTCATTGGCCAATTAGAATAGAATTCGTTTCTGCTCCCTATCCTCACCTGTTATGTCCTGATTTCCTGATGGAATTGTAGTTTCTTAGCCATTCCTTTATATTGATTGAAGTGAGATAATAAATAACTTGAGTTTGTTTATTTTATCTAGAACATGACACCTGAAGGAGGAGCTTCTTGTTTGTCTCAGATAACATTCTCTTGGTTTAGCAGGTGAGTAATTTAGAAACGATAAACAATGGGTTAATTAAAACAGTTTTAAAAGAATAAAATTCACTTAAAGAAGGTAATAATCTTTATCCATCAATTATTCTGTGTTTTGCAGGGTCAGGGTCCGTTAAGTTCTTCTCTACTTTCTTTGTTTTCTGACTGACTCCTCCCATTGGGCTGTAGATACTGTAGAGCCCCGATTATCTGCGGGATTGGGTGGCAAGGGCTTCGCGGATAACAAAAATTGCGGATAATCCGAAAAAAGACTAAAAATGAGGTGCAAACACGAAAAAATTATTTCACCATTAAAAACTACGTTTTATTGTACAAAAAACATAATATGTAAAACTTTTAAAATATGTACAGTAAAGCAGAAACCTTTGCTCTACGTTTGCATCCACAATTCCGAGAAGGCCTATAGGATGCACAATAAACCTGTCAGTAATTTTCGACCTTCGCACTGTAGGGCCTATTGTACTTTCCCTGTTGTTGGCTTGGATTAAAATTGGTTTTTTTGAGCTTCGTAATTAAAAAGAATTTTTCGCGGCACTCTCAGATAATCCGCACCACGGATCATCCGCTCGCGGATAATCGGGGCTCTACGGTATTGCCGCCACACCCACACTTGTTGCCAGCTCATTCCTCATTTTGTTATTGGTCTTCAGGGTCATCTCTTATGAACATTATAATGTATGAAATAATGATTTTGTTACATCTTTCATTTTGTATTACCTTTTCTCGTCCATTTCTCATCCCTGTATAGCACATTCTGATCCTGACAATACATTGTATAATGTTATCTATTGTCAGAGTATTGTATTCACTAAGTCAGAAATATGTAATGGATGCTAAAAGGTAGATGAATCAAATCGTCTGATTTTTGAAAGTTTAAATAAAGTGAAATTTTTGAAATTAATAAAAATAATCTTATTCAGTTACAAGTAGGATATTTATCCTTTTTGATAGTTTGTTGTTAAGAATATTTCTATTTTTTCCCCCACAAAAACCATTTCGTAATTTGGCTTTCTGGATCTTTCACTTTTTCTGACCACTCTATCATTAAATGCATCTTATTTAATCCAGTATTGATATACTGAAAATTACAATTTGTTTGTTGATTTTCATTAATTGTTCACTTTCATTTCTATGTCTGTCCTGAGGTCTTGTTACTTATTCTTCATCTCTAGAAAAATCAATAATAAGGTCTTTGCCTTTTTAAGTCTCAAAAAAAAAAAAAAAAACCCTCAGATTTTACAGAAGAAAATTTAGTTAAACCCTCTTACTCAGAAAAAAGAAGTAAACACTATTTGAAACATTATTTCATCGAAAATTTCTAATTATTTTTTTAAAAGATGAGAAATATTTATAAATTATTTATTTATGTACAAGTTGGTGTAATATTGCTTTTAGTGCTTAAAACTTTTCATGTTGAGATTTAATGCAGTTAATAACATATGCATCTTTTTAAAAATTAATCTTTGCTAATTAACAATCGTTCCTTTTTTTTTCTGGTTTTTGTCTCATATTTCAATAAATGACCTTTTTTTATGTTAAACTCCCATTAGCTTAGTGTGGACAGGGTATTGGAAGCCCCTTGAACCAAGTGACATGTGGACATTGAGTTCCCGTAATAAGGCATCGTATTTAAGCAGAAAATTTGAGACTCTGTGGAGTAAAGAAAAGAAACGTGCAGAAAGGTAAGTAAAGCTATTATAAAAGAATGTTAAGTTCTAAATTTTTATAGATTATTATTGCATCATCGTTTATAATCGGCTGTTACTAAAACAAAGTAAACAGCTTCAAAAACTGAAATTAAGATATTATTTTATATAATTTAACACTTGTCATACAAATTATCTTAGGAAACACCACAAAATGTGCTTGAGTAGAGTTTTATGGAGACAGTTTGGCTCAAAATTTCTAATAGGAACAACTTACAAGATGTTTGGAGATTTGTTCAAATTAGCTACCCCTGAGATTTTAAAGTAAGTTTGTAGAATATCCTTTTCATACTTTTTTATATTGTAGTAAAAAATTCAAGTAACTGTTATGGTTCTAATATTTCTTTTGTATTCCTATGCTTCTACAAAATGTCTACGTAAGCACGAGAAATTACAATGCAAAACAGAGAGGAGAACCTTCTAAAGAAGCCTAACTGCTAGTAACCTCTTTCAGAATGTGTTTTGTTATGAAACTTCTTCAACGAAATTCAAATAGCGACACCAACCATGAAAATTGAAGGATATCTTTCCTCCCTAACTGTTGTCAGCTGAAACACATCTTATAAAGAACAGATGAAGTTAGATGATTGGTCTTATCTGTTAACATTTGTTTAATTTTATTAATTTATAGTTCATTTAGTTCAATAAGCCATACTATTCTATTTTCTCTATTCATTGAAGGATTTTAGGTCACTAATGAAAGTTGATACATACACATTTCTTACATATGTAAATATGCAAGAAATATGTGTTTCTATCTGTGTAAAAATAAATGTAGTTGCATTTCTTGCAACTACATTTTTACACAGGCAGAAACACATTTAGTATTATTTGTAATAATAGTCTAGTCTACTTTGTAATAAAAGAAAGAAAGAAAGAAAGAAAGAAGGACTAATCTTACCCATCCATCCAAGGAAAAAAAAAGTTGTCAGAACTTCATAAAACCAAAAAAAAAAGCTGTTCTATCTATCCCTGACTTCAGCCAATACCTGCCTTGGAAGGAGAATGTGCTTCTTCATGGTTTACAGTAATTGTATTTTGTATCATGTCTCTGGTAATCTCAACTCTGAAAGAAGTTAATGAGAAGGAGCCTTTTCCAGAAGGTTCTTTTCTCAATTACCCATCTCCTGCTGGAGTTAGAATATTCTTACACATTTTTAATTTCATATTTCCTAGTTCTTTTTGCTAAGCTATCAAATGGTTCAGATTTGGTTTTGACCAATATGATTCCCCTTTTGAAGGTAGCCCAGGTGTCAAACCTCCCTTAGAAATCTCACTGTAGTTGTGCCACTCAATGAAGCAATTTTTCAGTTCCCCAATATCCAGGATCTTTCTTTCATTTTTATCATCAAATTTCATTTTTACATTCATATACTATCTAGTTAAAAGTAGTTATTAGCCGTGCCGGCGTGGTCTAGTGGATTAGACGGTGGCCTCCCATGAGGCCGATACGCCGGCACCTGGGTTCGAATCCCGGCATCGGCTTGGATGTTTACTTTCTTTCCTGTGTTTGTCTTCTTCTTCTCTTTCTCTTCTTCCACCGTCTACGACAATGAAGAATTGTGAAAAATTTAAAGTGGAAAACAACAATTTCACCATTTCTGACCTTTGTAGGATTAGTGCGAGAAATCCAGAAGGATAAAAGCACACATGGGGTGTGCCCATGGCCTTATGCCCAATAAAAAAAAAAAAAAAAGAAGTAGTTATTATATTTATTTGAAGGTCATTTCTCTATCAACATTCATTTAATAAGTTTTACCTCATAGTTGGTTCTTTGCTGTAAAAATTGAGGAAAAAGTCTTATAAACTCCAATTTCACCTGTGTAGTTTCTCACCAAAGGATAGCAATTTAGATGTTAGGGATAAAGCATCTGAAGTCGGGCCAGTTTCTCAATTTTTTTATGTTTAAAACAGACATAGTTCATCATCCTCACATGACTAAGAAATCACTTTTTCCTTGACAACTGCTTTCTAGTTCATCAAAACCAAAAAAAAAAAGCATATGTTCCATTCTTAAACAATTTCTTTCAATATTATTTGAACATCTAGATTTACACTCTTTATCCTTAAAAATTGATTTAATTTGAGATAACATTTCACTTCCTCATTTTGGCTGATCACCACTAAAAATGTTGATTTCTGGAGATAAAATGGTCCTAATCTTTGCAGCTTTACAAAAACCAGCTCTTGGAAGTTTCCTGATCTTCTTGATTTTAAGAGTTGTTGTTCTGTTGTAATTCCATTTCCTGTCTACCAACCACTATTAATTCAACCACTAACAACCCACTCTTAGTATGCCAATGATTTACATCATGTTATCACCTCTCTCTTCAAAGAAAGGCAGTTTTTATTCATGTTGGCTTTGAGAAACATTTCATAGAGGTTCTTCTCTTGTCAATGTTTCCAAGTTGTTGTTTTTTTGTTGTGTTTTTATGCTCTATGTCATATGGGACCTTGTCTTTTTAATGTCCATTATCTAGTCTTATACGTGTCCATGCCACTACAGCCAAGCGGTCTCGGGTGGCGGTCTGCTGTGTGGCCAATGTGGTGGGACCTGGGTTCAAATCCCGGATGAGGACATGGATGTTTGCTTTCTTTCCTGTGTTGTTTTCCTTCTCCGTTTTTTGCTTCTTTCACCGTCTATGGCATCTTTGTGTTTCCCGGTGTTCTGGGTTGGTTAATTGGTGACGTTAATTGGTGGCAGGAAGGGCATCCGACTGTAAACCCCTCGTCTCTTTGATTGTTGAGCAAGCGTGCCTTGCTCATCAGGGAAACCGTGCAGAGTGGGATACATTGTAGGAAGTATATATATATATATAGTCTTATATGTGGTTATAGCCAACAAACAGTATTGAGGTGAGAGGACTAGTCTGATGTTCACTTGCTTTAATACTTGAAACCTGACATCCATTTGGCAGATGGCTTTGTGAATTCTTTTGGAGAAGTAACCAGGGAAAACTTCTTGATGTCTGCTGAGGATTGAACTCTGCTTCTTCATCCTTTGGGGAAGTACTTTATCACTTGCATTACCAACCTGTAAGATATGATGACTGATGTAGTTCTTTACTGAATAAGTTTTTCATCATTTGCCGAATGGAACTTGTAATAAGCTATTAGCAAATCAAATGCAATTCTTATCAATTTTTTTTCAAATTACGCTCTTTCAAATAGTCAAGCAAACTTCAGTTGATAATATTCAAAAGTTGAATTGTGTTCACTTAGATTTAATGAAATTAATGTTTTTATGAGATTCCATAAACAGATAGTTCTAACCCTCCAAGACTTGAAAATCTTTAGTTTTGAAATGAATGCAGCAAATTGCTAAGAGGTCAGAAACCTAATATGCAAGACAGAATAGCATTTTTTTTTTTTTAGATCATTTGCTGCTTCAAACAGTTGTAAGATGTTATAGATCTTAAGTAGAAACTAAAGTATGTGATGATAATTAATATTAATATTTTTCTTTTGTTTTTAAGTTTTTAATTTTAGACCACTTTAAATTTAGATAAATCAGATATTGTGTTTATATTTAAAAGTGACATTTTTGTTAATTAAAGAGCTAAATTCCTTAATTTTATTTTTCAGACTTCTTATTGAATTTGTTGAAGGTGGCAAAGATCCCAGATGGCGAGGCTACTTTTATGTGCTTCTTCTGATGGTTGCCTGCATGTTTCAATCAGTTTTTCGTACAATGTATAAGTATATAATGTATACAATGTCTATTCAAGTGCTTACTGCTTTGAATACAGCTGTCTATAAGAAAGTAATTCATCAACAGTATTTTTGTTATTATTATTTTTTGTTGTTTCCTTGAATTCTTGAATTATTTGAACAAAACTTTATTGCATTTTTTTCCCTACTTAGCATTAAGAAGATGACTGTCTTCAAAGACCTCTTTTTTTTTTTTTTTTTTTAATCCATAAACACTATTTTTAATAGTCCAAATAAAATATGGTCACTTTTTCAAACTGGAAAAAAAGAAAACAGACAGAATGAAAGAATCATGGATTAATGCAGTCGTTAATTAAGAACTACAATTTTTATTCATTTGGCAGTTTATAATTTGAAATTAGCATTACCATTAAAACAATAAATTATAAAGCATACATGAGCAACAAATGATGACTCACAGCCACCTACAATAAAAAAAAAAAAAAAAAAAAGATAATTCTCATACATCATAAATTTCTATCGTTGAATGTTCCAACCATACCATATGAGGTTGATGAGTTCGATTTTCATAATTCCAGGATACCCCTTAGACTATTTTATCACAATGTGTAGTACAGCCTCGCACTGTGGCAGTAATAACTATTACTTGCATGAGGTGTGTTCAAACTTAATGGGTTCGATATATTGGTTTAAGTATTTGTAAATCCTTAAAAGCATTATTATGATTGTTTTAATGTCTTTAAAAGAACCATGTCAGTATTGAAGTTCAGTCTTCAATCTATCAACACTTAGGTATTTTACTAATTAAAACATTTAAGATTTTGAAAGGTCCGGGGTGATTGTTTTAAGCAGAAGTAAGGTATTTGAATGACATAATCATTTTTTCAAGGGATGGCAATCACTGCAGGATGATGTGAGACCAGGTAGGCCTACTGTCAGAACTTCAGCTAAGTTTGAGTCCTTATAAGCATCAGTCCAGGAAAATCCACAGCAGACCTGTACACAAGTGTCAGAAGAACATGAAATCTCCCGCTGAGCATGCTTTGCAAACATGAAACAAGACCTGCAGATGTACCATGTCTGTCCAAAACTTGTGCCTAACTGCCTTACAGATGTCCAGAAGACATACAGGATAGAATTTGTGGAGATATGATTACCCAGGCAAACAACAGATAGATCTAACAGAATCAAATTGTTATGGATAATGAAACTTCATGCTTCTATACGATTCCCAGAGGAAACGATAATCCAAGGTATGGCTGTGTCATGGTAGATAACAAAAGTGTACTGTGACTGAAGCAAAGACAAAGTGATGCTCTCTATTTTGTTTGACTGTTGTGGTGTGATCCATCATGCATATATACCAGAGAGACAGTCTAACAATGGCACTAGGTATGTGTGATTGTGAAATGTGTACATGAGGCCACAAGACATAAGAGACCATCTCACCTCCTAAACAGTTTTTGGTTTCTGCAACATGACAGTGCGCCTGCTCATCGATCATATGCGGCTGCCCAAAGGGAACCATTCTGCAGATTTATTCCCTGTGAACACCATCTGCTCCCCCTTAAAGATTTTAACAGTCGTGCAGTGATTATTGAGGCAACAGCAGCAATGAGACAGATACCACATAGGAAGATTTTAAAGTACAGTAACAACATTCTACTTTTCCTTTAGTTATTTTTGTTTTATGACAGTTGTCCCTGAATTAAAAAGATCAATCTTGTATGTAAGAGAACGACCACAGTCTGACATGTTGAGATCATTCACTCTTTTCCTGATTTGGAATTTACCTTCTATTCTTCTTATTAAATTAAATCCAGGGAACCAAGATCTATCCATTGAGTTGTAAAAATGTCCATATAATACAGATACAACTCTTGTTGACTACTCAAAGATACCCTTCCCTAAACCATGGTACTACTTTAACTATCCATGTGTCATGTTTAATGATAAATGAAACATGATTTCTGTGTTTCTTTTCCAGATCAGGTGAGATCTCAAAATGATCATGTAGCAATCCAGGTGCATCCATGAAAGTAATGAATTTCATTGATCATTCTCTTTTTAGAATTCTTTTGTTAGAATTTGACTTTGATATGTTTCTTTATGCTGTTTCTTCTCATATCCTGCATATTTGCTAAATGCTCTTCTATTCTCTTTCTCATTCTCTTTTTATCTTAAGCAGCCACTGATCCTTCGTTTGAGTTTGTAACATGAGGTGTTCTGTAGTGAATCTTTGAAATATTATTTTCTCAAAGCTTCTGTTTGTGGTTGTGCGCACTCTTACCATCTTTGTTTTTTGGTAAGATATCTTAAGGAGTTATCAGAAAGTGTCTTCTGAAAGTAGTTTGAAAAATTACCTTATTTGTATTTAGTAAACTAGGAACCATCCTATAACATGGTCTTTTAAAAGCATGTTTAGTTGCTTATTTCTCTATAGGATACATTCTTTACTTTGTGCTAATAGAATTTTTTTTAGATCAATTCCATATTCTACAGTTCATAAGAATTTTTTTGTTTGTTTGTTTTTCTCAATTAGCATTAATTCAATAAATTCTACAAATATAATATCCTAATATTCAAAATTAATATTTAAGATGCTATCGTTTGGTAACTTGAGGTTTAGAGATACTTTCACTGAAATTCTCTGATCATTTTAACTTGCAAAATTTGCAATACTGTAAAGAATATTAATTATCAAGAAGCAGTAGGTTTCATAACAATTTTAAAGAGGCTGCACATTGTCTCGTATATATAGTGCCCAGATGGAGACAGTATTAGATTGATCTTGGGAGCTTTGGTTATAGATACTAGATTTAAATATAAAACATTCATTTTAATGGTAGACTGGTGCAAAAAAGGAGAGAATCCAGAAACCAACTTATATTATATCTTTATGGGAAAAAAATATTAAAAATGATAAATTACCTTGCCTTGCAATTAAATATTTTTTTTTTTTTTTATTAACTTTGAGAAATTTCACTTTATTTAAAAATATCAAAATCAAATGATTAGATTCACTTAATCTTCATTACAGACTGTTAGTCTAACCAATAATGTTTTTAGAGTAACAGCATTAGAGTGGCATTTGAGAGACACTGGGATCTTCCTCTTGTTCCAGTCACTTCCATATTTTCAGTCTTTTGGGATAGTAATTCCTTTTGTTCTAATAAGGCCAATTGTATGCGTACTTTTCAAGTTCATCTTGTTGGTTTGAAATGTCACTCTAGTTACATAAAAATTAACAACGTAAAACTCTCCTGGCATTATGTAGCATTTTGATATTATGGCATTTAAGAGATTTTAAGTCACTCTAGTTGTGTCTTTTCAGGCAGATGAGCCATTAGTGGATATTTCCATTTTACTCAATTAAAAATATGTGGTTGGATAATGTACTATGCAAAGGAGATAGCACTGTTGACTTCTTGTTCTTTTGGGCTGGATTGATCGTCAATGGATCTTCATTCTTATCAGTTTTATTACAGGACTTTGGTTGATCTGTTGCAGTTCTCCTTTGGGTATCTTTTATTACTATGATGTTTTTTGTTGTTGGTCTTCTTTCTCTGCTTCTGACTAGATTGGAGTTGTTTGTTCTCCTATCAGAATCTTAAGGTTTCTGTTAATGGTTGTGTTATGTGACTCTTGTCGGCTGAATTGTGAAGATCTGATTGAAGAGTGATTCTTTCCAGTACACAGCTGGCTTGTATAAATGGTTACCAGAAAAGTAGCATCTCCCTATCTTTATAGTTTAAAGATTTCTATTTTTGGATCAATCTCTTTACTCTTCTGTCTATATTTTTGCATTTTTCATCCCTTTCCATATCGCTTCTATTCTTAACTTCCCTCAGTCACTCTCCGGATATATTCTTGATGACTGAAATATAATGTGAACAATCTTGCCAATATATTTTCAATATTTAATCTCTTGAGGGATTGGGCTAATAAATGATGCATGGATATTTTTGTCATATAGTTCATGATCATGCTAGTGAATACTTTTTTAACTCTTTGTTTCCAGGTTTCCCAATCACTTTTGTTACTGTCTGCATGTATTCATTAATGATGAAAAAAAGTATGGTTTTTATAGATGATTTAGTAGGATTTCCAGTTTATATATATTCCTTCCATCAGACTGACTAGCTGTGAATCTGGTTGAAAATTTCAATTTCCATCAAAGTATTTTAACCACTTAATATTTAGTAAAAAGAGTTTATCCCCTCTCTGTTTAAAGCTTTGTTTTTTAAAGCTTACATGGATTCTCCAATCTATTGGGATTGTACAAGTACCAATAGCCCCATGATCTCTGCAGTGATCAATTGCAACCTTTATAATTCTTTTTCTATGTTAAGTGCTTTTTAATATGGTTGGATACTTTATTGTAGGTCTCTTTTGATTACGTACTCCATATGAAACTTTTTTTATTGACTGGTAACGTTATTATTATTATTATTATGAAGGCAATAATTTATAAAATTAATTGTGTCATTTTTTTCTCCTCATAGGCCTTAAGATTATCTTGTTCAACTAGAAACAATATGACAACTGGAGAAATTATCAATATGATGTCAGTAGATGCCTACCATGTTACTCATATCATTCCAGAATTATCCTACGTTGTTACAGCACCAGTGATGGTGATCATTGCCATCTACCTTATTTGGACTGTCTTGGGGGTAGCTGTTATTGCTGGGGTATTGGTCATGATTCTCACTGTTCCCGTGAATTATATGGTGGCATTAACAATTGAAAGAAAACAAGTAAGCTTAAAGTTAAAATTTTAGCATAATATTCATTAAATAAAATTATTGATCATGTTCATAAAATATAACAATGTATTTGTCTTTTAAATGTTCAGAATCTAAGATTGAAATTGAATACATGACAGTATATTTTGTTTACTTATCTACAATAATTCTTGCTATGTTACCGTACTGTCCGGCGTATAAGACGACTTTTTAAACCAGAAAAATCTTCTCAAAAGTCGAGGGTCCTCTTATACGCCGGGTGCTGAAACTTCTGAGCCGAACTGGAGAATCTGAGGTCGCCGCATATGGTGGGGGGGAAGCTCAAAAGCGGCCCTGACCGCATCCCCGCCGTATGCGGCAACCGTATGAAAGCAGCAAGGACGGCGCTGTTCAAGTACAATAGAAGAAAATCCACTCACCAGGATTCGTGGAAAGAAGTGACTTAACGCGGTCCCGATGTGAAGGGCGGAGCAAGCTGCAGGCGTCCGGGACGCCCGGGGTATGGAAAAAAGAGATAGAGCGGGGACAGAATAAACAAGGCTACAGTTAAGATACTATGATTTCTGATGAAATTCTAAAAAAATGTAGCATTAAAATAATGCACCAGAATAAACAAAGCTACAGTTACTTGGAGACAGGGAGAGCTGACCAATCCAAGCAGGCGTTGTATACAACAACCAGCCAATCGCCGGTAAGATACATCGCTTTTAAAGGAAAAGTTTAATCCACTTGCACTGTTTTATGTTTACATGTTTGATGACAAACAGCATTATGTTTATAAGCAGTTTTCCTGCTAAGTATCTGCATGTCATAAGCATTTGAATTAAAATTACCATATTGAAATCAAATCTGATGTTTTTTTAATTTTTATTTGGTGTGCGTTGGAAGAGGGGTAGTCTTATACGGCGAGTTTATCCCAAACTCTATATTTCAATTGGAAAAATTGGGGGTCGTCTTATATGCCGGACAATACGGTATTTTTTATTTTTTTTTATCCAAACCTTTTCAAATTCTGAGATAAAAATTAAAAGAATAAATTTACAGTAATAATTTATCTTTTAAAGAGTAATGCTTTAATAGCTGGCACTTTTGTATTCAATTTGGAAAGCTTTAAATATTAAAAGGCACTGATAGACTTCTTGATAACATGAACACTTTAAGCTTAATTTACCACTCCATCAACACTAATAATAAGTTACCAGTTGTCCTAACAAGTACCATCATCACATACAATGAATTCTGAATCTTAGCCAGAAATTCTATTGGAAATATTTAAACAGAAAGGACTAAGATTTGGAAGAGGAATTTCAGTGGTGTACTCTTCTGTTACTGATAATTCTACATTAATTTGTATCACTGCCATTTAATTATATATAGAAAAAACTTTAATTTTTAAAATTATAAAGTATTTCACTTTCACTCCGTACCTAGTTGTTCATATAATTGTTTTTAAATTTTTTCATTGTGATTGAGCTAAGTTTTTGGTTATTAATATTTTTGACAGGCTAAGTTGATGGCAAAAGCAGATGAAAGAATTCGACTGATTGGAGAAGTTATCAGTGGAATCAAGTTAAGTTCATCCATTCTGCTCCAAGGATCTAATAATATTAAATTTATAATAAATATTATTAAACATCATAACACCAGAAAATAAATGTCAAACTAAATAAATGTTTGACATTTATTTTCTGGTGTTATGATGTTTAATAATATTTATTATAAAAGAGAAGATTTAAGGAAGAAGTATGGTTTGTTTGTATATAATATTAAATTTACTTAGACTGAATAAATTATTCCTCTTTATTGTAAATCGTTTAGTACTTAAAATTAACAATCAATATTTAAATATCAAATGCAAGAATCGAGTTGGTTTTCAGATTTTATACAGTTTAAATTTAACTAATTTGAGTTTCAGAAATAAAAGTTAATTTTTTTGCTACTTATTGACATTAATTTGAGTAATAACATCTAAAAGCTCCTTTTGGGAATTCTTCAGAAAGAATTAAGTGTTTAATACAACCTAGATAGACCAATTATTTTAAATTCTCAATGCCACTACTTGTACATCTTGTCATAACAATGTAAATTGTTTAAAGTGTTACTTATTCATTATTTAGCAACATTTAATGACCTAAGTAAATCAAAAATTTAAACAGGGTAGGGATAGTGATTAGTAAACCAATCACAATGCTTCACAACGTCTTCAAGAAAATATAATTGATATTGCTTTAATTTCCTTATTATTACAAATGTAATTGTTACGAATGCAAAAGGCGCAATTGTTACGATTATTGTGATTGTTTTAGAGCTGTATTATAAATGTGATTGTTGTGCAAGCAAAACATGCAATTGTTGGGATTGTTGCTAATGATATTTTAATGATACTTGTTCACAAACAGAAAAAAATTAGAATATTAGTCTTCTGATCCTTATCAGAAAACTAAAAGTTTTTCTTTAGATAGCAATTTAAATAAGAGTTTGATTTAACTTTAATGTCAAAGACTTCTCATGTAAATATGAGGTTAGGAAGAAGTTTGCTGTCAGCAAATAGGAACAGTATTTGATATGACATCCGAAATAATTCAAAAACTGTGATTACCAGCATACTACTCTGTGCTCTAGATAATCATAGATGTGGAATAGCAGAACATTCTTTCTATTATCTAATGTGAAAAGAAAGTTGATGTCTTTTGCTTAATTTTACTTATAAGACAACTCGCATACTGGTTTTTGACTAATAAAAATATTAGTCCTTTTTTTTTATTGTGATGACTTAATATGAATTCTAATATAGCTTTTCTTGTTCTAATAGGTTGTGAAATTATATACCTGGGAAATGGCATTTTATGAACGAATTGATCAAATTCGAGTGGCAGAATTAAAAAAGATGATTAACATTTTGGTTATCAATTCCATAATTCATTTGTTATTTACTTGTAGTCCTTTTTTGGTAAGAATAGAAACTTAATTTTGTAACATTAGAATCATTAAATTTCTAAAAGAGACTTTGATGGTTTTAAATTTTAACTCTTTGTTTTAGATTTTGATTTTTTTTCTTCCATCTTATGGCAGAAACCAAAATTCATATTTTAGCATTATTCTATTCCTTTAGTGATTAAAACTAGTTAGTTTAAATCTAAGTATCTGTGAAGTTGGGTTTAATCTTATCAGTAGTAATTCAGTTACCTCATTTCTCTAAATCAATATTTGGACAGTATCTCTAACATATGTTAATGGTATTCCTGTAGCTTATTTTTTTTTTCAGCTAGCAATATACAGTAGAGCCCTGATTATCCGCGAGCGGATGATCCGCAGTGTGGATTATCCACGAGTGCCGCGAAAAAAGATTATTAATTAAGAACCTCAAAAAAAAAAAAAAAAAAAAACAATTTTAATCCAAGTCAACAATAGGGAAAATACAATAGGCCCTACATGCAAAGGTCGAAAATTACTGTCAGGTTTATTGTGCATCGTAATTTTATAGGCCTTCTCGGAATATGTGGATGAGTGGCAGGCTCTTGCTCTGTAGAAAGGCTTCTGCAGTACTGTACATATTTTAAAACTTTTGGGTATATTATGTTTTTTATTTAATAAAACATTATTTTTATTCTGAAATATTTTTTCAGGGTGTCTACAGAATAGGGAAATCAGGGATAACCGGGAATTGTCAGAAAATTTTGTTATTCTGGAAAAAATCAGGGAATTATCAGGGAATTTTTTGGTTAAACAGATCGGTTGGGAGGTTTTTTTTTCTTTTTTTTTTTTTTTTTTTTTGGTTGAACAGATCAGGGAATTATCAGGGAATTTTAAGAGAAATTGTTCATGAAATCGGAAAAATCAGGGAATTTTTTTATTCAGATTTTGTAGACACCCTGGTTTTTTTTTCGTATTTACATCTCATTTTTAGTCTTTTTTCGGGTTATCCGCGTTACCCTTGCCACCCAATTCTGCAGATAATCAGGGCTCTACTGTATATTATTTTTGTAGCTCAGTATGAAATCACTGCTGCTTCCTTGGGATCTCTGACACTCAACTATTTTTTTTTTGTTCATTTAAACCTCTCAAACAAAGCAGTTTCCATTGCTGATTCCAATCTTACTGTCTCTAGCTCTCCATTTTTGATCACTAATCTATCCATTCTTCTGTTCAGCTTTCTTCAAATTCAGCATCTGCAAGATCACCATCATGATTGTCACTATTCGCTGCAGAGTCTCAGATGCTTGGAATTGGGTTTTTTTTTCCAATGGTGTGACCTGATTTCCAGTTTGGTTTTACTGAAATTTTTAGAACATCCAGAATTACATCCCTTTTTCTTTTTTTCCATCAAAATCCAAATTGATATTGAATTCTCTGCAATAAGTTTTATAGTTGCTCTTCACAGATTAATTCTATAGTATGGCTTCATTTTATTCTACAAAATGGCTTTATTTTCTTCTCAACTAAGAATTTAAAGACCAGTTTATTGTCTGTCAGTATTGACTAGAGTACTGCCAGAGATAAACTGATAGAGCATATGACTTTCCTTCACTTAAATCTCCTGTTTTATGACTTTGTTGTCTTGTATTCTCCTACTTACAAATTTAATGATGGAAATTAAAATCTGAACACCATAAAGGAAATGTTGAAGTGCTGCAAGTGCAAGATGCTGTGGGGCACTTGAAGCAATTTATATTACAATTCAACTTCCCAAGGAGTGAGTCATCTTAGTAACACATCAGACAACGAGTGGCTTGTATTTTCAGTTTTGTACTGGAAAATAATTGTAAGTGGCTCAAATAACTGTCTTTAAAACATGTCTTTTGAGGCAAGGAAGAGCAGATACCATTATCTAACACTTTTGAGAGATGGTGCATGATAAGCATATTCCAGGCTATAGTTGCCTTATTGTCAAATCAGGCATCAGTCTGACAAAGTTATGTGTGCCTCAAAGCAGATGAAGACAAAACACATAAGTGCACATATACTTGGGTCTAGAGCTTTCGGAAAGGAAATATGTTGTACATATTGTATGATTTTTAGCATTTATACAACAACAACCAAATGGACTATTTCCAGACGTTGGATAGCAGCCAATTTGAGGTTCGGTTATCATCTAACCTTTCAGTACCAGGAACGAAAACTCAAGATATAGGGTAGACCAAATGACTTCACTATGCTTCCAGTGTTGAGTCCTGGCTTCTGCCTAACTTAAGCATCCATACCACTTGCAGATCTACTGAATGGGCTTGTAAGAGAGATGATTGTTAAAAAACATAACTCCGTAGCCTTTGCCTTAATGGGAAGCAGTAACTATGATAGAAGAACCCTGTAGGTAGTCTTTACAGGCATCATGACCACTGACCAATACATTGATTGGATAATCAAAAATTGTAGTTAACACATTCAGGGTGACCATTGACAAAGGATTTTTGCACCACAGAAATGCCTGAATCCTTTACAGCTCACATCATACTGGAAGGTCTTCTCTAATTCTGCATATTCATATTCCATATTCATATTCCTGACAGTGCCCCCTCGTCTCATTGCAACAACTTAAAGATTACTGAAAATGATACTAATGCATATCTATCAAAAGAACACACACACAAGTAGTATTATTCATGATGCATACAGGAAAAGAAATCAGTCTCATCATTTAAATAGTCACATTACATACAGCTACTTTTTAACTATAAGCTTAAAGATTGGCAGTGCTGTGCTGATGAGATAGAGACATATTAGGCTTATGTTGCAAATGATCTCAGCATATATCTGCAGGTGCTCTGCACTGCAGGATTGTTCATGAACAAATCATAAAGAAGAGTTCAGTTTCTGCAGGAAATTGTAATAGAAGAGGAAGAAATGTTAATATGTCATGTGATCCAACAGCCTTGTAAAAATCTAGTGTGTTAACCTCAAAAAAAAAAAAAAAACAAAACCATAGATTACAAGGGGGGGGGGGGGGGGGGGGGGGGGGGTGCTGACTTGGAGGGGAGCGCCAACTTGGAGACACTGGGTGCCGAAAAAGCAAAGAAATATACCCTTGCCCCAGGTGAAAGGAGGGCTAGTTCCGGCCCTGATTACAATGCAGATATACAGCAGATATCACAGTATTGCAAGTTGTCAGATCCTGGCTTTAGAAGCTTGACATTGATTTTTTTTTATGCTGCAATTGAGGCTTCTGTATCATGAAGCATATTTCAAGATATGTATATTGAGGCCATATATTTATGCTGTAATAAATTCCCTCACATGATATGCCTTATTACCTTTTTCATTAAAATACTCTTGCATTTAGAAAATAACATTCATGATTTGTACCAATGTAATGCAAGCATCCCATTCATTGTAGGAATGGAAGGACAAATTCAGATTTCCCAGGACAAATTATTTTGCTTGCCAGTTTGTATACTCACTCAAACAACACCTTCTAATCTGTTCAGGACTCAATCAGAGATTAACCTTATTACAGTTTAAAATTTTCTATCATAAAGTTAAGAATAACATATTTGCCAATATATAAGACACACATTTTTCACGGAGCATTTTTTGGGGAAATTATATATTTTTCAAAAAAACAATAATATACTATCATACATTGATTGAAAACAATTTCAGAGGATGTTGGTGTAAAGCAATTCCTCCTCAAGCTTGTGCCATTTTACAATTCCTTTAATGAGATTATGTTGTTGTTTTTTATATTTATTCTTTTTTTTAAAAAAAGAAAAAGGATGCAATTCCAGATATTCTAAAAATTTCAGTAAAACCCAACTGGAAATCAAGTCATACCTGTGGAAAAAAAAAACAATTCGAAGCAGCTGAGTCTTTGCAGTGAATAGTGACAGTCATGATGGTGATTCTTGTGGTCTTCCAGATGCTACCGTGCTGCTTTCTTTTTCCATTTCCTTTGCATATGCAATGACAATAAGCTTGAAAGCAACACTGCAGCAAATGTGTGTGTGTTACGTTTGACCCAGGGGTTAATAAAAATTTTAAGCTCTAGAATATCACTAGTTTTATTCACTTGAAAGGTACTTGAATGCTTGAATTCTCAATTGCTTTTATGACTGTGCAAGTGCAAGCTGTTCAGCATCGTGCTTTAACTAAAACAAACACATTAAGTTCCATTTCTCTATTGTCTTCTTTAATTATATTTAAATTCTTTAACTATATTTAAATTCCTTATATATGTAACTCAAAATCTCGTATGATAAACAAGCGAGAGTATAAGCATAAAATAAGAGATTTTGACCAATCAAAATTCTAACTGAAATTTCAACTTTTAGCATATAAGATGCAACCCAGTTTTGAGACAAATTAAAGGGGGGGGGGGAATGCATCTTATATGCCGGCAAGAACTGTAAATGTCTCTTGATTGTTTTGGAAAAAAACAGCGATTATCATGTAATGAAACGAGGCTCAAACAAAACTCAGACTGACTTTTCATTCAGAAGAATCCATACAATCATGAGTCAAGATGAAGAAGAATGGGTGAGAGAGAGAGAGAGAGAGAGCCTGTTAGATAGCCCGGGAAATAGTTGAGCAAAAGAATATTAATAAACAATCTGGTCTTGCATATTAATAACCAAAACAATCACAGCAACAGGTGATATAACTTGAATCTACAGCATGTGTATAGAAATCATTAACAGAATCAGTCCGAGTTTAGATTGAGAGCATGTTTGAAATGCTCCACACCCATATTCCTAAAAAAAGAACTGTATCTTCACTTTGATGGTCATCTGTGTTACATTAGCAATATTCAACTATTCAATACTTAACTATTCTTTATGTTACTTGTTATGTTCGTTACTTTGTTACTTATGTTTGTTACTTCTTTCATTTGATTTCTTGTATTCATTTGAGGAAGGCATTTATTTATTATGAAACTTTTGAAGTGTCAATAATAAGAAAAAATTTGGAATTTATAAAAAGGTGGTAAACTAATATTTTTGCTTTTTTTTTTTTTTTGCTAAATAATTTACATCTGTCATTTTTTTTTCTTATTTTTGTTACAGATATTATGTTACAATGTTTTATTTAATTAGTTTTACAGTGAATATGTTTAAATTCTTTCATTTGCAGATCTCCATTGTTTCATTTGCTACCTATATTTTGATAAATAAGAAGAATGTTCTAACTGCAGCAACAGCTTTTTTTTGTGTTCATTTGTTTAATATGATAAAGGAATCCTTGAATTATACTCCTATATTGGTTCCAATAATTATCAGAGTAAGTATTATTTCTTTAAATCTTTCCTGTCTATAAGATCATACAGAATATTTAATTCAGCATTTACAAAATATTGTATCATCAATTAAAACTAGCTGAGATTTGATATTTCACTTAAAACTTGTGCAAGATCTGTAATAAAAATTAAAAAAGAAACTGGGATAATTAGTAATAAAAAGCAGCAACAAGCAGCCACTTTCATTACATGTACATTAGCCACTTTCCAGGTAAAGACCAGCTTGCTTGCTGTATTTCATGCTTTATAAAGATATATTTATGATTGTATTTTTTTTTTTAATCAATTTTGAAATATGGCAATATATGAACTTAGAATATTGGATGAGAAACAATCCAAATATAGTTAATTTCACAAATGTGACTTAACTTTTTTATTATTTCATTTACTTGGCTAATTAAATGGATAATATATGGACAATTTAAAGAAACAATCCCTTCACTTATTACTTGAAAGGTCTTATGATATTTTGAAAGCTTGCAGTTTAATCCTTTTCATCAAAAATGAACACTCAGTGAGATTGTAGAATAATAATCCCAGCATATCAGTATGAATTGTGATTAGGAACCAATTGGATGGCCAGTTTGATACTTACCAATCCTTTAACCCAGCAAAAAAACTCACTCCTTTTTATGCATTAACCCTAGGGTTATCTGGCAAAGAAACAACCTGGATAAAAAAACTGTGACCATGGCAGTTTTTGAATATGGATAGTCTAGGCTTTCGACAAGTTCCTATATCACAAACTACGATGCCAACATTATTATTATAAAATATTCCTAACAGTTTCCCGTTTATCAAAGTAAGCTTGGGCATTATAGTTGCAGAGTAATAAAAATGAGTTAAAACAAGAAAAACTTTACATACTTAGTATTCATAAAGAAAGTATTATATCAGCAACCAGCAATATTAATAATGATTATACAAATCGGCTGAATATTATGACATATGCAACAGGTGTTCTTTAAAGTTTTCAGAATGTATTGAGAATTTTGATCTTAACAATTTTCAAAGACCAAATACTTAAATTAATGACAGGGCTACAAAACTGGAGCCAAATGAAACAGTAAATAATGGCCATGGATGCAGTTTTGAAGAAGAGATTTTCCTACTTTAATATCACTATATTTCATCTCTCTTAGCGAGAGACTTCTTCAGGTGATGATAAAAGGACAAGAAATTTACTCTTCTTCCTCACAATTTTGGACAAATTGTTGTTAGTATTAGGTAAGTTATGAAATGTCAGGATTGTTGTTTTTTATATTTGTTTAATTCTCTTTGTAATCCAAATGAACAAGTGAGGAAGAAGAGTAAATTTCTTGTTCTCTATCGTCACCTGAAGTCGCTCTCTAAGAGAGATGAAATATTAAAGCACGTGTTATTTGAAATTTTACTAATGTTTGGTTATTGAGTATAACGCAGAAGAATATTAATGAAGATAAAGATCTATTTGAAAAGTGAGCTATTTATAATAATCCAAAACTTAAATCTTAGTAGTTTTTCTT
This sequence comes from Thereuonema tuberculata, assembly GCA_023159025.1. Taxonomy (NCBI): domain Eukaryota; kingdom Metazoa; phylum Arthropoda; class Chilopoda; order Scutigeromorpha; family Scutigeridae; genus Thereuonema; species Thereuonema tuberculata. The sequence continues at coordinate 61,817,494 of JAFIDM010000004.1, forward strand.
TTTTTAATTAAAATATCAAAACTAATGGGAAAAGCAAAGTATTGATGTGTGGTCAAAATGAACGGCTCAGAGTCAAAGGTTCAGCATAATGTACACACTTCTTTTTACAATTTTATTTACAGTTTATATACAAGATTATACAGGTCAACGGATTCTGAAATCCAGGTTAATACAGTTCAAAGACATATAGATTGGATTCTCAAATCCAGGTTAATATTATACAGGATTTGGATTCTCAAATCTAGGTTGCTCTCGCAGCTTCCTTTTTGGGCCGTCAGGAAGAGGAGAGGGGCGATCTCGGATTCTGCGCCCTCTCGGCCTGGCCAATCACAGCGTGGCATAATTGGCCAATCCGGGAAGACCTTCGACACTGGCGTCTGAATCGTCTCGCTCGGAGCTCTCTGCCAGGTTGGCTGATATTACGTCATAGCTCCTCGTTGCGTCCTCGTTGACATTGCATCAGTATCAGAAGGGGAGGAGAGTATTATTTTGAATTTTCAGAGATTGATAGAATATGAGCTGCTTCAGATTAATGTAAGGTTAAATGCCAAAGTTTGCTGTTCACAACTAGACCAATTAGCATTAGTGATGAATGTAAAAAAAAAAAAAATGATTCCTTATCAAAAAGGATGTAGCTCAGAGGATGTGTTACAGAGAAAGAAAAATTCAAGCTTTTTTAGATCATTAAAATTGACAATTTTGTTTGAAGGATTCATTATTTATTTAGGATTTTTTTTCATTAACTGGATTTGCAGGAGTTGTCTTTTTATTGACAGACTTCAAATTGCTATAAATGATTAATTATATTGATTATAATGGTACAACTTTGAGATCAGTTCTTTTTCTCTATTGCTGATCAGTTGTCTGCACTGACAAGTCATTTGTGGATTGTAACTTTTCAAATGGATAAATAATAACTTTAAGAAAATATCTAGTAAAATTAGAAAAAAATAGATGTAAAATATTAATAATACTGTTTATAACTTAAAAAAAGTTGTAATTATAATTAATGGATTTCAAATGAACGAAGCTTAAAAACTTATTATTTTATTATTAATCTGATTGCTGTATAGATGAGAGTTTCTTTACGACGACTCACAAAATTCATGAATTGTGAAGAAATAGATGGAAGCCAAGTAACACATGACAAATTAGGAGGTAAATTTTATTTTTAAGAATATTCAGATGATTTACTTTCATAAATACTTCGTCAGGTCAATCTATTATTATTATTTTTTAAGTTTCGGAAATTTATTCCTCAAATAATTGCTATGGAGTTCTGGATAAAAATATCATGAGTAATGCTGTAAGATAATTACAATTCATCCTGTAATAGATGGAAGATGGTGAAATGGATGGTAAAGTTTTACGGAAAAATGGCCATTTACTATTGAACTCGTGAGAGAAGAATTTTCTAGTAATTCTCTAATAACGGTAGCTTTTAGTTTTACCTAAAATAACTCAAAAGAAAACAGTAGTGAAGAAGAGAAACATGGAAATCTTAATCTCCATCTCTGGAGATTATTGGAATGATTCTTTTCTTTTTTTGTCGTCAAAAGCAAATGACAAATAAGAAATGTGACAATGCTGCAAACTCTGATACAAAATAGAAATTAACCAAGTTAAGCACAACCCTGCAACTCTGACCCATTTATTTCTGTGACATTGCTAGTCTTTCTTTCTCTCGCTCCTTTTCTGTTGTTGGCTTGCCCTATATCTGTTAGTAGAACTCTTGGGCTTTATAATTTTTTTTAATTTTTTTTTCTTCAAAATATAGTTCATTATATCAAGACAAAAATGCAAAACCCTTAGACTCGAGACAGGCCCCACCAAAGAACAAGGTCTCATGAAAGTCCTGAAACTCATGATAATGTTGAAAATTCAAGTATGCAGAATCATCTTTTGATTCTATAGGAATGTTGGCCACTGATTTTTATCTTACGTATTGAACAGTAAAATTTCACAAAACTACTATAGTGTGACATGTATGCTTATAAAACACGACAAGCAGAGGATGGCAAATTATCTAAGAGACAGAGGCACAGAAAGATGAGATATCTATTGGGTCTAAGAATGTACAGGTAGTCAAGGACTGGGCGAATGCATCCACAGTCACTACATGAAAATATGGCAGTCATCAATTGGAAGACAAAAGCGGGAATCACTACTGAGCAGATGTTGTTCATACAAGACTTGACATCATTGAAGCTATTTAGTTTTGTTAAAAGATCATTCAATCTGGATTTGTCTGCCTGGTCTAGAGCTTTCTTAATATGTATAGTGCCCTTATGCCACCATTGCTAACAACACAGCTCAGTTACATCAGAATGATTTAAATGAAAGACAATTTGTTGACAGGACCAGGTCACTTTTCATAATCCAATAAAATAGTTTCTCTTAAACTTGCTCAGTTATTGGTAAGGACTTCAAGTTTTGTTGGTTTTTTCCTGAAGTCACCACAGTTGACAAACCAGCCACTCTGGATCACACTTGGTCTTAGACAATTCTTCTATAGTGCATAAGTCACAGTAGTGAAATTATTGTGTTGTGAAAAACAACTACTTATATAAATAAATATATATAAACCACATAATTATGATACAGGAAACACAAGGAACACAAATTCTTCACCAAACATTACCATATTTCACAGAAAGTAGCATTTTCTGCTTCTTCAGACGTAACTTCATCTTCTAATTCGTATAAAGTAATTTAAATAATTTAAACAAACATAGGGTAATTTAAACGAACAAATATAGATAATGTTTACAATTACTGAAAGGCTTCATTGTTTTTCAATGTTTTTTGAATTTTACAACAAAAAGGTCTGGAAATAAGTCGGTTTTTAAGTAAAAATAAAAGACACATTTTTCATTTTCACCAATAATTTTATTGAACAACGTCTTCAACGGTTTGTTTCACCACCTTCTGCCATCTTTCAGGCAACTTCACAATTCCATCTTCCCAAAACTTTTTTATCTTTTAGAGCAAAAGATATGTTCCAGGTGTCTTTGGTGTCTTCCAGGGAATTGAATTTTTTCCATTGAGAGAATTTTGTAAAGACCAAAATCAATGGAAATCCGAAGGTGCAATGTCTGGTGAATAGGGAGGATGAATCAGAACTTCCCAGCCAAGCTGTAACAGTTTTTGCCTGATCATCAAAGAAACATGCGGTCTTGTGTGGTTATTGTCTGTCATCTTCAATATTAAATTGGCGACACAAAATTCACCAATTTTGATCAGTTATTGTTTTAAATGCACGCTGATATGACAGCTGTCACAATACAATCTAAGAAAATGGTTTCGATTGATGTTAAAGACACCTAAGCGCTACTAGAGCCAATGTATGAAAAGAAAAAAGAAAACTAACTTTTTGGCCAACCCAATATTTAAAAAAAACCAAATAGGATAGCACACTTGGATATAGTATTTGAAAACAATAATCAATTTTAAAAGTTGTATTTGAAAATTTTAAGAATGAAAAAATAAATTTTAAATACTTTAATGATGAAACTTGAGTAATTTTAAATGTAAAATGTTTTACTTTTTTTTTCAATTACTAGATAATGCCATTCTTATTGATGATGCTTCTTTCTCTTGGAGTAAAGATTCCCGATTAATATTGAATGATATATCTCTTGCTGTGCCACCAGGAAAACTAATAGCTGTTGTTGGGTCTATTGGATCTGGAAAGACATCTTTATTACTTTCAATTTTAGGAGAAACATATAAATTTCATGGGAAAATTAATACAAGAGTAAGATTTAAAATTTGAGCAAAAATAAAAAACTTAATATCGTACTTTATAAAATTTAAGTAAATGTATCCTTCCTGACTGTTCTGATTTGCAAAAAAAAGGCCGAGATATATATATATATATATATATATATATATATATATATATATATATATTATCCCAGCACGTTAAACTTTCTTTATATATTTATATATATATCAATCTTTTGTGAGTTCAGAGTTGGAACAAAAAAACAAAGTGATGATATTCTTCTTCTGTTGACAGAAAATAAATCATAAAGTAGGAGACTTCTTTGATGATTTACTGTGTGTTACTGCATTAATAAAAAATAGATTTCTTGATATGGTTTTAGATATGAAGTTGCTTGGCTTTTTTTTTTTTTTTTTTTTTTTAGAATGCATTTTTAAATAATATTTGGAAACTAAAAATAATTTGGATTTTTCTAGATAGAAAAGTAAGCCTTTCTTGCAGATTGAATAGTATTATGAATTTTTAAGTTTATTAATAATTTTAAGCTTTTTTTTTTCCTTCCTCATTGTTTTTTAAGTGTCATTGAGCTACGCTTTCTCCTTCTGAGACATGTCTGATTAAATAACTTGTTTTTAAGAATGCCTGATATGTTGATACTTAAAGGTTGTAACATTATACAGAGTGGGAATGGAACAACTTGCCGCGATCCAACTTGCCATGGGCCGACTCATCGAAAAGGTTTGCAATTTGAACAGTGAATAAAAAAAGAGTTGATAGTAACCAGTACCATGCACACAAGGATAGAAGGGTAGACTTAAGATGCGATACCATGCATGATCCCCTCCAGGATGTTGATATTGAATAATTATAAAAATTACCTTATCTGGGTCTTGATAAAAATTCAGTATTATCGTGTTCTTAAGTTTTACCGCCTATTTTTTTTATTATTTAAAAAAAAAAAAAAATAACAGTTATACCGTGTTCTTAAATCTTATAACAATTTCTACGAATTTAAGACAGGTAAAGCGGATTACTGTTAATTATCTAAGTACATATTAAATCCTATGCAAATATTCTTGATAAATCCACATTTATCTTGGTTTATAGTTTTTTGTTATTTTTGAAAAATTTTAATCTATTTTTTGTTTAAATAATCAAGTACTACTGAGCTTATTAGCTGCATATGTCATAAAAACAAATTTATCCCCTTGAAAGTAAATAAAGTCCTAACTCGAGGTTGTACAATTACAATATTTTGCTGCAAATCAGCCATGGCGAGTGGTACCTGATCCATACAGATTTTGATTGTTACAAGTGAACCACTTCTAACCTTCACAACTTTACAAAAATTCTTGACGTCTTGTTCAATCATGTTCTATCTGATAGCCCTTACTTCAAACTATTGCCCTGCATCACAATTTCCATTCCAAAAGACTCCTCCTCAGAGAATCTGTTTCAATTGCCTCGCATTCCTCTCTACAGGCTTTCTACGAACAGTCCAACAAATGTGGTTGCCTACTTTGAAGGGCCCGTCAAATAACTCAAACCCACAAAAGTCCATCGGGGATGCATCGGGGTATTGGACAGGGGGGATATCAATAAAAGGAATTGCACGTATTGACGTTTTTGTTCTACAGATTTTAAGTAATCCATGGTCAAATTAGAGGTGTGACTGGAAGTTTTGTCTTGGTGCACCCGAACTTGATTTATGCCTGGCCCATACAGGGAGAGAAATTTTTTGTGATATAAGTGGATTCAGTACATTTCTCTGATAGTACAGGGAGTTAACTTTGACATTGTTGGTCACCTTACGAATCTAGAATTTTCCTTACTGCAGTATCCAGCAATGATCATGAAACTTCTCGAAAACTTTCCCCACATTTTTGATACCACATTAGATCAAATTTTTTTTCACCCCTTGGCCTGTAATATATAGCTCTAGGCTTGTTAAAATCGCTTAAGCATACATATGCCTCATCCAAAGTCACAACAAATTTCCATTTATCACTGGAAAGATAGCCCTCATATAATTTTCGGCAATTGGTATATTGCTCTGCATCATATCTTGACAGCAGCTTATGCACACGGGATTTGTAACGTTTAACCAGTTTCTGGTGAATTGTGTACCTTTGACTGAGAGACCCTTACTTATCTTGCTACAATCCTTTGCATTTTTGGATTCTCTCCCATGACGAAGCACTTCACTTTAGCAACCACCTCTAAAGTTTAATGAAGTGTAGGTTTCTGTCTCGGGGGTCCTGATTCGTCCAGTGTTGACAGTGTTTGACTTTTTCTTTTTTTTATTTAATATGTTGCTCCCCCTCCTTTCAAAAGTGCAAGTTTTGCATATGCTTATAATCGCAGAATATGAAAATTTGGCGTCGGAAAGGGCAGTAACATAGCCCTCCCAAAATTGGTCTGTTTTCAGTGGCACTGTAACCGATACACTATTACCAATTAATGGAATGTTAGCTACTATGTTAGCTTCATAACCCTTGGACAAATCACGTGTGTGCACCTCACTTAACCTGAGATTTTGCATATTGAAATCGTTCACATGTAGCGTAATCAACTCTTTGTACTTGGACTTCCTGTTAATTTCAGAATCATATTTTAATCATATTTCTGTTAATTTCAGAACCTTTCCTCTCCTCTTCCTCATTTCATATTTCTCTTTCTATTCTCTTTACTTTCCATCTATTTGGGCTAGGCTTAACCTCTTATCCGAAAATCTCTGTTCACGAATTATATGACATTTATAATTATATATTTCATTATCTTAGTTATTTTACGAAGATTGTATATATCACCAGATCTAAACTCCACAATTGTGTGATTCTTTTTCACATTTTTATTACAAATTAACTGTTCCTTTTATCCCCATTATATTTATTAGTTTCAATGTTTTTGTGTTAAGCTCTGTTTTGTTTTCTCCATTATATGTAACCAGTAATGCTTTTTGTATTTTATTATATTTTATTTTTTCTTGCCTGTAATTGACTCCCTGCCTGCCTTCTCGACGGGACTACCCTTAAGGCACAGGGAAGTCACACTCATATCTATTTTGCATTATCAAACTTTTGTAAGGCAAATAAATTATTATTATTATTATTATATAGATAGTAATGTAGAAATACCTTAACAAGAAGCTAATCTACATATTTAAATTTCATTGTTATTTTTACAGAAACACATTAAATGTCTATATTAACTTCTATTTCAGAAAGACTGTCACTTACAGAAATTGTTTTAATGTTTTTTGTTTTAGGGCTCAATAGCATATGTTCCTCAGCAAGGGTGGATTTTAAATGACAGTATTAGGAATAACATTTTCTTTGGCAATGATGTTGACGAAGAGTTCTATACAAAAGTTATATTTTCTTGTGGATTAAAACCAGACATAAAAAGAATGCCAGGAAGAGATAACACAGAAATAGGAGAAAGAGTAAGATATTAATTTCAGATAGACAACTATCTAAATCATATGAATGTAGATAAGATCTTTCTTAACTGTTATTAGCTGATGACTCTTTGTTATATTTATATTTTAGTGCAATAATTCTGTCTTTATAATTTTCAGTAATACGGAAAAAAAAATGAAAGAAATTGCCTTTGCTGTTATAGCTTAAAAGATTTCTCCAATGATTCTGTGTATACTGCAATAACTATCCACTGTATTTACTTAAAAATGACTACTTTTTCCCCCTGTTATTTTACCATAAAATTAATGGCAAAGCCTCATACTATATTTAAAAAAAAAAAAAAGAATTATGAAATGGAGGCTTTAAATTAAATAGCAATTCAGTAAGTAACTTGATAAGTTATTTAATGGAGATAATATTTAAATATTATCAAATAATTGATTATATAGCACGTTCTGTCATAAAACTGAAAATCTTCATCAGCATATTCAGGAGGATATTTTGAACAAAAAATGTAATGTACACCATGAGCTGATTCGGCTTCGTTCCTGAGATATGGACACTTTTTTTGCAAGAAGCCATAGAATGAAAACTATCTTATTACTATTTAATAATCCATTGATTTATTGATCTGAAATGGAATTACATTGAAAACATTACATCTTTAACAGGTATTGTTCAAACTGTTTACCTCGGTGATGTAATCATGCAGTGATGTATGCTATCAGTGATTGCATCCATGGAACATCAGCAATGTCACGAAGGATGCTAATAGCAGTATCAGTTATTGTTTGTGGTAACTGTACCCATGTTTCTGGCTTGCCATTCATGTACATTCTTGATTTCAATTAACCCCACGGATATAAATTTAATAAGTTACAATTGGGTGACCGTTGAGGTCAAGATACTGGTCCACCCTGTGCTATCTATCAAGGGAAACAACTCATTCAGCACTGCAATTTCTTGTCTATATATGGTGGGGCTTTGTCGTGCTGCATGCATTGTCCTACTGCTAACGTCTAATCTTCTAAATACAGAGATAGGTGATTGCATAGAAAATTTGTGTAAGTGTGTCTTGTGAGATGTCCCGTGGAGGAATGTGATCCATCAGATAATTGCCTACTAATCCATACCACACATTGAGGAAACTTGTTTTGGTAAGTACAGATTATTACAGCTCAGGGATTCTCATGAGCGCCAATGTGAGAATTTCATGTTATTAATACCATCATGAGTGAATGTAACTTCCTTAGTGAATAGTATGTATGTAAGCACATCCACTTTATCACATCATACCACTTTAGCACATGTTCCTTTCCAACAGGAATACTGACTCAGACACAGACATTTCCAAATGTCGCATGATCATGTGATTAGGATCTCGATCTCGATATCCTGATGCAGCGGCACACCCATTTCCAATACAAAAGCCATTCACAAATATTATCTTGTCATATTCCTCGTTTGAATACATTGTAGGCATTTTACACCACTAATACACCACTGTCAGTAAACAACAGGAACAAAGCAATCACCATATGATTAAAATGTCGGTCTCAATATTCTTTGGCAGTGGCATACCCATTTCCATTGCAAAAGCTATTCAAAAATATTATGTTGGCATATTCCTCTTTTGTCAGTTCAGGACTGTACACTTACATACTGAAATACACCTGTCTAGTAATGTGTAAGTCCTCTTTTTGATTGGACTTCCACAGCAACACAATGAGGCATATACTCTACAAGCTCTGTGAAGTACTGCGTAGATAGTATACACCATTCCTTACTAAAGGTCCATAATTTCTTAATATTCGCTGGTGATGGAATCCTGGCATTGACTGCCCGTTGAACCGCATCTCACATATGTTCAAATCTGGCAAACAATTGGGACAATTCATGATGCCAGATTCAGATGAGTGCTCCTCCAGCCATTATTTGGTATCTGAGGAACTGGTGCATTGTCCTACTGAAAGAACCTGTTCTTATCTGAGTGAATGCATGGCATGAAAAGTAGCAAACAATTCTTAAGGATGGTTATGTAGTGTCTTTCGGTCAATGATATCTGCAGATGTATCAGAGGTTCTAATGCATGTCTGCTGAAAACTCCCTACACTATCACAGAACCACTGCCCTGGACTGTCTCTTTTTGGCATATGGGATTGCTTCATTGGGTTTTCTCAATTTGTATAGTCATCCCTCTGCCTGAAACAGTTGGACTGCAACTCATTGGACCAGATATACATTTTCAGTTGTCTTGTGTCCAGTCATGATGTTCATGAGCCCATGCGACGCACAGAACCCACAGAATAGGACCCGAGTGGGCTATCGACTCCTTACCCCATGAAGAAAGAAATCTTCTTCTGTCTGAAGGCTGATGTTACATGTGGCCCCAGTATCGAATTGTTCTCTTATCTGCTGCAATTTTGCATACTGGTCGGATGTTTCAGTGTGTACCAGACAACGCTGTCGACAATCGTCAAAGAGTTTTCCTTCGGCCACAAAACTGTCACATGCTGATTATCTTTCCTGATCTTGTGTAGTCCCAGTACACCTTTGAAATTATTGCACATGAAAATCCAAATTTCGTGTTGATTTCAGAGATGGAGTGATCCATTTTATCTATCACTCATTCAAAGTCACCTACATTGTGGTATGCTGCTGTCATTACTGCGAATTATACAACAATAAATTGCAGAAATATCCACCTTTATATGAACTTCAATTGTGGAAGATACCATTTAATGCATTGTTGTGATAGCATGTACTGGAAATGGAAGTGACTGTCTTAAGTTTTTCTGATACTTTAGTGTACATTCCATAAATGCTTTATTATCTCTGAAAAGCAAAAATGGAATAAACACTAAAAATATATATATATATCCGCCATGTATGGACAGAATGCAATTACTGGAAGAATGTGTTAAAAGTGGTTTGCAAAATTTAAGCCATGATTTTTCTCTAAAAGATGCACCATGCTCCTCGAGCCACCTTCGAAGACAAATCCAACCACAAATCCAACTTTTGGTTGAACCCAAGACTTTTATTTCCTTGTTTTACCTATGTATTACTTTTGTTTGATATTTGATGGTTAAAATCAAAGCAGTTGTTAATATAAACCCAGCATATAAATTTTCTTAATATTTTAGCTTTATTTTTCAATTAAACTGATAAAATGTTATTTGTTTTTATATTTATTTACGTACTATTTTTTTTATTAGGGTATTAATCTAAGTGGAGGACAACAACAAAGAATAAGTATTGCAAGAGCTGTTTATAATAATTCAGATATCTATCTACTGGATGATATTTTCAGTGCAATGGATATTCATGTTGGAAAACATGTTTTCAGAGAAGTAGTAGGAAGAAATGGGTTACTTAACCAAAAGGTAGGAAAACACAAACTTGTGGGAACTTCTTAGAAATCTGCAATGTTTGTACATTTTTAAAAAAAAAAAAAAATTCTGAAAATCTGAGGATGATAGAACAATTTTGTTCAGATTTGTTATCAGCTAGAAAAGTCACACTGTAGTAATGTATTATACACATTAGGAAACAAAAACTGTGTATACCAATGTTATCTTTGTTTGTCAATGGTTGCTCACAATTTTTATGCAGATAAGTGAAGTTGTTTGTTTGTATGTATCACAAGGCTCAAAAGCTTCTATCGAGATAGAAATTATAAGATATTTAGACATCTCTTGCTTTATAACAATAGAAGTTATACGATAACGCTTTAAACTGTGTTTAATTAATTCAAAAAGTGCATGAAGTATAAGAAATTGTCTGAGGGCCTCAAAAGCCACTTAAACTCAAATTGATGTAGAAAAGGAATTAGATGGATTTATTCTTATTCTCATCATTTATTAGTATAAATACAATCTTCCTTTTCTTTCTATATCAAGTAAAAAAAAAAATATTTGCTTATCTCCTCTTAATAGAGAAGATGCCAATTTACGAAATTTTAAATATATATATATACAACATGCAATTCAGGGAGATATTCATGAGCAGAGTAGGAAAGGAAAAGGTATTTTTTTTTATTCAGTTATTATCTTGTTTATTGTTTGACAAAGATATGAAAAGCATTGCCATTAAGGACAATAACTACAAATTACTACAAACTCTACCTCTGCAAGCGTGAAGCTAGCTCACTTACAACAAATGATTATTCTTTGCTGGCACAGTTCAATGAAGTTAGAAGTTAACTGTGATACCAGTTGCTTGCTCTGTTTTGTAGCACAATCTGATTTGTGATTTTCAAAATGTCATTTATTTATTCACAGCACTGAGTGATGGATATTGTAATTGCAGTGCTGAAGAAGTAGTAGCAGAATATCAAAAGAATTTTCCAAATCCACAGATGCAAAGATGTTTGTGTGTATTTTTTTCAAAGACTTTCTGAAACAGTTGTACCATCTAACAGTGTAAAGAAAGGGTAGCCGAGCCAGAAGATTCAAGAAAATGTCACAGTTGTAAAATTGAAAGAAGTTCTGTATAGAGCCTGTATAAAACGTCATTGAGTACTGGCATTCCTCTCTCAGGTATTTGATGAATTCTAACTGCAGAGAAATGTTAAATAGGATATGGATCCCAATCAAAAGACTAAAACTAATTCCTTTAAGCTATGGTCATTGCTGTGGATCAAGCAATTACACTGAAGAAGAAGATGAGAAAGATAAAGTGGCACTCGTAGAAAGCATCACTTTGTTTCATATTGCCAGCAGATTCATGATCTTCTGAATTACAACACATTATTGGTTAATTAGGTTCCTTTAACTCCCTCAAGATTGCTATTTAACATTTTAATTTGATTTCCTCTGTATACTACTGTTTCCAAAGCAACATAAAATGATCAACTGAAATATGAATTTCGTGATTCCTTAAGATTTTCTAATCTTTCTTTGCTAAGAGCAAATTTTGATAAACAAGTCTGACTTCAAATCATCATCTGACACAGGAATTGATGAAAATTTTGTTTTCCTTCTCTTCGGTTACTTGCAGTCTTGATTACACTGCAAATTCATCACCTACAGTCCTTGTGTGAAAATTGGATTTCCATTTTTCCTTGAGGGATGTAGTTGTACAAAGAACAGTGGGTTGTTGATGTTGATTCAAATATCCTTAAAGATATTTAATACAACAGGGTTCAGATTCTCATGATCTTGATTGAATGCATATGGTTTTCCCAAATAGAATTGAAGGGTCATTGCCAGCATTTTCTCCTGTCAATAAAGATTGGTATTGACCTTGTTTCCTGTTGTATAAATCCAAAAACTACAGGGTTTATATTTAAAATAAAAAAAAAAGTGAGTTTATTTTTGTGATATTTTTCACATCATCCAAAGGATGAGCTGGATACTGAAAGCTTTCTTTTCAACTTTCTAATTTTCCAGTTTATTAATTTGTAAATATTATTCCTTTTCTTTTCAGACTCGAATTCTTGTGACCCATTGTACTAGTATCCTTAGTGATGTAGATCTCATACTTGTTTTGAAAAAAGGAAGAATTATAGAAAAGGGATCGTATCAACAACTTTTAATTCAAAATGGGGAATTCACAAACCTGATGAAAAGCTTTTCAATTAAAGAAAAGCTAGTTGAGGCTGTAATTGAAGTGGACAGACAACATAGTAAATTTTTCTATTTTTTATTAATGTTTCATAGTTTATCATTAGCTATATTTGTTGTGTTAATTAATATGTTGATCTAAAAGTTTGATAATAGTATATTAAACTTGTAACACCTTTCCGTGACTCTCAGGTATACATGTAAGATAAGAGAAGAGGATAAGGAGGTGGAGAGGACAGAGAGTGTGACTCATCTCTTTACAGGGCAAGGCTTAGCACAGAAAGAAGATTAGGGCACTTGCATGAATTGTCACAGTAAAAGGCTAACTCAAAATGCTGGGCCCTTACTCAAATACAAATGAGAAGCGAGTATATATAGAAGCAAGAATTAGAAAATCTGGAAAACAAAAGAACAGGGAAAATGAGGTAGGCCGATGAGAGTGGCGGGGGAATAGAAGGATGATCTGTTTGAAAACAAGTTGGGGAAAAGGGTGGCGCTAATCAATCTGAACAGTGACCTAGAGACACTAGGGCTGGAGGGAAAAGGAGGGGCCAGTGACAGAGCAGACCAGACAGACAGGAAAGATGATGGGAGAATTAGGGAAGGCGTGTTTGATCCATGGCGAACACTACACCCTAATTGGAATTATACTCTGTTAACCTCAGATGACAATTTTGAGATTACAAGGAGAAATAAACACCTAAATTACTAGTGAAAATACAAAAGGGATGGTATAATCTTTAAAGCATCACAATACTGCAACAGAAAAAAAAAGCAGCATACCTTACCCCGGGATTCCCTTTAAATATAGATACAAATAATTAATTTAAAATATAATGTTAATAAACATAGAATAATGTGTCAGTGATGTTACAAAGAGATTGAAAGATGCAACATCAGCTCAAATGATGAATAAATCACAAGGACTCCCTTTATGTAAATAGTTTATCCGATCTCTAGTCCACTTAGCCTGGGAGATGTGGATCGTGCATTTCCACAAGGTCAGCACTGTTTCCAGCTTGACACAAGCACATTAATCAGGACCATCAGATTCCCCAGGCTGCTTTATTTTCAAAGTGGAGTTTGAGAGACGAGGAAAAGATTCACTTGCTAAACTCCTTGGATGCTGATTCCTCAGCGCTCATGGCAGCAGATTTGCTGCTCCAATGACCTGCGCTGCTCTCGCGCTCGGCACAACTTTTCAAAGCACTTTTGAAGCATCAAGGACTCTTGATTGTAGAGATGGGCTTTCACCTCACAGGAGATGAAGGATGGATGCATATATACAGACATGCCATACCCGTGGTAGAACAAACCGCCACCAAGTCCCACAGGAGGGGCAGATCCCAGTCACGTTTCAGAAGAGTCAGGTGCTCTCTTCACTATAGTGAGGTGCTGAAAGGGCAGCAAGTATCCATCTGACTAGTCTTCATAGATGCAAACTGTCATTGTCCCTTTTGTTTGTTTCACACTTTTAAAAACTATCCTCCTTAAATGATGTCACCAAGAGAGGAGCAGTCCAGGGAGCAAAAGATGCCTAACTGTCTTGAGTGCACATTTGTTAAATTCAGCACAGTAAAACAATATATAAAAAAATGGGCAAAATGGGAAGAGAGAGAGAAAGTAATGGAGATGGATGCCACCTGAAAAGGTTTGGCAAGGGAAGGTCCCTGGACGACATCTGTCGAAGGAAGAAACATGATAAGCTAAGGGATGCTTCAAGCATGTGCTTGGGAACACAAAGAAAAATCTTGAAAAATATTTTCTAACGATTTTCTTACAAAAGATAACAAAGCCAAGGATGGAAAGTGAAGGTGGATGTAGTAAGCCCTTGGTTTGTTACAATATATTCTTTTAGTACACTAAACTTGTTCTGTATATTAAACTTATTCTTATTTATCCCAGTAAATTTATTAACTGTAATTATTGCAATTATTTGAATTCCATTATTACTGTACAACTTCATCTGGTTATTTAAGAGGCAATTCAAAGACTTGTATTTTTGAATTTCAATTAGGATGACTCATTCTTATGAGAAGTTGCAGTCTTTTATGGATCAAGATAACCAACTTCTATTATCTTTTAAGATACTAGGTTCAAAGTTTCGCCATTCACTCTACACTTTTTTGTATAGCCTGCTAAATTCTCTAAAAATATCAATATCACTATAGGTATGCACCACTTAACATCCAGGTTACATTCCATCCAATAGGATGCTGTATGAGCATATATAAATAAACATGTGTACTGTGCTTATGCTGTACTATCTCAATAGCCACAATACTGTTCTATACTCCAACTAACTAATACAGTATTATTTCAGATCAGGAGGATCTGCGGTAGCAGAACTTTCCCTATAGTAAACTGGGAATTTCTGGCAGCAGCATCCCAAAATTAAAAAGTGTTAAATCACTTCGAATTTAAAAAAATATGGTATGTAATCTATACTTATTAAGAATAGAGCTATAGTTTTCAAACATCAATGTGCAAAATTAATTAATGTTGAGTGAAATTGGAGTCTGTTTCTGTAAATATAAATGCCTTTGGATGAAGTTGTTGGAATACTGTAAACTTTTATGTTAAAGCTTTATTATAATTCTCACTAATTTATTATGCACTTACACTAAATTACTGAACTCTATTAATACAGTTTTACGTTATAATATAATATAAATTTTATCAATTTTTTAGAAAAGTGTGTTTGTGGAATTTTACTTTTATAATCATTGTTTGACACACACAAAATTATATTTTTAATATACTTAAAACTTTCATTAGAAAGCACAGTAATAATTATGCAATACTATTATTTTATGCAGTAGAAGGTATGTGGTGATGTTTGATTCCAAGTGCCCGAATGATTCCCTGTTATTATTATCTCGAAAAAGTTTCAAACCATGGCTTTCTCCAGCTAAGACAATATGGTGGGTCAAAGACCAAAGCACATATTGCCAAGTGTAAAAAAAAAAAAAAAAAAAAAAAAAAATTGGAAGAATAGTTAGGGATGGGTGCTTGTGTCCATAAATTTCCTAACTATGCGTGTTGTGTTGAGTACCACAGCCTTCTGGAGTTGTGCGTAAGTGTTTTTATGAAGTCCTAGTGTGTTGAGGCTGTGGTGCAATGTGTGAGGCACCAGACCAGTGGCAGACAGGACGATGGGTACAACACGTACTCGGTCCTGCCTCTACTGCTTCTGGAGCTCGTGTGCTAGGTCTGTGTATTTACTTATCTTGTCTGCGTGAGTTTTCTGCATGTTCTTGCTGATAGGCACTGCAATATCAATAAGACAGGTGTGTTGTTGACCTTATCAACAAGTGTGATGTCAGGTCTGTTGTGATGTATAGTTTTGTCTGTGTGAATGGGGCGGTCTGAGTACAGCTTATGTGAGGTTGACTCTAATACGCTTTGTGGTTTGTACTTATAGTATGGGACCGTGTTCTTAATAAGTGAGTGTTTGTGTGCTAGCTGTTGATGAACGATCGACGCTACCTGATTGTGTCGGTGGAGGTAGTCTGTTTGGGACAGAAGGGGACAGATGTGGTCGATCGTCTCATGTATAGTGTGGCATTTCCTGCATCTGTCATTCATTGTGTGTGTCTGCGTCGTGTAGAATGTGTTTCTTGTAGTTGCATGTGGGGATGCCTTGGTCTTGTATCGCGATCATGAACCCTTCGGTCTCCCCAAACAGCTCACCACTCGTCAGCCATCTGTTCGACGCTTCCAGGTCGACATGGGGCTGGCTGATTTAGTGGCGATGTCTGCCATGGAGTTCCTTACGAGCCCATGATTCATGCAGCTGCTGTGTGTGGGTGTCGGGGGTGGTGAGTGTTAGAGAAGGGTTTGCGAGGTCCAGGGGTGTGAGGTGTGTGTCAGCCTTGACAATGGCTGAGTGGAGTGAGGAGTATTGTGCTCTTTGGTGGAAGTGTTCCCTAAGTGTGTGTACTTGTTTTTCGTGTAGGGTGAAGAGATTGATGAGTCCTCGGCCTCCCTCCTTGCGGGGAAGAGTCATCCTTTCCATAGCGGACTTGGGGTGGTGCATGTTGTGTTTCGTGAATGAAGTGCGTGTTGTGCGTTGTAGTGCTTCGAGTTCAGTGTTTGTCCATGAAATTATGCCAAACGAATATGTTAGTGTGAATGTGTTAGTGTTAGTGAAAGTGTTGATGGCTTTAATTTTATTTCTGGCATTGAGTTGTGTTTTGAGGATGTTATGAACGCGAGCACGGTATGTTTTTTTGAGTGCGTTTTTGATGTTTGCGTTGTCAATGATGCGCGCTTGCTGGAAGCTCAGGTACTTGTAGGTCTCTCCCTCTTCAATGGATTGGATGGCCAACCCATGGTCCAGTTCAAAACCCTCCAAATTCGAAGTCTTATTATTATTATTATTATTATTACTATTATTTAAACTTATTTTATAAAAACTTACTGCAGGATCAGGATATTTCGATTTTATGAGACCTCAGACATATATTTACTCTGTGTAGCCAAACAGATTTCTCTGGAACTGAGACTACTAATCTTCCTTCACTACTAATTTATCCATGTGATGCAGTGATTGGGATCAGACATAGCTGACTACTTCTACCTGCTTGGAAATGCTGTTCATGCCACTCTGTTTTAACTCATTCCACCCAAGCATTTTATTTGCATAAGTGTGGCATGATAAAACTTTGAGCTAAGGCATTGATTGATCAAAAAAAAAACCAGAAACAAAACAAAAAATTACTATCCTTGTTAAATTTTTATGAGGAGTTTTAATTAAGTAAAGCAAAGATAGATAAAAACATGCTTCTGACATGGCGAATGACAGAAGATTAATGTTTCCACATAGTTGAGAATACTTAGTATTCTCTATTTTCAGAACTGGGCAGCACAAAGAAGTAGACAATGCAAAATAAGTTGGTGAAGGACAGATAGAGCAGCAGCAGTGATGTGCATTCTACCCACTGCCGATCAGATTGTTAGTTTTGATGCTGGATTATGTGGAAACTTCCTACTAGTTGATTGTGAGAGAATTGTTGTAGGTGGCAGAAAGGTTTATGGCATCTCACTAAAGTCGGGTATGGGTTCTATATATTTACGAATGTGAGCGTATAAGTGTCTTTGTGGAGGAATGAATTTTGAGATGTAGATAAGTTTCTACCATTTTATCCAACATAGCCAAGGAACATTGTAAGCAAGGAATCCAATAGATAATATTGTTAGGGTTATAATGCTGTTTGTTCAGAGATATATTTATGATTTTCGTGAATACAAGGAGAAGATGTAATTGTTAGAGCTAGAAAGCATCTGTTGAACTGTTAAAGAGTGAGTAATTAAGAGGAATAAGTAATTTTTTTAGATTAATAAACTTGGATATCCTTTGTGTCCTCGGAATTGAACGTAAACAAAAGGAATCAGACTAAAACATCTGAATAAATTCCTTAAAATATGCTATGTTGCTTATTTTTGGTCCAACTTAAAACATGGTCAGAAATATTTAAGTCTATAAACTCCCTTCTGTTTACATTCAATTCTGAGGACACGAAGGATATCCATGAGTATGTACAGACAAACAGTTAGTTGAATATTAAGACTTACCTTGCTCAGTTTGTAACTGATTGGTGGAGTATTCGTTGAGACTGAGCCTTTAATAAAAAGAGAAAGCAGGTTTTACTGAATAATTTATTCATATCTCTTGGGCCAGTTTGTATTCTTCTATGATGTGCATTAGTGACAAGAAAGATCATAAGAAATATAACAGTTAATTAATACTTATTGTTATTAAAAATTTATGAAAAAGAAAGTTGGAATTGAAAAGATAATGAATGTATTGATGCGTTGTCAACGAGGTGCGATGACGCAATATAGACGGACCAGAAAGAGATCTCCAAGAGAGACCCCCAGACGCCAGTGTCAAAGGCCGTCCCGGATTGGCCAATTATGCCGCGTGTGATTGGCGAGGCCGGGGACTCTCAGAATCCGAGATCGCCTCCCCTCTCCTCGATGGCGGACCACAAAGGAAGCTCTGAGAGCGACCTGCATCTGAGAATCCCATATTGTATAAACATTAACCTGAATCCGAACTAAATAATATTAACCTGGATTTGAGAATCCGATGACCCATATAATCCTATATATAAATTGTAATTATTTGTAAATAAAGTAGTAGACGTAGTGTGTAATTAAGCTAAACCCATGACTCTGTCTGACTCATTCTGAACAACACACCAGTATTATTCCAAACACCCTGGAAGAGATTGACCAAATATAACAAGCACCAAACCCTGCCTCTAACGTGCTGCAGTCATGTGCATAGTCAGATGCTGACTCCATAACTGTAGATGGGGATAGTCAGGATAGTTAGGAGGAAAAACATGCAAGAAAGATCATAATTAAAAAAGTTTTGCAATTAGAGGAAGCCATTTAGTTTGGTGATATGATCCATTCTGCTATGATGCAATAGAGGAGGAAGAAATGGATACTTGTGCATCAATTATGAATGTCGGTTAGATTCAAAAGTGGCAGTTATTTACTGAACAGCTCCTCAGATTGTTACCTCAGTTTTGCAGTTTCAAATATTAGCAGCAGGGAGGGAAGAGTTATGTTGAAAAGAGAACTGAAACTACTGAATAGTGGTTTCTAATCTCAGAACTTTACTTCACTAAAATAGTATAAATATTAGAATTAGTTTTTCAGTGCTTGTGTATAGAAGCATCTCTATTTCTTATCCTTAGTCTTATCTGTTTTGTTATTATTTCTCAACTAGTACGTTTAATTCGGAAGCTTTGAAATTCTTGTCTGAACAACATTTTCTGAAGACTTATGCAAATATATATTGAAGATTATTTTATTTTAGAGTAAAAAAAATCTTTAAGCTTGCTCATCTATTAATACATTTCATTTGCATGTGGATATAAGATGAGAACTTTTAAGTTTATTGCAACCATATTCAGGAAGGAAGATTCCTGAATATCCCACATGTTAATACTGAATGTTTAATTAAATATTATCCTGTCAACGTATGGGATATGCCCCAGAAACCCTCATTCCTGATTAAATTTGCCTCAGTAACATACAGACTCTATTTAATGCAACTATTTTTTTTCAGTGCATTGATTTCACCTTAGGATTGAAGACTTTCAGTTTCAATATAATATTCATCATTGGAAACTGTAACAATAATGGAGTGTAGATGTAGTGTTTTATCTGAATGTACTATCTTCCTTTAAATAGTAAAGCATAAATCTACTTTTAAACCTTACTCTGATCTATACAGATTACATCAAGTTTTAAAAGTAATAGACATAATTGTTTGATTGAAGCAAAAACTGGCTTTCTAATAAGCAAAGGGGGTTTCAGGCATTGAGGACTTAGGCTTTGGATTTGAGACATTATGTATTTGTTTTGTTGTTTTTGTTTTTTCTTGAGGGGGGGCATCTGGACAGATATGGTTGAGGTTAATTAGTTCAATAAATACAATTCACACTTTTCTATTAACTTATTTAAAAGGGCCTTGTGAGTTCATGCTTGCCATGTCCTCACAAAACCTCGAACCACCTCTATTCATAAGCTTATCTTTATTTTTATAATTAGAAATGTTATTATTGTTGTATTTTTTCCCCTCATAGTATCAATTACTGATTCTTCGATGACTCCTAACCTTAGCCAGATATCTTTACAACCTAAACGGTAAGTAAATTATTTTAAATCTCAATATAAATGATTCTGTTTGGAATTTTTTTATTGCATTTTATTTGTTTAAAACTTTAATTATTAAAATACAATGGCATTGGGTTAAGATCTACTAAAAAAGTATGGAAACTTCTCCAAATACAGTTACAAATTAATGTTTATGCAGAATTTTTGACAAAAATATGTCATCATCAAAATCTAGAATATCAAGAAGGACACAAAAGAGTAACATACTATTTAGCAGAGCTTTACGAGCATAGAAATAGAATATCAGACATGAAATGATGATTTTGAAGGGTTTTGGGAATAAATAAAAGATAAATAAATTGAATAATACAGTAATTTACGTAAAGGAAGATTAGAATAAGTCTCAGTAAGAGTATAATAAGTCTCACTTGTCAGACTGGATAGATCACTCTTAGTAGAATTAAGATAAAGAAAGCTAGTCATTCTAAAATCCTGTAAGGCATTTCTTTAAGATTTGTTGTTACTAATATTCTTATGCATACTGCTTGATATTGTTACATACTTGCAATTTAGGTTTTTCATCCTTCACAATGAATTGATCTCAGACTTGGCCTCTTGTTTCTGTTCCTTAGCTGTTATCAGTTTAATGAAGTAGTGAGGAATTCTCTGAATTGATTTAAAAAAATCTCTTGTTTCAAACTTGCTGTTTCAATTAGAAGATCAGGTTTCATTTCTTTCAAAATTTTCTTTCGGGCACCTTTCAAGGATAATTTTAAAATTAATTTTAATTATTTATTGATTTGTGCAGTATTGTTTTTTTTTTTTGTTTTAAGATAATATTATTTAACATTTTTTATTAACCTCTTCTCTTTAAATATTTTAACAAACTTTGAAATATCTTTTAATTGTTTCTCTTAAGATTTTCCAAGGAGAATATATTAATAATGGAAGAAGGCATTGGACGATTACTGTCATTTGATGTACGAGCATATGATAGTTTTCTGTATCTTATACCTTCTTCTATAGTGAAATCAGAAACTGTAGAAACTGGAAAGGTAAGTAATTCCATTATTAAATTTTATTGTTAAAAATTTTCCTTCCTGAATCTTAATATGTGGACCTGTTTGCTTTATCTGTTGCATCTAACTTTTTATTAATGATTAAGAAATTTAAATAAAAAAATATTTTAGCATTTGTGTAAGTGTATTAATATTGTTTATTAATTATTTTTAAAATTCACAAGGTAATTAATGCTTTTAGACAGTGTCAAAAGCAAAGCGACCCCGTAATATGCACAATTTTATAAACAAAATTTTATCGGAAGTGATCTCTACAACAATCACAACAATCTCAATAAACGCAACAATTGCACCTTTTGCATTCGCAACAATCACATGTATAATAATAAGGAAATTAAAACATTACCAGGTTTTTTTTGGTTTGTCGCAACCCATTATTAACAAATCACTCCTTGGGCGGTCAGGGAGTGGTCCTACAGGTCTGATTTTTTTGGACATGTTCACCTACTTTTGATACTGAACACAATGGTGAAGGTTTCATTCTAATATATCTAACCGTTTGACCACTACACAGTGTGACATCCAGCAGACATAAATTCAAGAGTGGTCACCTATGTTTTACAGGCAAGCTGTAACATAGGGGCCGCTAATAAACGGAATATTTTTAGTAACTCAAATCTAGGTTTGAAAACTAAATGTTAAAAATGGATATCTTTAAGTTCTCTTTATCAGTTAGCATTTTAGTCTTATTTATGATTCCTACTTAGGAAATCATGCATTATAACATTTAAGGTAGAGATAAAAATTGCAGGAAGCAAATGCTAATTATTTAATTCTAAGGACTAACTTAGAGTTGTGAATAGTGTCTCAGTTATTTTACCTTAATTTATTCATCATTCCAACTCCTGATATCACTTTTCCCAGAAGGAAGATAAGCAAAACTTGGTAACAATACAAACATTACTCATTTTTAAACTATAACTTCTGCATTTTGTTCTACTATATGTTAAATTTAATTAATTTAAAATTCAGGGATCAGTTTATTTGATTGTAATTTACTTTTTAGAATAATAAAATTGTACTAGATTATGGCAATTGTGTTGTATTAGATTATGGAATGATCAAGTATATAAAAAGTTTACTTTTTTTATTTATTTTTTTTCATTATTTTTAAATATAAATTTTCTTCAGTTCTCAACATTTGCAGTAGAATTCTACTAAAGATAATTTGAAGGAAAATTTGAATGATTACTTTAACGCATGAAATTTTTACTGTTGTTCTTAGTTTACTAGTTAGCTTTGATATTTTGACTTTTTTTTTTTAAATTTTGCAGGTCGGTTGGAACGTGTACCTCTACTACCTAAAAAATATTGGCTATGGACTGTTTTTGTTTGGTTTAATCCTCTTCACCTTTGTGTGGGTTGCTCATATTTCTTGGAATATATGGTTGAAAAAATGGGTGAGAGCAGAAGGAAAAGCCAGCCTAAGGGAAGATAAAATAAAATATGCAGAACTGAATTATTTATATCTATCAGTGTATGGAATGTTAGGATTTTTTCAGTGTTAGTATCTAAATTTATATATTTTTTATTTTATAGATTTAAAGAGCCAATTTTTATGTTGAAGTTGAGATAGGAATAATTGCATAAAAACAGAATACAGAAAAAATACTTATGGATACTTTTATATTGTAATTCAACTTAAGTACAAACAAACAGAAGAGTATTGACAAAAGAAATCGATGAAAACAATGTCCAGCTGCTTGTGCTGCACGAAATCTAAATCATACCTTGTAAATGCAGAGAAATGTCTTGCAAGGTAATCATCGATTGTGAAATTTGTCTTGTTACTGTAGACACCAACAATAGCACTGAAATCTTTGAAATCACAGAATAATGACGTTGAACTTATATTGTAACCTCCTGTGTGTATTCTCGGAGAAACATGAGAGCTTAAATTATTAAAAGACTTGAATTTTAGGGCAATGGATACAGAAACTTGGAGGGGAAACTTAATTAAATTAGAATAAACGTTACAAAGAAAGGATTCGAAAAACCCCTCAGATCTAAATATAATATTTAAGGAAACTGTAATATGACAATAAAATTTTGAGAGATACAGCAATTAATATTACTAGTAAATTATCAGTGAAACAAAAGTTATGCTTTCCTTTGTTCATTATTTTCTCTATCTCAACGAGCAAAGATGGGGAAGATGGTGATGTCGAGCTTTTGGAAAATAACATGGATGCAGTGTACATTATGGCTTTCACAAGCTTCTTGGCTTTGCTTCTCCTCGCACATCAACTGTCTCCTACTAACTTTATAGTTTAGACAATTGTCACAATGGAATTATAGCAAATTTACCTGTCCCTCTTGGAGAGAAGACCAATCACCTGCAGGCGGCAGAGTCGAAGGACCTTTTGCGAGCTAAGAGTGTGTGCAATGTTTCTGCATCCGTTCCATCAGTTACCACAAAGAGCTATTATACAATGACACTTCTATATGAAATGCCACAAATACTGGAAAAGTCATTACCATGTCCATTTCATGCCTCCATACCCTTGCAGGTAATGGAATCACTTGCAAGCAACATTATAAATATAATGGCAGATATCTCCGCAATCTCAAGAAGTAGCATTATGATGGCAGTTTATCAGGACTTAAGTGACTTAAGAGGTATGATTGTAGGGGCCCAGGTATGGGTCACTTCATCTCAGAAATTATGACAAAGTTCAGATTCACATGTTCAACAATTTCAAGGTTATACCTGGATTAATCAGGGAAAACTTAGTGTGTGAGACCGTATAAGCATCAGCATTCAAACAGTGCAAAGTTCCCTCTGTACTATGGGGTTCCGGAGCTAATGGCCCATCCAGCTGCCATTGCTGACTATACAACACAAAGCTCTGCACCGCCGGGGCTGGAAACACCGCCACTGGACTTTAGATGACTGGAAAATGTAGCCTGGTCTGATGAATGGTGGTTCCAATTGTTTCGGGCAGATGGGTGACTTTGGGTGTGGCGAAAACTCCATGAGGCACAGGATGCCTACAAGGGACAACACAGAGAGGCAGTGGCTATGTTACACTATGGGATGTGTTCAGCTGGCACACATTAGCACCTTTCATACTTCTGCAGATCTCTGTTACCAGTAGCTGCTACATCACCATCCTTCTGGATCATTTGCACCCGTTCATATCCTGCATCTACTCCAGTGGGTGCAGCCTCTTTCAACAGGACAATGCACCACCGCACAAAGCCAGTCACCCAATTATGGCCTGAGCAGCATTCCTCTGAGTTTGATGTCATGTCTTGGACCCTGCATTAGCTAGAATTGAACACTTATCGGATTTAAACACCATGTGGGATATTCTTGAACGTGCCATCACTGCAAGGAATCCATCATCAGGGAACATTACAGAATTGTGGGATGCTCTGCAGGATGCATGGTGTGCACTGTCTCCACAGTACTACTTCAGAACGCAAGTGGAGTCCACGCCATCTCATTTCAACATTATCTTTAAGCATTTCCTGCTTAATGTGTTTTCCCTAAACAAATTTAAAAATTTAAGAAATAATTTAACTATAAAATTAAATTATAAAAGAAAAATTATTTACTCACAAAAAAAGACTATGCAATAGATTATCAAAAAAAATTGCCAACCAATTTTTGCTACTCCTGCGGCGATCTATATATTTTCTGGATTCACAAGAAAAAAATAATATAAGTAACCTCAGAGCCAGACAGGAGTTTTTTCATTTTTTTTGTATTAATTTTTACAAACTTAGGCTCTGAAGGTTACAAGATAAAAGTAATATCAAATAGCCATTTTCTACCAGTAATTCTTCACTACAGGACCCACAGAGATCATCTTTAAGAGAGTAATCAAAAGAAACTTATTTAATGCAAACAACTTCTGTTATAATAACTGCTTACAATCACCAATGTCTTTTCTGGGTTCTAATGTAATGACCAAATGAAACAAGATGTTGCTGAGCTCATCTTCCAGCTTGTACAATGTAACTGTCCAGACCCACACAATCATGGCCGTTTGCATACACTCATTATGCTGTGGTGTGTGGCATCACAATCACCACTGCTGATTATCCCACATCACCTTGGCCTTCTTCTCACTCAAATCTCATACAATCTCATTTCCCTCTGCTAATTGACTGCATATGATAGTTGACTATTAGCATGCCATAGTGTGTCTCCTTAGATATCATGATATGCAGAATTCCAGCTATCATGATTACAAAACACAGCCTACTGCAGTCAAACTCAAAGTCTTTTTCAGATTGATTGATATAAAGTTGCATATTGACAATCGTCCATTCTTCCCCTCTCCCAACCACATAAGCATCTGCCACAGAACTCCCAATCACAGCTGCTTAGAGTAATCATCCAATCTAATTAAACCTATCCAACTCCTCGACTTCAATCATTGCAATTTTTGTGTATATGTATATATAGCTCTATAAAATTATTCTAAATTTAATTTATATTTATAAAATTGCTATAATTGTACATTTACTAATTTTTTATGTACTTTTGAACTTCATTTTAACACATGGAGTAGTATTCCATTGTTAATTATATGCCTATGATTTGTGGTTTTTCTTGACAGATAGGCTGAAAAGAGAGCTAGATATAGACCTATTGGGGAATGATCAGGTGATCTTTGACCTCTGGTTACCTTAGAAGTTTTTAATGGTTTTTTTTTTTTTTTTTTTTTTTTGTGAAACTCTGTACTCCTTGGGTCCGGGTCAACATTGGATCTGGATCATGCTCGATGATGCGAATTCAGATCAGCCTATCTACTCAATATGAATGTATTTTTGTAGATTTCTGTGAATACATGGATCAGATTGAATTTGTTTTTGACCACCTTACATCTCATCACTTCAAACACCACAACAACATTTGTTATATGAAGATATAAATGGCTTGAGACTGTGAAAATCACAGCATGTTATTATTGCAAAATCATGCAACAAATTCTTGTTTCTGTGAAGGGTAGTTTACATTTTAAAAAAACAGAAGCTTTCTGTATTAGTGTATTTATAATAGCGGAATGCTTGCTGAAGACCAATGGAAAATTTGATTTGGAACAGTTGAGGAGAATTTAAAAATATTTAGCCAATTCCAGTTGAAACATCATTGTCCCAGAAGGATTCAGAGATTTGGGATTGAAATACTGCCGTTCAGACATTCTTGTAAAATAATATTTTAAACATAGTAATAATATGACATAATAATAGTGAAATCATTTATAGAAGAGCAATAGAAAATATTACATAATGACTTATTTCAATTTGATTTTTGATGTTTTTATTTTTTTTTATTTTAGCAATGCTCCTTGTTGCTGGGTATTCAATTACTGGAATTGCTATGCTAAAAGCAGCTCATCTGTTGCATAATAATATGTTGTACAATATTCTTCGTGCCAGAATGTCATTCTTTTATGCTACGCCCTTTGGTAGAATTGTCAATCGATTTTCACGTGATATAGACAAAGTGGATTTGACATTGCCTGATGTTGTCAGCTTTTTAATGGAAGTGTTTCTTCAGCTTATAACAAATCTAGCAGTTATTGCTTTTAGTTACCCGTGGGTAATAGTCTCATTTATTCCATTGGCAGTAGCATTTTATTGGCTTCAGGTAATCATTTTGGCACTTATGTAGAGTTTAATGTAAAATATAAGAAATTATTTTCTGTAACAAATTGCTCCTTATAGAAAAAGTGAAGTAGAATCACAAAATTCTTGCAAATAGAAATAAGAATGCTCGATTTCTTTGACAATTCAGTTCGATTTTCAAAATCCAATAGAATATTATGCAATTTTCATACTGTTAGAATAAGTTGCATAAAATGGAAGGAAAATATTACTATGATTCTAATGATACTTTGCAGCACTAAAATTATTATTACATCTTTGATGACTTTTCTGCATTTGGTCTTGGTTTGAATCCATTTAAGACTCTCCTGCTGTCAAAGTCAAAATACCAGTGAAGCTCTTCAAGAGATTTTCTTCTTTTCCAAATAGTTACAGCTCTGTGGAAAGCAACCTCAGAATAATCCAATATGAAAAAGTGATTGCTCATAGCCATTCTGGGCATGGTCCTGTTTAAAAACTGGTTATTTTGCTGAACTCTTTAAGAAATCTTGTCGTCCAACAAGCTGATGGAAATTGTTGATGTTGGACATTTAGCTTTCCCAACTAAGGATACCTTTGAGTCAACATAATGGCTTTATAGACAACAGCTGATGTTGTTCTTGATTAACACTAGGACCACAGATGCAGTAGTTGTTACCAATCAGTTATAAAATAGACTGACTGCTTACGACGAACATTCCTCTTAACACCATTCAATAAGATTCCAGTTGAACCTAACAAGACCCTATCATAATGTAACATTTGAAGTAGCAGTTACAGAGTGTATCAAATGGTAGATAAAATGCAGTTGGATTACTTTTATCTACTAAAAGGTGCATTAATCTAATTTTGCTTTTTAACAACAATGGTTATAAGGCCATCATACATGCAACAACATTGAAGTTTCCTTGCATATCATCTCATGTGAATAAGTGTACTTATCTGAATTGACAGGTCATCCAGCATTTATAATTCCACACTCAGACTGTGTCAAAACTCATGCAATTTCCTGTATGGTTCTTGCATTGCCATGTTTGCTGTCAGTATTATTAGATTGATTATTGCATAATGTACATTGTCGTAAGCTTGTGGCTTAGCCATTCAACTTTTATTCTTTTTTGTCTCTTTTTAGATGCCAACGATTGTCTATTTATTTATTTATTTATTTATTTTGAATGTTTTGTGAATTCAAAGAACAGTTTGTATCAATAGCAACAAAATTTAAAAACATAAGAGTATTTAATAAGAGCATGCAATAAACTTTCTAGCTATAAAAAGATTTCTTCTAGCTATGCAAAAGTCTATCTTGATTTGAAGAACTTTAGACTATTGTTTTTGTTATTTTTTATTGAAAAGCTTAAAAACATAATCAAGTGAAGGACTTTTCATTGATTATGTACATTTTTATGTATATAAAGCTTGTTGGATGTGCTTATGATTGGCACCACTAAAATGGTCTGGGTCAGTGAAGGAACATCGTGGGAGCAAGTGGAAAATACGTATTTGGAAATCATTGTTTAATAAGGCAATGCAGTGTAGCCAAGGAAGAAAAAGCAACACAGGAATGCTCAATACATTGCTAACACCTCTCAAAATAATCTCCAAGATTGTCCACCCATATATTGCCAATGTTTGGAAAGGCAGAGAATACCATTGACTGCATGTGACCTCTGGCTGAAACACCGTCAAAATTTCATCTTTGTTCACTAGCGTTTCCCACACACCTGCAGCTTGAGTTTTGGAATCAAATCAAAGTTGCATGGATTCCGGTTTGGCAAATACAAAGGGTGTTCCAGGACTTTCCATCCCCATCAGCATAACAAAGCCTATGAAGGAGCTGCTGTGTGACATGTAGTTCCAAACTCTGGCAACGTATGGTGGACAATCTTGGAGATTACTTTTAGTGGTGAAAGAATGTGTATTGAGCATTCCTGTGTTTCTTTTTCTTCCTTGGCTACACTGCATTGCCTTATTAAACAATGATTTCCAAATACGTATTTTCCACTTGCTTCACTGACCCACGCCATGTTAGTGGTGCAAATCAGAAGCACATCCAACAAGCTTTCAAACTTGTATTCTGAATTGCAGTGGTGCCGCATGTTTGGCAGATAAGAAATAGTTGCCATGACTTCATAACGGCCCTTGTGTGTACATACACACACACACACACACACACACACACACAGTTCTTAACAATTTTTCTTAATCATCTTCTATGTTTTTTAAATTGCAACATGTATTTTTTTTTTTTTTTTACCATTTGTTTGTTGGATTAATTTTTACATTAAAGATTTAATATTTATTATATTAATTTTTTTTTTTTTAAATTGTATCTATGTTGATTCCTTGACTTATTTAATTTAGGCTTTCTATGTTGAAACATCTCGCCAGTTAAAACGTCTAGAATCAATAAGCTTTTCAGAAGTTTATTCTCATTTCTCAGAGACTATAAGTGGTCTAAAATCAATTCGTGCCTTTGGAATGGAAGATAGATTTATCCTTGAATGTAATAAGAAACTTGATAAAAGCAATGTTTACAGTCATCCAAGTTGTGCAATCAGTGGGTTAGTATTTCTTTTTCCTGAAACATAAATTTAAGTTCTTAAATTATAAAAATGCAGAAATAATTTTATTAATGTATTTTATCATGATTAGTATATCCTGAGTATCTTATCTATCAATTTTTAGGATACTTTTTTTTTTTTGCTCCTAGAGAGTAAGAAATTTAATACACCCTTCATTGTGAGCATTTAGATCTTGATTTTATGAAAACTCGATGCATGCAATCTACTTCAACCATTAAATTTACCATTTAAAGCAAAGATTTAAAGTAATTCCATGAAAAATCACTTAGATTCTTTTTGCCTGAAAAGAATCTTAAAGAGTGTCATGTAAATGCACTAAATTACATGAACTAAGGAAGTTCCAAGTTTCAGTGTTTTTGAAAAGCAGTGTTGTGAGTAGATATCAATGATTGATGTCATACCTCTTTACATGTCTTTAGTATTTCTTCTACTGCCCAGAGATAGAAGAATTGCTTATAAAATCCTTCATATGAATTTAATATGAAGGGTACGGAATGTACCGAAGTGCGAGCTTCGAATCGAAGCATCCGTGTTCCAGGGAACGCTAGTGTTCCCAAGATGGCGAACCCCTAGCAGATTCCCGAGAATGTCTAGGGAAAGATACTGAGGTGGTTTCCCGTTGGCCTTCCTTAGGATGGCATTACGGAATGACGTCAGACCGAAGAGAAAGTGAAGAAGAGGCTAACAAACACAGGAAAGGAAATTTGAAACATCCATGCTCTCGTCTTGGAATTGAACCCAGGTACCAGCACAACGGCCTCACGGCAGACTGCCGTCTTAGACCGCACGACCATGCCAGTACAGTGAATTTAATATAGATGCGGTTAATACAGAATTTGTTTATAAATCGACAGTAATGTTCATCCTCAAAGAGGAAGGGTCAAGGATGAAGATGTAGTGTGTGGATGCAAAGTGAACATATCAAAAAAAAAAAAAAAAAAATTTTGATCAGCGAGATCTTGAAACGCTGGAACATCATTGGGCACACTTGGAATACTTTTTAAGGCGAATAGTGTTATTTGTTCTTCTAGCACAATCTATAAGCTTCAAATTGCTCTTTTAATGTTACTCAGTTTATAATAGTACTAGTAAATAATTCATACGATGAAAATCACATTGGTTAATTTTAAATTTAATTTCAATCCAAGATTTTTATTTTTCAGGTGGATGATGATTAGACTAGACTTCATTGGATATGTCATCCTTATTTTAGCTGCCTTGTTTGCTATTAGTGAACACAGCACACTAGACTCAGAGGCCGTTGGAATGTCTTTAACATATGCATTTGATGTAAGTGTAAATAGTAGCTACTAAGGAGGGAAATGTAAGTGGAAAGAAAACAAAATATCAGAAATGAGAAAGATCTTTAGAAAGTGGTTAATTAATAATAAATAAATAAGAAGCATAGTTTTGTCTTTTTTTATGAATTTATTAATTTGTTTAAAAATTCTTATAATTGTAATCTATCTTATATTGAATTATATTTCATGAATGGTAATTCTCAGCAGTTATTGATATAACTTTTCATATTTCTTAACATGAATTTGTTTTTAAATTATTGTTTATTAATTCAATATTGTGTAAAAAACTTTTTTGTGTGTGTTTTTTTTTTTTTGCTTTACAAATGATTTTTACAGAGTTCCCACCCTTAGTAATACTAATCATACTCATTTGTTCATGTCTCTAATTCTAAGTTAGTTTGGTTGGTTGGTTCTTTTTTATTATTTCTCAGATTATTTTTAATTACACTGCTTAATTATTACTTTACATCATAGTTAGCACCGTCGCAAACAGCTGTGCAAGTTGTGCACTGCACAAAGATGCCGTAATATGGGCGAGAGGGTGAAATTAAGTTTTTAAAATCAGTTCTCAAGACTGTAATAAAAAAAATAATCACACTTATTCCAAACTTTCCATCTAATCTTAACCATTGTCCTATTTCTCAATAAAAAAAAGAAATTAAGAAATAAAATTAAAAGGAAGGGCTAAACAAAACTTTTTGCACAAAAGTGCCTTATAAGTTATCGGCGGCCCTGATTATAATCTATGTTTTTAATGAAATTTATTTTTTTTATTTACTTGCTAAGATCACTTGGGCAATGAGCTGGACAATTCATATGTGGACTGAACTGGAAACTTACATAGTTGCAGTTGAAAGGATAAAAGAATATAGCGAAGTCCCTTCTGAGGTAATTTTATTATATTTGGTAGGATTAATAATTCTGATTTTGCATAAGAATTGATTTAAATGATCTATTAAACTTGTTTATAAATGGAGTAGCAGTTCCAAAGCAGTTGACAATTTAAATCCAAAAATTAAATATTTTGTCTGAAATTGAAAAGACAGCAGCAAATTGCATTCTATATCAGAGTCGATATTAAGCATGCCGAGTTTCATGGCAGTTTCATTTAGATTGCAGTTTCTAATTATTAAAAATAGCGTATTCTTATATACATTAGCATGAAGTAAGTTTCACTACCCAATTTGTAGGTGATTTATTTAAACTGTTCAAATGAAGTTTAAAAAATTTTAATGATTTCTTATTTTGTAATATTTATCCAATCTAAAAATGAATTGCACTCAGATTCTCAATCAAGGTTAAGGAACAGTAAGGTATAAGTTAATGTTAACTGAAAAGTATAATTGAGTAGGTATGTAAAAATTCACCACAGGTACATCATAAAAAATTTGGTTTTTATTAGTTTTACTGTATTGTGCTGAAAAAATGAATCAGATAAAAATTCACTAAAATGTGTAGGTTTTTGTGGCCATCAGGATGTACTGTAGGCAAGCTTCATAGGGTTACAATAAAAGGATAGAATGTGCTAGATCAACAGTATATTGATCATGTACAAGCTTTTTTGAATAAAGGAGTTTTGAATAAACTCAATAATAAGCAGGAATAAGAGCAAAGATGATAGCTCACTTTGTGATAGAAAATGTATAATCTACAGGGAACCCTTGAATGTTTTGTAATATTACATGTTAAATAAATGTTTCACATAATTAGATGCAGAAGGAATTTATTCTTTCCCAATTCTCTGAACTTTGTTGTCATAACATTTCCTGAAGTGATAGGAGAGGATGGATGTATTTTTTATTGTTTATTTTAATTTCTAGGCACCATGGAATGTAGAGGCATATAAACCTCCTGAGGATTGGCCGCAACTTGGTAATGTTTCATTCTATCAGTATTCTGCTCTTTATCATGAAGATTTTCAGCTGGTGTTAAAAGATATTACCTGTAATATTTTAGCAAAAGAGAAGGTAAGTGATGGGACATTGCTCAAGTTTGTAAATTACTTAACTAAAAGCAACAATGAACATTATTATTTAGATTGTTGGTCCATATGATGATAGAGAAAATAATAAAAGAAAAATTAACTACTTTATGTAATCAAATTAATATCAACAAGATGATATGATAGCCTCTTGTCAGTGTAAAGCTATAATATTATTAATGTATAGAGCTATAATCATCTGGACGAAATCTAATATAAAGATATTTTCCAATTTTAATCACAAAAACTTACATGTTGGTATCTCATGCAGTATGAAGAAATTACAAGTACACGCATTATTAGGTAACTATAAGATTATGATAATTAACAATGAAAAACGGGCAAATTCAGATTTGAAAAAGGGATCTGTAATGGATAAACCAATTAAACTTTAAATTTTATTGTTTATATTTTTTAAAATAATGTGCATGCGTACAATTTTAAGATTGCTGTAGTTGAGACACTTATTTAATCATTTAGTGTTTCATGTTACTCCAAGTTGATTTCCAAGCATATTGGCAAGTTACACATTAAACAAGAGTCTCTGCTGGCCTAGGTCACTAAGACAATATCTCTCTGAAGTGTCAACAGACATTATCCAAAATGTGATTTGCTGCATTGGGCAATAGGCTTTGTTATATTCTAACAGTTACTATTATTTATTCTATTTCTCTATTTCCAAACAAACTACTACCCTCGGTTAATTACCATAGTCAGGATTACTCAAGAAATGTTAACTTCCACTTGCCTTGAGAAGCCTTGCATTATGAGTCCATTTAAGTAACAGTCAAGTCTAATGTCTTCAGATCAAATATCCATGATTGAAGAAAAGTTTTAGACATAAAAAGAAAGAGAACTATCCCAATCTAACACTGGTATTTAGATTCCCTTCATTTCCTAAAACTTTAGGGTTAAATGCTGATAGGATAGAAAAGCAAAGAAACTCTGCAGATTGGATTTGGAGAAATGATTGACAAATAAGGAGGTGTGTGAAAGGAATGAAGAAACTGAGGATAACAGAATCTATATTACTAAAATCTTTTATTTCTCTGTCTGTCTGTCTGTCTGTCCGGCGCAACTTTCTGTCAGAATGGAAAATAGAAATAATTTTTTCAATGAAACATTCGCGACAGGAATCGAACCTGCAACCTTCTGATCCGAAGTCAGACATCTTATCTATTAGGCCATGGGAACTACAACTCTCTTCGTATTGTTTTTGGACTTATATCTCCTTTCCTTTCCCCCATCAATAAAGAATGTATTCAATCTTTTTTTTGAATCTCAAGATTGTTTATTTATTTCCCATCCGTCAGTTTATTTGTAATTCGAAACTGACAATTAGAACTATAATTGCCGAAACGTTGCAATATTTTAAATATTCTTATATAACCAAATTCTAGGTGATATTGAAAAATATGTGCGTGTACACGGCAGATGTTGGAGTAAAGAAAACAATCAAGAAAGAAAGAAGCACTCTTTTTTTGAGGTGGAATACCGAAAAATTCACTATTTGCAGCTCAAAAACCATCAATATTTATAACTCAAACGTCACTGAAAGTGGCAATTACTATAAAAATGAGAGTTAAAAATGAAAGAAGCAGTACTTTTATTAGCTAGAATACTGAAAAAAAACTATTGTAAATCAGAAACCACTGAAAAGTAAGAAGCTACAGTATATTACTAAAATCTTTTATTTCTCTGTCTGTTTGTCTGTCTGTATGTCCGTAGCAATTTTCTGTGAGAATGGAAAATAGAAATAATGTTTACAATGAAACATCCACGACAGGAATCGAAGCTGCAACCTTCTGATCCGAAGACGTCTTATTCATTAAGCCTTGGGGATTACAACTTTCTTTTTATTGCTTTTTGACTTATCTCTCCTTCCGCTTCCCCCATCAATAAGGAAGATTCAACCTTTTTTTGAATCTCAAAATTGTTTATTTATTTCCCATCCGTCAGTTTATTTGTAATTCGAAACTGACAATTAGAACTATAATTGCCGAAATGTTGCAATATTTTAAGTATTCTTCCTTAACCAAATTCTATGTGATATTGAAAAATAAGCGCGTGAACACGGCAGATGTTGGAGTAAAGAAAACAGAGTCAAGACAGAAAGAAGCACCCTTTTTATGAGATAGTATACTGAAAAACACTATTTGTAACTCAATTACCTGGCATCACGTCAAAGTTAAGAACTTACCAAAGAACGAGATTTTCGATAACATCAATCGAGTGATAAGTCAAAGAATACAAGGTGAGACTAGAGAGTATTTAAGTGAGAATAAAATTGATACTTATGATAATCCACAACACGAACATCTCTATCTGCCTGAATATCTGAACTCATTGAATCTCAGCGGGTATTCCTCAACATCGTTTATCATTGAAGATTGGATCTCCAATAATGTTGTTGCAAAAAATCAATCCCAAGTTTGAACACTGCTACGGAACTCAAATTAAATGCCATTCATTCGATAATGATCTCATAGAAGCCGAAATTATAACAGGAACTGACAAGGAGATTTTGTTTTCATCCATAGAATGTTTATGAAACCAAACAATAATCTATTTCTATTCACTTTCACAAGAAAGCAATTTCCGATCAGGCTTTCTTACACGATGTTGATCAATAAAGCTCAAGGACAGCCTCTAATAAAATTGCCATCTATTTGGAGAACGTTGTCTTCACTCACGCACAATTTTATGGCTTTGAGTCACAGTCGTCAGAATTTGGTTATCTTCACTCGAAAGAATAGTCAAGATCAAATCGTCTCCAAGAATTTCGTATACAAGCTACGATCTTCATTCATCATCTATATTAACAAACATCCATCTCAACATATCTCTTCTTCAAATATCTATATCAATCAACTTGCATACGGGTAATGGTTGTAATTAAGAAAAGAGATTCAAGAAAGAAAGAAGCACTATTTCTATAAGATAGAATACTGAAAAATAACTATTTGAAACTTAAAAACCAATGATCTTTGTAACTCAAAAACCACTGAAAAGTATATCTATTTTACTAAAAGCTTTTATTTCTCTGTCTGTCTGGTGCAATTGTTGTAATTTGTGAAAATAGAAATAATTTCTACAAATTCACTACCGTAATCGAAAATGGAAACATCTGCTCCGAAGTTGGACATCTTAGCCATTACACCACGAGGACTACATTTCAATCTCCATTAAAAATAAAAATATATCATAGATATATGAATCACACGCTGGTTCTAAAAGCAGTCGTGGATTAACAGAATATAAACATCACAAATTAAATTAAAAAAAAAAACTTTTAAAAAATTTTAGTTTTAGTTTACATGATGTAATTCGTGTGTGTGTGTGTGTGTGTGTTTTTCATGAATTAAAATTTGCTTTCCGTTACATATGCGGAGGCTTCCGGAGCGAAGCGACGGGTAGCCGACTAGTACTAGTTAAAAATTGCAGACGCCTTAGACTTAAAAAAAAAATATATTGTAAAATTAAGATGTTATACATGGCAAACTGAACTTTAATTATAAATTAGTTTTAATTCTGTTAACATTAATAGACACACAAGCTCATTAACAAATATGACTTTGAAAAGAAAACGTTACATTTTATCTGTAAGAGAAGGAAAAGAAAACTCACAAAATTCATGAAATGTCTTCAATAACATGTTACATTATCCAGTAAATCACTGCAGCATAGTGTAATATACATGTCCAAGTCAAATAATGAATAGATTTGTTTTGAAAGAAGGTAACAGTCTACATTAGTATGAAGTTTGCATTGAGCTGACTAGTTCAAACTGTTTGAAAGTTCAGAAATTCACATGCTTTTAAAAGCTTTTTGGAAATTAGAACGTCAACAGTTTCCATGGGATCTTGCCTCCAGCAACCTTTTCATGTTGAAATATTCTCAGTAAAAAAAATCTTTTTGCTTCTACAAATTTTGTTTATAGCAAATTACATTCTTAATAGATTATTATATTGTTGTTTTTTTGAAAATGATCAATATCTTTTGGACATTCATGCCACCCAAAACAATTTTAATTCATTTCTTTTCGAAAGGATCCAAGTACCTTTTCAGTATATTCAGTACTTCTTGCTATGCCCTCTGGAATAAGACAACATTTTTCATTGTTCATATTTTCTCCTTAGTTCTTTTTATCTTAACATCCTTGTTTGTATTTCAATTTGAATATGGAAATTTCTGTTTTGGCTGTCATTTCTTAATTTTATTCTGTCTGCTCATACATAAATATTTGCTTGACCTCGATTATTATCAAGTCATTGACAATTAATAATTACCTTTCAATTCACTGAGTTCCTTTATATCAGCTTCTTTTTTATTGATTGCACATTTAACACAAGAAGATGGTTGCTGTTTGTTCAGCACTCGGCTTTGTTATACTAATTTGAATCTCAGGACCAGCATGGATGTTTCATTTCATTCCTGTGTCTGTTTCCTTCTTTGTCACTTTCTCTCCTTCCAGCTGTGTATGTTCACTCTTCAGATCTGACATTAGGCCGTAGTGATAACAGTATTAGCAAAGGTATACCTTTAAAGTAAAATAGAATAGTTACTGTTCCTTTTTGGCTTTACTGGAAATCAGTACTCCCTAATGAAATAAGTTTTCAAATAAAATAAAATAAAAAGTTTTGATCCATTTTCACATACAGATATTCAGTTAGTTGTTCTTATAATTAGAAATTCTTTTGGTTTCCTGAATTAATTTTTAACTTTTCTTGAGTGTTATCAGCATAAATAAAAGCATTTAGATTCTTATTGTTAAACTTGACTTTGCATGTAATTTGATGAAGGTATAAATTAAAGTTTGATTGGTTTTTTTGTTTGTTTTTTTTCATTAAAAGATCTTTAAAAAAAAGTAGTAATGGATGGAATGACGGTTTTGGGTCAGATAAAAATTTGCCTAGTTTTCACCCAACATCATTAACCCTTCAGGCCGGTGAGTTTCTTTCCTGCACATGTCTTTCCCCCGGTACTTTTTATTATTGAGAGAAGAAAGAAGCTAAAAGAAAATTTTTTAATGGCTAAACTACAATGCGGAAATTTAAATTCCGTTACTGAATTGCAAGCTTATTTCATTGTCTCTTGGTCAGTGGAAAATTACAGAGTGAAGTTGAAAATTAACAGCGGGAGGCTGCAAATTATCTACCCCTGCATAGAACGTACCCCTGTACGTCAAACCGGCTGTGAGACAGATACCTCGGAATGTACAAATGTATGTCTTACCGGCTTGAAGGGTTAATAGCAAAGTAAAATATTATATGAAAATTGATTCTTGGGGGTATTAATGCATGATATAGATTCTCACTGACTGTTTTTGACTTTTTTTATCCCTCCAAACAGATTGGAATTGTAGGAAAAAGTGGATCTGGTAAATCTTCCCTGTGTTTTGGTTTATTTCGGATCCTTGAAGGAGTGTCTGGCTACATAAAAATTGATGATGTGGATATAAGTCTCATAGGCCTTCATGATTTACGTTCTAAATTATCAATTATTCCTCAGGTAAAAAAAAAAAAAAAAAAAAGGAAATTATATTATTTATACTTAATAGAAACTGTCCCATATTATTATAAATATTTAAATCATTTTCTCAAATTTGGCGTGCTTGAATATTAGAAAAGAGACAGGTAAAGCTTCAAATTAAGACAAGAAAAGAAACCATAAACATAACCATATTTCTAATGCAGATGAAGTATTGTATTCCAGTGTTAGTAGCAAAATTATCTGTTAAATTAAACAAATAGAAATAAAACAAATATATCTATGACAGTAGTCTTAAATTTGTGTCAGTCCTGAGTGTCAAAATGAAATTCTGCAGACTTATGCTAGCTGCAGTTTTATTTTTTAGGTTTACAGCAAATCAGAAAACAGATGTAGAAAATTAGTGAATCATCTAATAATTAAAAGAAAAATAATACTATTTATAGCAATTTTTTTAAATAGCTTTTGTAACTTAGTAAAGCAAAAAAGAGCTTATTTTTCTGATCGTTTTTCATTACTGTATGTATTTTTCTCCCCTGATTATATCGTTTTCATATCAAATTTTACAGCATGTCTTGAACTATGATGAAATAAAACATAGGTTTTGAATAAAACCAAGAATGGGTAATGCAATGCATGACAGGCCACAAGTTTGATTGCAGTAATCATATCATATTTTGTTGTCTTTTATCAAAGTATATTAAATTTATAATTGCCTGTGATACTGTATAGATCCTTTCTTTGAGGGATTTTCCATCTGCGGGATGAGGTTTGCTCGAGGAGATGTATATGAAATACATTATTAAATATTATTAATATTAAATACATGAAGGTGGGCACAAATCTAACAATTTCCATTGTTAGCTTCTACACAGTATTGTGTCCCACTCCTCCTTCAGAACCAAAACTATATGATTGCCTGTGATTTGTGTCTGTGAATCTTCCAGTGGCAATATAAAAGTAGTTCTCTGTCAATTACAACATTTAATCTAAGGCAAAATATCTCCTAATGTTAGGGTCCCAATTTACAGGACATGCAGGCGCCTTCTGGGCATTGGAGTTTTAGGCCCCAACAATTCTTGACCATCAGGAAGAAGTTGGGTCGGTAATCAGTCCAATGCCCTCTTGCATTTAATGTCTCTCAATATCATAACAGCTTTAAATGTACATTAGCAAAATTAATTCAATCTCATTTTAAATTACCACTATTTTTTATTTGCTTAAGAAATTATTTTGATGTCAGATGCCAACTATATTATTTGCATCCTTTCGAATATTTTTATGATAATAGATTATTATATTTAAACAAATAAAAGACAAATTTCATTGTTATTGAAAGATACTTTGTTGTTAGTAAATGCACTCTTTGACAAAAAAAGTCAAAGAAAGAATCATCCAATTGAGACAAAATTTGATATGTTTAATGTACCGTGTACAGAAAATGAAATGATTAGAATATCAGAACAATTGGATGATTTATTGGACATGAAGAGCTACACAAAGTGAGCAGGTCAGTATGGCATTGGTCCATCTCTGGTCTAGATATAGATTGTTACCCAACGTAGCATTGATTCATACAGTTTGTGGATGGTGTTCTGAGGGATTTCTTGCCAAACGGCCTCCAATTGACAGGCTAATTTGTCGACATTCTGGAATGGTCGCAGACGATGTCCCATCACAGCCCAAATGTGCTTCATAGGAGACAGATCAGGCGATCTTGCTGGACATGAAAGTGTGTCGTAAACTATGAAGACAATCAATGGAGTTGCATGCCATATGTAGCCAGGAATTATCTTGCTGAAAAATAAGCCTGCGATGCTGCTAATGGAACAGCAACACAATGGGTCATAGCATTTCGTCAATGTACCACTGTGCTGTGAGGATGCCATGGAGGACTACTAAAGGGTCCAGCTATCAAATGAAATGGCATTCCAGACCATAATTCCCTGTTGTCATACCATGTGGCAAGCGATACTTAAGAGTGGGATCCTGACAATGTCCGGGCCATCTCCAGACACATCTGCACTGGTTGTTGAGGCTCAGTTCAAAATGGGACTCATCATTGAAGACAATTAGTTCCTAATCAACATAATTCCACGTTCTTCATGCATGACCCCACTGCAATCGCTCTTGACATTGCATACTGGTCAAAGGTAGGCGTCATAATGAACACCATGACCGTAGATTCTGCTTCCATAGTCTTCTACTAATGGTTCGGGTGGTCACTTCAGCATTGTTCACATGTTGGATGGTTAATACCGATGAATCTAGTGCTTTAACAGCTGTTCTGATAATTACTATCTTCCCGTTCTGTTGTCTCCCTAGGCTGTCCGCTGCCCTCTTGTCGCTGAAATCTGCCATTCAGGACCCATTCCTGTCAGCATTGTCTGGTTTGTACATCCAGCCTCGTAGTCTGATGGCACATCCTCTTTCAAACTCCATCATATGGTTGTAGTGGCCATGAATTTGCTGGCAAGACATTGTTACAGTCAAGTTAGAAAAACGCAATCAAAATCCACTGGAAGTTTTGCTCCTGAAAGAGAGATTGGCTCTTGATATACACCATCACGATTCTCAGTTCCAATGCGCTGCACCTCCAGCTATTCATTCATTGGGTGCAAATTTTTGATCATTTGAATATTCGGTTGAAAGTTTTTTGCATGTGAAGTTGCATTGTTATCGGATTATTTTTTTGTCAAAAGAGTGCATGTTATTAGTAATAATTTAATTCCTTAATGAAGAAGAAGAAGAAGACATATTCTACTCTTTTTTTATCATAGCTATTGTGTTATAA
This sequence comes from Thereuonema tuberculata, assembly GCA_023159025.1. NCBI lineage: Eukaryota > Metazoa > Arthropoda > Chilopoda > Scutigeromorpha > Scutigeridae > Thereuonema > Thereuonema tuberculata. The sequence continues at coordinate 61,858,679 of JAFIDM010000004.1, forward strand.
TTGGTTTAATATTATTTTAGAATGTTGTAGAATCATACATCTGATGTTTTATGTGTATTATTCTCAAGTCATAATTTTCTTGCTAATATGACTAATTTTAGAAAGTAATTGTTGCAAAATATTTGTTGACCACAGTAATTTATAGAAAATAATAGTAAATGATTTTATCACTCAAAACTTTAAGGTTTAACTTTTCATTTATTTCACCTCACTTCATCTATGGCTGATGGGTGGATCAAACAATCGATCGAACGAAGGATTTTGTCTTCTCAGCTATCTATAGAATTGTTTTCTCATAAAAGTCAAACATTCATCACTTTGAATATACCAAAGATTTCTGATTGTTAAATGTTTTTAGGATTTTTGTAACTTTATTTGTGATCAGAAATAGATCTTTCTCTCAAGAAACCCAAGTCATTTTTTTTTTCCAACAAAATTTAACTTAATTATAGTACAAGAGTTGATTAAGAAAAAATAAAAAATACAGTCCTGTTAATCAAGATGCTGATTAGAATTCAGCATCATGTGCTTTTGAATCATATGGGTAGCAGGAGCTCCACACTGGCACTTCATCTTGTGGATCTGCTTGGGAAAATAATCTCCCTTAAGCAAAGCAATTGATACCCACTGGTATTTCATTGATGTGCACTGCAATGCAGTGATATATTACTATGATGACATAGAATGGAGACACAATTTTCTTCATTAAATCTTTATCATCAAGGCAAATATATTCTAAGATAGTGTATCAGGGATTTCATTGTGCTTTGTCAATTTTCTCTTAATAAAAATCTGCCCTTATAAATATATAAGTATATAGAATGTTTTGTTTTTCTAATCACAGAAGATAAAGCAATTACAAGATGCTTACATGATATAATATACATTAACCATCTAATCATGATCATTAATGAAATTTATTTAAAACATAGTTAAATATTTTATAATTATTTTTTAGGATCCAATATTGTTTCATGGACCGTTACGTCTAAGCCTAGATCCATTTAGTCAGTATACAGATGGAGAATTATGGACTGCAATAGAGCATTCACATCTAAAATCAGCTATTGAAGAACTACCTGGAGGATTAAACTATAAAATATCAGAAGGCGGAATAAATTTAAGGTTTGTCAATTGTCAATTAAAAATTGAAATCTTTTATATTTACAGTGTTCAATTAAATGAATTGAATATTTCCTACCGACTTGCACATCCTATCTGAATCCAACCAGTAAAATTCAGTTTCCACCAGTGAAATTAAACAACATCAAAAAAGTGGATTACAATCCATAATGGTCAGCAGCTACACAATTTATAGGTAATTTGATGAAAGTCCTTTACACAGTTTTTATTGCAAACCCCCAGGAAGTTCACAGACTGTTAGATGGAAAATCATGCTCTAAAAATACAGTTTTATAATAGCAAGTGAAACAAAATTTCCAATATTTTCTCTTTCATTTGCTGTCCAATATTTAAAATTTATCCATACCATAATGTTTCTGCACAAAATGCCTGTCCATAAGAGCGTAATATTATCCTGAGTTTCTTTCAGTAATGAAATTGGCACAAATCTATAATTCATTATAAAAGTTGATTTACTTGTAAAGCCTTAAGATACAGTGGGCAACTAAATACAGGAGCTCATGCAGAGAAAATGACTTGGTCTGATAAACACAGAACATTTATACAGAAAAGTTAATCACAAGATGGTACTACTAACAATTCTTCTAGAACATTTGGTTACTTCTTCAGTATTCTGGAATAAGGAAAACTGTTATGTTTTTAATAATGTAGAAAACACTAATGTAATAAAATAAGTTTAATTTATCTTTTATTTATCTCCTTACATACCTCTATAACCCAGTTACATAAGTTTCTATCATATCAGAAACACACTTGTCAGTGGCAGCCACCAGACTACGGTTTTTGTTTTTTTACAATTTGTTTTTCAAATGTTCATGACGTATTATTGACAAATTCCTTGTATGTGTTTACATTTCTTTGAGACACATTATCCTCTGATCCACAACGCCAAACTCTTATGGTGCTGAGCTTTTGTTGTCTTTTCATTCTTTTCCTATCGTAACTCCCAGTGATTTTTTTTTACCTCTTTTTAATAGCTAAAAATAATATTTGTACATTGCTTGTGTGAATGCTGGTCCGACTTCATGTTCTTTTTATAAAATCTGGAAAGAATTCCATCATGTAACTAATTTTATTTTTATTTTGGAGTTGGGAAGAAGGAGGATGTTCCTTTTCCTGTTTAAGAGGCTTGAAAAAGAATAGGCCGATTAGGCTATTCGCAATATAGCATAGAAGGATGATATAGATAAAGAACTTTGTGGTATTAAATGATTTACGTTAATTATGAAGTATTTATTTATTTATAACTCGCATCTCTGCCAACTTTATTTCTTTTCGATTGCTTCAGTGCCTTGGTTTATTTCTACTTCTGCTAAAAACTCACCTTGGCATGTGACTTTATTTTTGGAGGATCTGCAAGCCATTTTTGGTCAGTAAAATTCTGCATTATTTTTTTTGCTAACAACCAACCAAAAATGGTTGAATCAAAAATGGTTGAATCTGACCAATCAAAAATAGTTGAATCAAAAATTGTTGAATCTGACCAATCAAAAATGGTTGAATCAAAAATTGTTGAATCTGACCAATCAAAAATGGTTGAATCTGACCAATCAAAAATGGTTGAATCAAAAATTGTTGAATCTGACCAATCAAAAATGGTTTGCAGATCCCCCAAAGTAAAATCACAATGTCAGGCTGAGTTTTTAGTGTAAGGATAATGGGCCAAGGCATTGGAGCAGCAGAATAGAAGTAAGAAAAGCCCAAGAGGAACAGGCTATAAACTTAATTCTGCGATGAAGAAGCAGTTAATGAACTATCTTTGGTATCTTTTGGATTCTTTTCTCTCTGATTATTTGGCTTCTGATTATTTCTCCACCCACAATAACTCTTTTGTCTATGCCTTCTAAGCCTTAATTCTAATGCCAGTCCTTCTCAGCACATTATCACCTCCATTGTGCTGTTTGTCCCTCTGTAAATGATTCATTAACTCAACACTGATTTTTACTAATTAAAACAAGGCCATTCATTGGTGAGAAATGCTTAGTTTAATTGTTAAATTAAATTCCTTTATTGTTTACGTCCTTTTACTCCATCTTTTACTCCATTTATAAGAGCTTCTAGTACAATTCCTAGATATCATATTCCTAAATGAGATTAACAGCCTAATTAGGAAGCTTTGACTGTTAATTATTTTGAAAAGGGACAAGATATTTTTAATGATGTGAATGTGTGTTAGAAAAAAAGTACTGTACTTTTGTAATTTGTTATTAAAATTTACTATTTATTTAGTAATCCTTAATTGTTTTTTATTTAGTGTTGGTATGAGGCAGTTGGTTTGCTTAGCAAGAGCTCTTCTTAGGAAAACAAAAATACTGATTCTTGATGAAGCAACTGCATCAGTTGATAACGAAACAGATCGGCTCATTCAAGCAACAATCCGACAAGAATTTGCAAATTGTACAGTGATTACAATTGCTCATAGGTTATTTACAATTATGGATAGTGATCGGTACGTTATTACTGTATTTCATTTTATTTTAGTTATTTGCAGCATTTAAAATTACTTTAATGTCCCTCAAAGTGATCTTCATTTAATGCTTTGTAATATCTTACTTGTGAATTCTTTATCTAGTTCATTAGCAGGAAGAAATATAGAACTAGTGAATATGAATGTAATATTGTCATTGGTTTTAGATACTGACAGGTGAGAATAAAGAGTTTCCTGGAGTCTTGTTAAAGAAAGGAACAGCAATGACATGTCTCCCTTTTCAATATATAATTTACAAAAGAACATTTATACTTTAAATGCAGATTGTGGACTGGTTATTTTTTTTTCCCAGCTATTCCTCTTTATAAAGCATGTTCTTTATCAAGCATATTCCTAATGAACATTATTTATTAGGAATATGCTTGATAAAGAAGAACAGCTGGAAAAAATAGAATTCTAAAAAAAAATTGCCTTTTTAAAATATGATTGTAACTATTGTTTTATATCACATTACAAAGATAAAATGGAAACTTGGAATTTTGTGAAGAAATTGCAATATATACTGACTGAATGGAAATCGCAATACCAAGACGGAGTTACGATAGGTGAATGAAAATTACACAGAATATTTGTTTATATGAGTTACTACTTTGACACCAGTTTCAATGTCACATGATGCACGTGCAGTGCCACAGCAAATGTATAATGGAATTTTTCATTAGACAATTATAAGTGTTACTGTCACTGTCTAAGGCTGTGGTAACAGCTGCCACAACTATACAGAATGCTGCAAAGGCAACTGCATTTTGGTAATTAACCCACTTTGAATGAGATAGTGTGGTAGGCCTTTGAGAAGATACATTTTCATTTCGTGAGATCTCGGCAAGAATCAATTGAACTGTGTACAACTGTTGGCAGCAATGGTCCCAGTAAGAGACTGCTACCAGAAGATGGGATCTGGGCCCTCCCGGTCCAATGGAGAAAGAGAGAACATCAGCATATTTTCAGAGGATGGCCCTGGCAGATCCCAGGCATCTGCAGTGGAAATTCGAGCTGCAGTGAGACCTGGCCTCACCACAAGAACTGTCCTGAATCATCTACTGGAGATAGACCTCCGCTCTAGACGTCCATTTCTGAAAGATCTAAAAATTTGATATCTTTAAAGAAAAGTCATACTTTTTTATAATTGTAGATTTATTATTAATATTACAAGAATTATTATTATGAGTAGAATTTTTTAGAAAGTAATTTTTACAATCAGAAGAAAATTAAGTTCCTAATATTAAATTTTGGAAAATTTAACATTTAGTAATCTAACTAGAAATTAATTGACAATTAAAGGTAGCTTAAGTCATATGCTCTTTAATAAAGGTAGCTTAAGTCATATGTTCTTTAATACTGCATCTATAAATATCTGTATTTAAAGATAAATATAGATGCTGCAAACTAATACTGTAATTCGATTCACTCAACGTCAGAACCTGTTGATAGGAATGCTGTCATTCTTAATGTAACTATAACTTTTGTATTAAGAAATACAATAGAATAAAAGTACTTTTATTATTATTATTAAAAATTTAATTATTTATTTATTTATTTTTAGAATTCTAGTTTTGGATGGTGGTGTTTTGAAAGAATTTGATGTACCTGCTAAACTTATGAAAAATGAAAATTCTCTGTTTTATAAAATGGTTAAAGAAGCTACCGGAAGGTGAATACAGTCATTACATAACATCCTATAATTATCCCATAGTCTTATTTAATTAATAAGTAAAACAAAAATAGAAAAACCCATCTCTGAAATTTTTAAACATTCTTATTTTCAATTCATAGCATTTTTTTTTTAATTTATATGATTTTTTAATAGTCTTTGTAGATTTACAAACAGTAGTTAAAAATTAAATTTTATATTACCCATATTTTCTGTTTTTGTGTCTTATGATCTATTCTTCTTGATTAGTAATGTTATTAAACCCACAATTCTTTAATTAGCTCGTATGTAGTATTTTCTTCTCCTGCATCAAACTGGCATAGTGTACTGAACAGAATTTAACAGTGGGCCAAAAAAAGTCATTTCAAATTAAGAAGTAGTCTGTTAACATCAGACTAAATATTCCGATAGTCTTAGCAGTTGATCTAGATTTCAACTTGTGGATGCTTACTACTGGAAGAAGTTCTGATCAGTGTCAAAATAATACTTTGTTCTGAACAAAGATGTAATCAACCAAACACATGCCAATTGAACAAACTATTTTATACTGGGTAGTTATAATTAAACTGATCTTACTCTCAGTACTCTGGAGTGGGTTATAATGAATATATGATAATGAAACTTGGTAGATATGTTATTTAGAAAAAAAATAATAATAAATAGTTCAACTTTTTGCCACCAGGCAGAAATATGGCACTGTACAGTAGGTATAAAATGCCAGCAGTCATCACAAGCAAGTCATTCCACAAGGATTATCATGGCTGTTGAAAAGAAAGACTGCGTGCTTTATGAAAGTTGTTTTATCAGAATGGCAGTAATAGCTATGCCACACTGAGAGAATATTGTTGATTGAAAGAAATGCAAAGAAGACCCATGGCAAAAAATTGGTTAAAGAAAATGATTATGAAATTTGAAGAAACTGAAGATTTGAGTGTGGCACTAGGAGGGAACAGTGACAGTGACCCATTCCTAAGGATGTTGATGATGAAGTTGCTGTAGCTATGGCTGACCATGCCCAAATGCTTCACCCAGTGCTTGAGCGGTGGCACGTGAATTGTCCATCCCCTGGTCCACTATTATGAAAGTTTTGCGGTCCATTTTATACTGGTACCCCTTACAAGATCCACATGTTGCAACAACTCAAACCTCATCATCCACAGCAATGCACTGATTTCGCCCTTAGGTTTTTTGCAAGGATGACTATGGATAGCATGTGGCCTGGGAATATCCTGTGGACTGACAACGCACATTTTGCACTATAAAGTACATTGAATATGCAGAACTGTCGCATATGGGGTTCGTCGCATCCACACATTGTGCATGAACAGCCATTGCACTTGGTTTATGTGACTGTATGGTATAGATTCACAAGTAATTTTATTCTCAGTCCATTTTCTTCGAAGAGATTACACCTCAAAAGACCAGTAAGGTGTACCATTATGACTGTTTTCATGCAAGATGGAGCAACACCACATACTGGTTGACAAGTGAAAAAACTGCTTTGTCGATCTTCATGAATGATTGTATAATCTCCAGAAGTTTTCCAGATGTTTGACCTGCACAAACTCCAGACTTAAATCCCTGTGACTTCTGCTGTGGGATATCTGAAAGATCGCATCTTATTAGGGATGCATACGATCTCTGCCTGATCTAAAGTCAAGCATACAGCAGTATGTTGCTGAAATTCCACCGGAAATGCTGCATGCAACCATTGATCATGCAGTATTACGCTTGCAGAATGTAACTAACCTAGCGGGAGCGCATATTGAACAAGTTCTCTAACCATCGTTTGATAATAAACTTTTCTCATGTTTTTCACCCTTAAAGTGCCATATTTTTGCCTGGTGGCGAAAAGTTGATTTTTTTTTTCCCAGCAGAAATCGCATCCACATTGTCTAATTAGCATATGTATCAAGTGTCATTGTCATACATTCATTACAACCTGCTCCAGGGTTCTGAGAGTAGGGTCAGTTTAATTATAACCACTTGATATTAATTGTAACTTGGTAACTTGGTAACTTGTGAAGTATTGGAACCAGACAGAAGTTGATATGGATTAGAGGGAGAAAAAAAATCCTTTTATTTAGTGGTTTATTATAGTTGTTGATTTGCCTATTTCAATAATGATGAATATTCTTGGTGTTTTTGATCTGTTTTGGAAGATTTTTTTTTTTTTTTTACAATTTCTTTGGAAAATATTATTTGCTGTTTGTTTGTTTTCTGGAATTCGACAAATGTAAAAATCATTCAAAGAAAAAAGGAACTTAATTCCAAATCAGCTCTGATGTTAAAATATGAACTCATTCATTTAATGAAGTCTTTAGTAAAGGAAAACATTTGTATAAATGTATTCCTTCCAAGAACTAACTCATGAAAGGCAAAGAAATTGGACTTTTTTTTTCTTTCAGCAAATTATAGCAATTAGTTTCCTGAAACAAAGATTTATTTATTTATTAAGGGCTCTAAAGACAAAGGATCCTTGCAGTCCACGCTGAGATCATTGCTGTTAATCCCTTCCTTTTGATATTTTTTTCTATGTTTATTATTTGTTTCATTTCAGTGTCCCCATAAAGAAAAGGAGTGGACGACTTAGTAGGGAGCTTTGAAAAGGATGGAGATTTTCAAATTGTTTGGAACAACTTCTGTAGATGAAAAGAGGAGTGGTTCAATTGCTTAAATTGTTAAATTTTGATAGCTTAGAAGATGCAAATAAGTTTAGTTCAAATGGACAAGTATCTGCTGACAGTTTCTATAATTCATCAGAACTTGAAGTAAAAAAACACTATTATAAACCTTCGTCAAATTTTACATTCGTCTTTTTACTGAATTTTATAAAATCTTACAGTTAAACAAGCCATGAAAATTCAATTATCTAAATAACATCAAAAATAGATATCTTGTTGAAAATCCTTTTGAAGTTGCATCAAGCAGGATTTCTCATATTTCAAATGAGTATTCATTTAGGAACAAAGAGTGCAATGAATTCAGAATCCCCTACATATTGCAGCACATTTTTAAGGAATGCTCAATGCAGAAAATGAAAACTGAGTTTTTGTTTTGGCATATAAAAAAGAATTAGTTCTTAAATAGTGGAATTTAGCTCATATTCTAGTTTAAATGCAAGAGACCTTTTAAAGGCTTTCTTGTAAAGTGTGCTTGTCACATGCATTCAAATTGATGAACTAACATGTATTTATAATGTAAGCATGATTCAGTGAAATACAATCATGTAATCTTAACCTAGGGTAATCTAACATAAATTTTTAATTTTAATGTATTCAATCAGTTACTCTATAATAAATTATACTGTAGGAATATAATAAGGAATAAAAACAAGTTGTAATACATATTGTCTTCAATTTCTGAGAATCTTTTTTTGCTTTCTTAGATTTATCATCCATTTGAAATGAAATTTTGAAGGGTTCATATTTCACATCAGTGAAGAATGTAAAATTTGCAACCGAAATAACTGTCTTCCATCTGTTTTCTCAGTGAAATTATACTAGTTGTATTACCATTAAATATTTTTTCTTCTTCTCAAAATTCTTAAAATATCAAATTAATAAATACTTATATTAGCTTTCATTTATTGGCTTTTAAAACGCTTACGGATAAATAAGTTGAATCTGCTTTTCATTAAAAATAATCACAGGTTGTGAGCAGGATATTGTAAGAATAATTTGATCTCTCAACTTATAAAAGCATCACATATTTAATGCAAACCTCTATAAACTGTAGATACTGAAATTAAGGATTGTGACAATGATTTTGGCGAAATTCGCAAATGTAATTTATACTAAACGGACGGGGGTTTCAAATACTAAAAAAATTTGCACTAGGGAAGATTTCTCCATTGTTTGTACATATGGCTTATTATGGTTTGTCTTTTGTTATATTTTGTATTTTATTGAAACCACTAGCATAGCTGGGGGGGGGGGGGCACCAAGGGTGGCACTTTTGGTCTTCTGCAGTGGTTGGTGAACATCCTATCGTCTTTTGACTTTTTGTCTAAGTATGTTTATGTGTATTGAGAAGGATAGCAAAATTAGGGGCCGTCCCGGGCAGCTCAAACTCTAGCTACGCCACTGGATGAAACCCATTGAAAGCTTTATTTCTTAAAAACAAATTAATCAATTTCTAAAATTCAGAGTACAATATCTCAAAAAAGGTTTGGTGATTGTGATAATTCAAACAACACAGATCATTTATGTCTGCTTAGTGGTGTCTTTCTCATTTGTACTTGAAATTTAATTTAGTCTTTTTTTTTAATTTTATAGTGTATATGCTGTGGTAAGTCTATCAATTGTGCTAAGATGAATATTATGAATTCAAATTTGTCATTTTAAATTGAATCATTGTTGGCTTTTCTGTTTTTTACACAGAAAGAAGATTGTTATTTAAGATTTCAGCTTCATGTGGTACGGTATCTTAAATTCAGAAATTTTAGCAAAAATTCCAAATCAAACTGCTATTTTCTTTTTTTTTTTTAAAGGAATCCATATCACAATTGAAGAAGTGCACAAAAATATTATGCAACATTCAAGGAATTCCTTAAAATAAAATATTTTTAGGACTTCGCACACTTTTACCACCTAAACTATTTCCAGTTAAATCAGAATTTTTGGATTTTTGAATATCAGTCTGATATAATTCTGATAGATGATGTTATCATAGATTACATTGTATTTCCTTCATCCATGTTTCACCACAAAGATAGAGAGAGATTTAATGGTTATTATGGAAAACTTTAATGTAAAAATTGGTAAACAGCAGAAAGACAGAAACTAGTTTGTAAGTTAGGATTTGAAGAAAAGAAATGAATTAGAAAGAAAACAGGCTAGTTGATTTTGATGTAATCAGAAATCGTTTCATTTCAACCTTCTTTAAGAAGAAAGAAGTATAAAGAAAGAAGATTCTGAGCTTGTTTTCTCTAGGTAAACCTAGAGAAAACAAGCTCAGAATCTTGAGAACAGGACCACGTTATGACTAATGAAAAGTATGTGAATGAGGATCTGTTATTAATCAATTTAATGCTGGAAATATCCATTCAGTTGGTAAAGTGCAAGTTACCATTCTAAATCAAATAAGAAAATAAGGAAATCCATTTAAATTTAGGAAACTTTCGCTTAAATTTAAATTACAGTGTTTAAATTCCTGCACTGCATTGCTATGTATTGCTGAAGAAGGTGACTTAAATGGAGTCAATTGCAAATTAAAACATCTGTAAACATTGGAGGCTCTGAGAAGCAGAAGAAAATATCTAAAGAGACAAAACAGATGATACTAAATGAAGAGAAGAATTAAAATCCAGATGAAATTATGAATTATGTTGAAAATTAACAGCAGTTTAAATAGAAATAATGAAGGCTTACGTGACTTTAGGCTGTAGCTGAATTCGACCTATATAAGACAAAATCATAGTGGATATCTAAAAGAAGAAAGGAAAGGAATTCTGGCCAATCTTTACAACAAATGTTTTAACTTGAGGTATGTTTAACTTGAAAGCAGTCATTATTTTACTATTCCAAACAGGATGTTGAAAATTAAGGCTTGTCACTCTTTTGCAGGATTGTTACTAATTTTGTTTCAATTAACATGTCTACTTTGATAATGTTAACATTGTAATCTAACAAGGAGAGCACATGGGTTGTATACAGGGATTATAATAACCTTTTGTGAGATAAAAGTACTCATGAAGTATTTTAAAATATACCAGGATATGGGGATCCAACAATCTACCGTTGTCGAAATATTTGATGTTTTTTAGTGTTTTTCCCATGTTAGCTTAATAGCTTCCTGTGAAAGAAGTAGTTCAGTTGTGGCTCAGTGTGTAGAATACTTGGGTGTAGAGCACAAGATCCCCAGATCAAGCCTGCTGCCCTGACAACTTTCATTTTTTTTTTTTTTTCTATTCTTTTCTTTTTTTAACTATCTTTTATGTTAATGCAGTTTTACCTTTTCTTTTCTTTTCTTTTCTTTTCTTTTTTTACGCTTCTGCTTCTTTATTTCTATTTCGTTTTTTTTTTTTTTTATTCTTGGGCAGAAATAAACATACAATTAAAAATATATAAATCTCTTTATTTTTTTTTAATTAAAATTACTTTTAATTTAGAAAAATAAAACCTTACATTAAAACCTTAATCTGAAGATGGGAAATTATATTCCCGAAACATGTTATTAAATAGTCTTTTTGTTTGTTTCCTTGTGTATGTGGTCCACTTTCAACATTAAAACCTTACATATCAATACATTTTTTTTTTCTTATATTCTCCTTTTCCAACAGTAGAGCTTTTTTTTTTTCCTTTTTTTTATTATTATTATTATTATCGTAAAGTTTCAAACCACGGGTTTCCCCAGCAAAGACAATATGGCGGGTCAAGGACCAAAGCACATATTGCCAAGAGTAAAAGAAAAAGACAAAAGTGTGGAAGAATGGATAGGGATGTGTGATTGGGTCCATAAATTCCTAACTATGCGTGTTGTGTTGAGTACCACAGCCTTCTGGAGTTGTGCATAAGTGTTTTTATGAAGTCCTAGTGGGCTGAGGCTGTGGTACAATGTGTGAGGCACCATACCAGTGGTGGACAGGACAATGGGTACAACACATACTCGGTCCTGCCTCCACTGCTTCTGGAGCTTGTGTGCTAGATCGGTGTATTTACTGATCTTGTCTGTGTGAGTTTTCTGCATGTTCTTGCTGACGGGCTCTGCAATATCAATTAGATATTGTGTTTGTCATAAAGGTAGTGTCTTCAGATGGGGTGAGGTGTGGTATCCTGTGGTTGGATTCAGCAACCTCTTCCCTAATTTGTGTAAGTATGCATGGAGGAATAAGATTGTTTACTACTGTAGAACATCGCTGATCCGCTACCCGCTGTTCGCTAAGCCCTAACGATGGATAATGTGTAGTAAATGCCTGGTGTAGTGGCTGTCTGTATCCTGCGAGATGAGTCCCTAACTGTGTAACAGTGTAGAAGTCACGCATAAGATCCTGGTTCATCTGTGATGACCATCGGATGCGCTGGCGTGGTTTCCCAGTCTTGGTGGTCGCCTGCTCTGACACAGACGAAACTCTTCCAACTGTTTGGGCTGGATGGTGTTGCCCGGGCATTGTGGTAGCCATACTACAGAATGGGGTGCCACTTTCTCCACCACCACCTGCGGGAGACTGTAGTATATTTTTCGAACGGAAGCCTCTGCCTAACCCCTGAACGCGGGTGACTTTATCATGCACCACACCCGATGCAGCATGATCAATATTAGAACGAGTTCTCATCATGGATGGTTGGACCCTTTAGCCTACCCTAAAGTGTAGTTCCCGCCCCCAATGTGAGGATTTAAGAGTCCATGGGGGCTTATTATTATTAGTATTATTATTGGAAGTAATTGAAGAAAGAGATAAAAATTCTAAGCTTATTATTTGAAACTTACAATTAATACAAATAATTTTTATAATAATAATAATATTTTTTTTATGGAAATTGTTCTTTTCATTATCAGTAAATTTGATGCATTGCTGTACTGATTTTAATCAAACAAAATTCCTTGTCCTAAAATTAAAATTTTAAGACACCTGTTAGATTTAATTTAAAACCTTTAAACCCTTGCAAGCCTTTCTTTGAGGCTTGCAGGCTTTCTCCCCTGTCTGTCATCTCTCAGCCTTTTCCGATTACTACTGTTAGTATATATGATAACGTCAGTTGATTTCTTCTTCTATTCTTCACTTTTTAATAAATCATTCACTGTTCTCCTCTTCCTCCTGACCCATTCAATGTTTTCTCCTCATTGTACTCGTATGTTCATTGCTGTTAGTTTTCTTCTCTTCCTTGTTATAACTACAAGGAATTTATTGTCATTCCAGTTTTGGGGATCAATTAATTTCTTGTCCTTTCATCACTTTATTTAACTTTTTCCTGCTGTTGCTGTTCTCTATGAGTGTTGTTAATTTCCTCCTTGTTAATAAATTTGTTAATTAATGAATTCATGGGCCCAGAAGCTGAGTGGGTAATGGCGCTTGGCTGTGGGTTTGAGGTGGTGGGTTTGGATCCCCGGTTTCGGTGTAGGGCAGGGATTTTCCACTCTCTCCTCCAAGAGGATCCTGGGGTCTACCCAGCCCTCAGGAGATTGGTTATTGGGTTTCTTCCCGGGTTTAAAGGAGGGCGGGCATCAGGTTCACCACCTGATCTCAGCTTAGTCCCGTTGATCACGAAATGCCAGGAGCTTTATCTCCTGTAAATCCAAAGGCCTACATAGGCCTATAGTGGGAAACTTTAACTAATTCATAAATGTGGGTCCGATAGTTCAGTGGTTCAGACGCTTGACTGAGAGGAGCCCGGGTTCAATTCTTAGCGGTTGTCGGGAATTTTTCCACGGTTATTTCTCCTCCATACAGACGTAGGGTTCAACCAGCCCTATCTCAAATTGGTACCAGTTTCTTACTCGAGGGTTAAAAACATGGGCGAGCATCGGGCTGACCATCCTATCTCAACTAGTCCCGTAGGTCGAGACTCGCCGGGAGCCTAAATCTTTGGTGCACCCCAGGACTTGCATGGCCTGTAGCGGTATAATCTAACTGATGAACAGTATCTAAAAGATGGACAGACAATTGTTAGACTATATCTATAATATCATGTGGGTATAAAAAACGAATCTCTATTGAAGAATATACAAACGAATTTGAAGCATGGAATCCCCCCTCCCTATTTTTTTTTTCTTTCTTCAAGTTCACAAGTGGAACATAAAATTTGACATTGCCTTACAAAGCTAAAAGATATGGTACTTTTTGAAATAATGACGTTGATTCTTTTCTGTCATTTATTGTTAGCAACAACCTCTCAATTACTTGTTTTCTTACCAAATGAAGAATAGTTTTGATCAGAATATGTAATTGATTTTCAATGAGATGCGTCTTCCTCTTTAATTCTTAAGAAGGTTGTGTCCGTCCGTTACCACGCTTTAAGAGCCCAAACTATAAGTCAGACAGACATGAATGATATCTTACTGGAATCCTTATGACTTGTGGAGGGAATAAAATACGAATTCCGGTCTGCTGTTTCACAGGAAGTGAATAAAACATTTATAGGGTTGTTATGGTTCCAGTATAATATAAAAGTAGTTTTTTGCCTTGTTTCTTAGTACTAATTTTTGATGGTATCTTTAAATCCAAAATTACCCCTTCATCCCTAATTATCAAATTATCAGAGGTAAGGCTTTTCTCTTTTTTTTTTTTTTTATTTGGTTGGATGGTTGGTTGAAAGGCTCTTGGTCCTTCTAAAATTCTAAACAGGCTTTTTTTTTTCTTTTTTTTTTTATCGGTTGTTCAAGGTTAGTTTCCCAACTTGGCTCTACCTGAAATAATATTCTATATAAGCCTCTATAAGTTCCGCTAACGAAATTTATAAATTGAATGTGTATTGCATCCCCTAAACTCACTTATCATGAAAGGAAAAAAAAAAAAGTCGTTTCTCATCTAATTTCATGACAATGCCATCAAAATCGGTTTTCAAAAAAGACGCAAAATAGTCCATCAGTGACAGAAAAGAAAACTATATTAATGTTTGTGCACTTTACGATGTTGTGTAAAATAGGTGATGAATTGAATGATCAGGAAATTAGAAGTCATAAATAGAACGAATCGATGAAGTTAGGTTGACAAGTATTATTGCTTTTTTTTGGAAACTATTGATTGACTTTAAGTCCATAATGTATGGAATCAGACAAACCTCGATCATTGTGTATTGTAGTTTGGATGAGCTTAGCTTGTGTTGATACAGTTGACTTGTGTTTTGCGAAATGAAGTTAATGAATGATTTTCTAATAAACTTTATTGATTTTTGTATCGTGTGGATCGTTTCTGTACTGAGTGGCAACGAATTTCGTACAAAACAGAAACTCATGTAGAGACACATCGGTTCTTCAAAGAACGATTTAATGAGTTATCTTATATGAAACCATCCAACAAGATATTGACTGTGACATGTCTCTGAAGATTGTTTTGCTAATTATGAGAAAATTTAAATGTTGAAAATAAAATATTAATAAGTACATAGATATTCCTCTCAATTTTCTTATTTTATTTTACTTTACATGATTTTTTTTTTCTTTTTACTTCGTGAAATTTCTAAGTAATTTTATCTTCCATATGAAACATAACTTTTGGAGGCCAAGACTGATGACTTGCCTAGGGCTCTAAGGTTACTTGCATCGGTTCTGAATTTCTGTATCAATTGGCGTCGTACTTCGTATTTAGAAATTTCTTATTGTCTAACCCTGACGAGATTGTAGTGTTGTGAGCTACTGTATAATTTGGATCAAAACATTAGCTCAATGAAAAAAAAAATGATTTGCATTTAACAATATTAAGCGATATTTAGCTATGATATCTAAATCTACCAGTACTTGATTTTTTTTGTCAAAAAAAAATAACTTTTTTTTTTTTTTTTTTTAAGTTTAACAAATTTTATGTTGAAAAAAAATAATGAAAATTAATTTTTAAACAAGATATAGTTGGCGAAATCCTCTGATCTGTAAGAAAAATTAAATAAATAAATATCCATTAATGACAAAGGAATAGAGAAAATAAGAAAAGCCAATTAGAGACTACCAAAACTGAAATGAGAAATTAACTAAACTAGCGGTCGCCAACCTTTAGAACTTCATGGACCACTAAATGTATAATTTTAAATTTGGCGGACCACTAAATATGAATTTAGAAAAAAAAAGGTAAATACATATATCTAGCTATGTATAAAAATACAAGACCTGACTCACTCCATTCATTCATTCATTCATTCATTCATTCTCTGACTGATCAACGCTCAGTCCAAACCGTTGGACCTAGAAAGCTGAAATTTTGCACAGAGGTTCCCTTTATGTTGCAGATAAAGAATAGGGCCGGATATTGCGAAATTCCGACGGGTTCGGGAATAAGGATGGTTTATTTTCGCTTGAAAGTTTTCTTATTTCCGTAACTACAATTAGTAGAGACTTCAAATTTGGCATGTAAATAGGTAATTATAATCACTAAAACCCTTTTTCAGGATGTTTTGAAATTCCCCGGGATAGGATAAAAAGCGTTGCTTTAAGTTATAAAGCTGAAAGTTTGCTTTCGTTACTATTGCTAGGTTTTAGGATTTGTTATCTTGACAATGAGTACTACACAAATATTGTTATGCAACAATTGGATCTAAACTATTGTTCTGCGCAATAGCGCTATATATGCACCCGGTGGCGACAATGGGAACTATACAAATAGTGTTGTGCAACTATTGCAACTAAAATATTGTTGTGCATAACAGCGACGAGGTTTTCGGGTTAGATATAGATTTGTAATGATCAGGTGTTTTT
>JAFIDM010000004.1:61875316-61894248 GCA_023159025.1 Thereuonema tuberculata
GTGGATGGGCAAACATGGTTTAAAGATACTTCTACGAGGTTTTCGGGATAGATATAGATTTGTAATGAGATCAGACCTTTTGAGTTGTTGTTGTTGTTGTTTTGTTTGTTTTTTTGTACCAACCGGAAATGTTCCAAGTGATCTTCCAATTGCAATTTCTTTATCATCCACATTAGGACATTTGTTTTTTGCAACCCGAGGGAAGAGCGGGTGGTTTTGCTAGTATAATAATAATCAGAAAACTTTTATTTTATTAATGAGATGCACCCATTAAAGATAATAAAGTTATAGTGTAATTATTTTAAAAAAATGAAAATTTAAAGTTTATTTAATAATGTCCCAATTTTTCTGCGGACCATAAAAATTTTTGCACGAACCAGCGGTTGGCGATCGCTGATCTAAACAGTTCTTAAAGAATCAATGGGTGAGACCAAGTGTTTTGCTAAGTGTCATCCTACAACAGCTGTTTCACACTCTTTGGCGATAATCAGCTACCAGTAAACAGCGAGGTCTCGGTACTGAGGCTAATATGAATAATCGTCGGAATCGCAGCGGAGTCTTCAAAGCAAAAATAAACAATAAAAAACTCATTAAAAAAATATTAGTGATGAAATCTCAATGAAATATCGTAACACATTGAAAATTAAATCTGCACCTTTAATTATTAATAAACATCAATGGGTGTTTACTAAGAGACCTCCTAGAATAGCTGTTTCACGTTCTTTGGCGATTATCAGTAGCAGTAGTTAGGAGTATTGTTTATTTTTGCTCTGGAAGCTCCACTGCGAGTTCATAGATAAGTAAAGAGAATAATGCATTGCAGAGAAGCCGTCTTCCTTCTCCCCACCCCTCAGATATGGTGGTAAGATTGAAAGCCAACGTACCTCTTTACCTGTTGGTCCAATATGTTCCAAAATCAATAGGGACCTTTCTTACGAAAACCTAAACTTTGAAATCTTTAAAAAGCAAATAGTTTTTGAATTGCCTTAATTGACGACGTACATAATTATTTTTACTTTAAAATTTTATATTCTTAACTCTTAATCGAAGAAGAAAAAAACTTCAATCAAGAGCTATAATAAACTTTAAACCTATAAAATCTTGTGGTAGCCACGCTTAACATACGAATATAAATAATTAAACATTATTTACTTAAATATATTTTTAAAGAAATACCATGATTTTTAAGATCAATAAAATGATATTTCTAGTTCCTATTTTATTTGTTATGTAATGTTCGCTGTATGAGAATTATTTATCATCGGGTATCGTTTCTTTATCAGTTAAAATTGATATCTTGTCTTCACAACAAAGCGACCAAAAAAAAACAACGTTTGTTAAAGATGAGATTTGAAGTTTTTATTGGACTTTGAATTGATATACCGTAGGCTACTAGATTAAACGGGATTGATTATTTAAAGTAAAAGTAATTTTAATACAAGTGTCGATTTATAGATAGTTTAACAACCTTATTGTTGTGTTTCACGTTTTGGTATCTCGAGTTTTTTATATCATATTCATATTTAGACAAAGGGTCCTGTAACTAAACATTGATTCAGTTGTTTGAGAAGATTATACAGCGTGATTAGATGACAGAGATTGAAATGTTAAGGGATTGGGTTTTGTTTTGTTTTGTAGTCCATACATATATCACTATATATAGGAGCGAAATAATATTAATTTCCCTTAAAACAAATAAATAAACTTGAAACTTAAGATACGAAGATAGATCCCGCAACTTATAAATGTGGGCAGTAATGTTTAAGATTATATATATTTTGTTACAAATCCTCCGAAGCATTTCCTGCCAAGTTTGTTCCATTCGCTGCAATTTTGTGTGAATAGCTCTTCGCAGATTCAGTCCGATGACAAACTTAATCAAACAAAAGAAAGTTATCGGATCGAATGGTAGGAGATCTAATGACATAGGAGACAGTAGGCCGGAGCCTTTTATCCGATTTATTTGTCAAGAATTATACAAGAAAATCACAATTTATTACAGTAGAACCTCGATTAACCGAAGTGGTCTGGTCCGGACCTCTGTCGGTAAATCGAAAATTCCGGATAAAAGAGAACACTTAAAAATGGCCGTCAGGAGACTGTAAAAATTTTAACACTGGATTTTAAACATGTACAAAATAACTAAATGTGATGTTTTTAATTATATTACTATAATTGTAAACAATAAATTTGTTCAAATAGATGTTACACAAGTCAGAAAATGCAATGTAAATGTTTATATGACATACAATACATACTTTACATTGGCTTAAACGGAAATTTGCTCTGCCGTAAGCACCGACTGACGTCGTTTAGCCGCTCTGTCCCGAAGTTGTTTCAGTAGCATAAGTTCTGTAGAATCAGAGTCAGTCTGTTGCTCCAACCACATCAGTCCTTCAGCAAAACATTCAAAAGCATCGGAGTTGCTTATTTTAGAAGTTTCGATCAACTCAACTTCATCACTTTCGCTGTTATCGTCATCGCTATTGCGTTTTCGTTTAGTGGGCTCCATGGCATCAATGAATGTTCTACATTTCGGTAAAGTCAACGCTTCTGAGTCGGACAGAAAGTAGCCAATAGAAAGGCAGATGGTCTTGGAGACGAATGGAATTTCCGACAGGAGGGGGTATAGGGTGGAGAAATTGTTTATTTACCAAAAAAAAAAAACTTAAGGAAACCGACGTCGGTTAAACAAGATTCCGGTTAAAAGAGTTTCGGATAATCGAGGTACTTCCTGTACATCTAAATATACAGAAACAATGTATTGCGTCTTAGGTGCAATGAACCAACAACATAATAAGTACAACTTTCAGGTAGGGAACATCCATGTATGGAAGAAATATAAATCCAATTATTTTATCTTCTTTCTTCAAACTATGTCGTGAAATCCGAGAATCGTATTACACCTAACTCGCTTCTATTCAATATTGTTGTACACCTTTAGCGGTAAATCCATTTGCCATGTCTAAGATCGGTCCTAGTCAATAGCAGCATCTCCATTAAATGAATTGCGGGTGGATGAAAATAATTCGCTTTAGGGATTTGTCGCATGAACTCACCATTGATTTCTGTTCTAGTGTTTAATAATAAGCTGTGCCAAGATAACCATTCATGTACTATTGCAGCCTCGATTATTATACAATAATTATCCGTTTCAGTTATTTTTCTGACAGTTAATTGAGCAATTGTAAATGGCCGTGGATGTTATCTCTTTTATTCTTTTGCAAAGTGGTTGATTAGATAACTTCTATTATATGAAAACAAAGTTTCAACGTTCATCTTGTGATGTTTATAATTACTCTAAAGTGTGAGCAATAGCTCAAAGACGTCCACATGCAAACGAAAATATATATATATATATATGTATACATTGGCGTATAATAGGCGAAGTTCCAATAGTAGTAGGAATAAACTACGCAAAAGTCATTTCAGCTTACATACCTACATATTTGAATTATCAAAACTAAACTTGGGAGGGTCATTAATTAGAACCCCGAATAAATTTTGAGCAAATTTGGCTCTGATCCTTTCGTATTCACCGTCGAAAATTGATTCCTGTTGATTGACGAGCATAGTGCTCGTGCAAGTGAAAACTCATAACACGACTTTTATTATGGAGGTAAGAATTAGCCAAATAGCGATGTTGTTAACTTCAATAAAGTCATTGCTGAGGTTTTTTATGGAGCTGAATTTTTTCGGATTCTATGAGTGGTTTTCCTAGAAATCCAATCCTAGAAATGTGCGCAGCAAACGGTTTCTCCTGTAGTACAATGAGCTTTATTTAACAGTAGGGTATCTGAAATATCAGGGATTTAATAAATCATAATGCTTCCATAGAGGAGATCGTCTTTAAGTCACTTAAGAAAAGAACAACAATCAGAGAACCAGAAGAATCACAGAAAAAAAAAAAAGTTTTTTTTTTTTTTTTCCCCCAAATATTTGTAAGCTTACACGAAATGAGATTGGAAAAAAAAATAGTTAGTATTTACTCCAAATCAAAAGTTCAATAATATTGTTTAGATTGTTCTAATTTTTGTTTCGTAAGAAATCCTCTATATTCTTACAGTGCAATCCGGGTATAGTGAGAGCTCGGGTTACGAACAACAACTTTTTGTCTCGGGTTACGAACAAAGGTGAGAGAGAGAGCAAGGTTTAACGTTGGAGACAAACGATCACGTACAGTACAAAGTTACAAGTTACGGGGCCAAATCACACCAAAGGCGTCTCACCTAGCATCTGAAAGTATCTCTCCGCGCCCACATGACTTTTTCCATGTAAACAAGACATCGTAATGTAGTTATTTGTATAATGTATTTATTAAATGTAATTATTTTACATTTAATTTATTGGTTGTTTTCTTTCTTACGTGAAGTACACGTATTCTTTGCGTTTTGTCAGGTAAACGACCGCATGTTAATACAGTAGAACCTCATTATAACGGACTAATAGGGGCTGAAGGTTGTCCGTTTTAATGAAAGTCCGGTTTATAACAAATAATTCTTATAGGGGTGTAATGCAGCAGGTGTACATCGATGAAAGTTCAATAGTTAGCTATAAAAAGTGTTTATTATATATCAAATAAAAAAACGGCCTTCAACATAGTAGGCTGAATTGAAAAAGATGTGTACGTATACACTGCATTAATCTTTAGAACAAGAAGGTCCTGGTTCATGTTGATTGCTTACATTCATTGGTTTGAAAAAATAATTTGTTTTCTACTGGGTTTGTTTGCTGCTTATTTCTTCAGTTAATAACTGACGGAGGTGTTCATAATATGCAAACACATTTTCATTTGCCGATTGTTCAACATACTGAATAACAAAATTAAAATGGTCTTTCACTTCGCTCACCTTAATTTTAGGCTGCCAATTTTTTTTTAAACTGTCCGTTATAAGCGACGTCCGTTATAATAGGGTCCGTTATAATGAGGTTCTACTGTATAAAGGAACGATTCTTTCATCTCGAAACGGATCGTCTCTATTTCATTGATTTCAATGTTTCGGGTTACGAACGTTTCAGGTTACGAACCAAGTTCTGGAACGAATTAAGTTCGTAAATCGAGGTTTCACTGTACTTCCGAAGCTTTACTATAAAAGGTAGCGAATTAAAGTTTTCCTGTAGCTATTCTGTTATAGAAACTATTGTGTTCGAAGTTTACTGCGTTATATGTTTTTTTTTATTGACGACAACCATCTGAAATATATTTTCTTGTCGTTTAAAGTTTATAAATAGGACCTTCAGATCTAATTTACTAACTTTCAAAGTTTCCAGGTCGCTCTTTAGTGACATTTCACTTCTGAATGACTTTTTCTGAATAAAAAAACACTTTATTTTTGTAAAATGATTTAAAGTAATGGAGTTTTTCATTATCTAGAATTCATGATTATCAAGAGCCTACTAGGAATTAAATAATGGAGGAGTAAAAGGTAAGTGTGAAATTTCTTTTTTCCTGATATGCTTCATTTGTTCGATTTTTAATTAAATAAGGAATTGGAATCAAAGCCTTGAAGTCTCTAATTTTGATAACCATATGACCTGCGTCCTTCTAATATGGATAGGAGGAAAAAGAATTAGATCAAAAAAGTTTTAAAAAACAACTTTTTACACTCTGTTACTTTCTTCGAAAATTAACACGTCTATTACAAGTTTCTAATTTTGACTCCATTTTTGTAAATTAGTAGTCGATCTTTTCTCATTATTAATTTTGTTTTCGCTGTTGTCTGAAATGTGTCCATGAGATTTGATTGATATTTAGTGGAGTCCGAATCCCAAAAATTGTAACCAAATCTACTGTTTATAAAAATGGCATTGAATATCTAACTGAGTCAGTAAATATTTGAAATAATCATACACAGAGTTTGTGAAATTCCTTTTGGGAGGTCATGCAACAAATAAAATAAAATTGTTGATGGAAAATTAGTGAAAAAATACTTCTTCGATTCCAGTGAAACGGATTACTTTGCAAAATCGTAGTATAAAAATTAAAAAAAAAATAATAATGAGCAATAATGTTTAATTTATTGGCTATTAATTTATCTTAAACCATTACACATATACACGAATATAATCCTGTATTTTTTTGTTTTTTGCCCTTCCCTCCATTTGATCAGTTTCTAGGTACACCGCTGAGATTAATGATTAAAAAATAATTTGTAAGTTTAGAAACTTAATTTTATATTAAAACTAGCCGAGTACCGTCGCTTCGCTCCGGAACCCTTGTATACATAGCATTAAAAAAAAAAAACTGTATTTATTTTGCAAATTGTGGCCTTCTCCGGATAACTCAGATGTATTGCGGGTTGGCGCCACATACTTATATATCGATAAGGCAACTTTAAAGCGAAATCCTCTTTATTCCTTATCCCGTGGGAATTTCGAAAAATCCGTCCTTATTCCTTGTCTACTTCATAAAGGGTATCTCTGTGCAAAATTTCAGCTTTCTAGGTCCAAGGGTTTGGGCCGGGCGTTGATGAGTCAGTGAGTGAGTGAGTCAGGACTTTTCTTTATATATAGGTAGATTTTCTTCATTCTCCAGATTCGTTGATTTTGTAGAAGATGACAAACGTTCAAATAACATTTTCTTTTTTTTCATTCAATGCTGATAGTTTTGTCTTTAATTTGTTTTCCTTTCTCCCTCCTTCACGCCACAATCTCTGAGGTTATGCAAAGGAAGTAAAAAACACAAATTACATACACGAATATCTACAAAGCAGAGACGGAATATTTAATACCTGGTTTCACGGAAGGAATAAACTCGTTTGTATGTAACTAGAATTATTTTTTTTTTCGCGTTTTTATGAACGAGCTGTCATTTCTTGTGTGATTTCAAAGGAAAGGGAAAGACTATTTTTTTTTCCCCAAATGCATTCCGTAATGCATCTTCTTGAAACTCAGTATGCATATTTTCGGATTAGAACGATTTTTCTTTTTTACAGTATTTGAGATATTTCCCAAAAAAAATCCCTTCTCGAGAGCGCCAGAAGGCGACAAAAAAAATTGGAATCCAAACAACGAATTTCTACCCTGTTTTTATTAATACTTCATTGTTTTAAACAATTTGAATCCTCTTAAAGCATGAATTCGAACGGTTTTTGGTGTTGACATTCGATTGCGGATTTAATTATTTTTTTTTTTAGAAAGTGAAATTGGTATGTTTGAATTTCAGCAGATATTTTAAATTTGAAAATAAAAGGAACTTTTTGTTTTTGTCGTTTTCATAATTTCTTAAAAATTAACAAAATGAAGAAATTTTTAAGTAGGCTGTAAATTATTACAATTTCTTTTTTTTTTTGGGGGGGCGGGGGGATGTCACACTTTCCACGTTTGGATTAATGACCTCTTAAACAACCTTGAACAACTAGATACTCCTAACTGATGATCACAATAAGCATGATACAACTTTAAAGGTTGTAGCTTTCACCTTTGAAATTATAATATTTTCAATTCTTTTAACATTTTAAGCTATCCAAGGATTTAAATTAAGCAATTTAGTAATATATTACATTTTTGTACACTTGTTATTTATTTCTTTTTATTTAATTTTTTCATCGAAATACAATGAGTAAAGCATTTTACTTAATGCTTTAAGTAGAGAAAATAAAGAAAAAAAAGTTATTCCCGTTTTCGGCAGTTGATATTGCATCGCATGTCACAATCTTACGAAAACATAATAGCATTTAATTAATATTACACATTGTTGCGCAACAAGAGCATCGCCAATAAAAATCGATGTCTCAGCTGAGATCCTCCACAACAGCTGTCGAGCGAATAATGAAACAGCCGCTTTCATTGGGTGAGCTCTATTGACACGAGAGAGACACAGGAGGCACATGTCTGCGGCTTTAGAGAAGTTCTGCGGGTCTTCGTTTTGGGTGAGGAAAAATAATGAATAACCAGTCCTGTCAATTTAAGAGCCAAGCAATATATTTGCGTTGAGCTCATAAATTACATGCCATGATTTCTAATCCTTAATCTGCCTTTTTCACCGATACATTTTTTTTTTTTTTTTGAGTAGATGAAATTTTAAATAGTTCATTGCAGTTACCGGTATTTTTTCAGAAAAGATTATAAGAGATTATACTGAAATAACCAAATAATTCAACAATATTTATGTTTTGTATAACCTAGAGACTTAAATTAAACTATATTTACACCGTGTTGTCTGGTCTTTTTAATTTCTTTAATTTTATAATGCATTTTTTAATCGATTTATTCTTAATACTGTTAACCTTCATATCCTTCGGGTCCATTTGTTTTTCACCTTTTAAGTTTATTTCGAATATTGTTTCTTGTTATCAAATGAAGGTCATTTCATCAGTATGTAGGAAGAGGCGTAGAAGTGCCGGTCAATTCATTTTGTTTATTCCACAATAAATGGAGTATTTTTTTTTATGTTTTCTTTCAAAGCCGTAAACTATTCACGGTGTTCAGGGAAATAAAAAGAATTCCTATATCTCATTTAAAACATTAAAATCAGGCATAAGAGAATGTTGGGTTATCGGGTTTTATTTATTTTTATTTTTTTTTTATCAGTTATTGATAGATAAAAAAAATAAAAACCTGCTAGGCCACCATTTTATCTTTGAGAATAGGTTGTAATAAAAGAATTAGCGAAATCAGCAGCTAAAGAATTAAATGACATAAAATAAAAAGATAGTTATAAAAACAGCAATTTAATTAAGAAATCATGTCTTGGTAAGAATGTTCTCGAAAAAGCTGACTAATGCTGCTCCTACTAACTCTATTATTTTGTTTTTATCTTATTATGTAACAGCCTGATAGTGTTTTAACTTGGACGAATGTTGAGAGAAATATGAGAAAAAATGTTATAAATAGGAACATTAGAAATATATGGAGCAGAGAATTGTTGAATGTCTGATATAGTATGAAACATTGTTTTGATCGTATTGGTTACCATTTAGCAACAGTGTAACAATAGAAGGTGCAACAGATGTGGTTGCAACTGGACTGAGTTCAGAAAGGCCCAGAGATTTAAAGATAAGCACAGAAAATAGTTGGCATCTGAGTGCATGGATACATAGTTATACCAGTGCTAATTAATTATAATTGTTCTAATCAGTATCTGGAAGTAATTATTATTGTCCTAAAAAAATGTGTACATTGAAGTTAAAAGAAGAATATTCATAGATCATCATATATCATTTAAAGTACTTTGAACAATAAAGTAAATAAATAATAAAAAAAAAAAAACAGTTTTTATTTTTTTGCAAAAAATTCTGAATATATTAAAAAAAAAAATAATGTAATTTTGGTTTCAGTTCTTGAATTGAAAGTCACATTTTTTTTTCATTGATAAGTTTATGGTCATATATTTTTCATCTTCACAAAGGAGAAAATAAAGTTGGCAGGAATTTATCTGATCTCGTGTGAACAGTACCACATACAAATCCTTTCTATCTAGTTATCAGTTTGATAGAAGACTAGGTAAATCCTGTGGCCACCTCTCTAAGTAACTCCTGTACATAAATGTTAAAGAGTTTTACTTTTCAGATTTTTACAACGTACCTTAAATTTCATACATTTTCTCTTTCCTTTCCTTTACTCCCTTCACTATTTGTAAATCAGAATTTTTTTACCTCTTCTGTCTGACAAACCTTTGATTGATATTTCATCTACAAAAAGAATGTAACTTAATGAAAACAAAATATTAAAAAATACTGAAGTGCTAAAGTATTAATAAGCATCATTTTTTAAACATAAAAATATAGAAAAAGGGGAAAAAAAAAGTCTCTAAAGTTTCAAAAATCCAAATTTAGTTAAATCCAAAGAAGTGTTGGTAAGCAATTGAATGATCCTCACAAAATTTGTCATTCCTTTTAATGAAGCACTTGACTGAATTTTGAATTGGTGAAGATTTTTTTATTTTTTTATTCTATTTAAACCTAAGATTTGATATTAAAATACAGAAATTCTAGAAATCATTCGTCTTCAAATTTAAACTTTTAATAATAAATTCAGAATCTTATGGTGAATGAAGTGAGCTTTTACTCCATGAATTAAGAAGTCAGGAAACAACTACAAAATTAGGATTACATTAATATAGGAACACAGAAGTTGAACTAAAAAATCATAGAGAGGTTCAGATAAGAATAGTTTGAATATATTTCCCATTCTTTTACTCCTTCCCTTCTCTATTAATCTTATTATTTTTCATTTAAGGATGTTCAGCAAGTTTGGAACACAACAGATCCTGATTTCCCACAATGCTTTCAGAAGACTGCGTTGGTGTGGATCCCCTGTGGGTTCCTCTGGCTTTTTATGCCTCTGGAGGTTTTCCTCCTGACAAAAACCAACCAAGGCAGGGTGCCTTGGAGTTTAATGAGTTACTTAAAAGCAGTAAGTACAGTTACATTGAAGATTATTTTAAAACTTAATTGTGTTTTAGTTATAAACTTAATATTTTTGTCTCAAGATATCTTGCAAAAAGTAATAACATTTCACTAAACTCTCCAACCTATTTGTTACTCGTGGGCTGTAATAAGGTCATGGTCACATGCATTCATAGGAGAAATATCAATATCAAAAACGCACAATCAAATAACTGACACTTAAAATTACGTAAAATACAGAGAGAGAGCCACTGATATTTTTAAAAGTTTCACATTATTTGCTAATCAGTGTCACACTGGCTTTCCTACAATCCTGCATTAAGAGATTTTTCAGTAAATTTCAAGTCCATTTTTCAGTCAAGCTTTAAGAGAAAATTAAAGCCTTTATTTTGGAACTTGGAAGAAGTTCCCAATATCTAGGAAAAGAATTCCAGTCATTTAATATATTTGGCTATAATAAAGTGAAGAAATACAAGACTGCACCTGAGTAAACATAAGGTTCTTGCACCCTGAGCTATCGTAGCACATGGTAGCTCAGGGTGCGAGAACCTTTTGTTTACTCAGGTGCAGCCTTGTATTTCTTCACTTTATTATATACATCTCTGCATGTTAAACTTTAAAAACTAATATATTTGGCTTACAATAAATCTATTACAATTCATTCTTGTTTGAAGTGTAAATTCCCATAATCAATGCTTGGAAGATTTCTAAAATAAGTAGCTGGTCCCTTATTCAAAATGTAACCTCATTTCAGTTCGGAAAGAATGTTTTGACAGGATTTGCAACTGAAAAACAAAAAAAAGTATTGTCCTATCTCTTATATCTATCTTTATAGTTCTACCCAGCAATAAAATATATTAGGTCTTTATTATCCAATATAATAATAAAAAAAGAAAGAAAAAAATCCTTTAAAGACTTTATTCTGAACAATATGAAATGTATTAAATCATTAAATGCAAAATATCAGTCATGGAATTTGGAAGGAACTGCAAAAAATCTCTCAGATTCAGACAAAAAAGGAACTTAGTTCTGAAATAATTCCGCTGTAAAAACAGGAACTTGTTACTGGAAAAGGATTGCATTCTTTCAAGCACTGACTATATTCATCTAAAATTAAAAATCTTACAGTTATTGTAACTTGAGATTTAAACTACATAAATTTTCCTGACAAGTTTTGGGAAAAAAAAATGGTTAATTTTAAACATTTTATCTACTTTTTATCGTATAAAACTACATAGAACTTTTATCCAATGAATATATTTTTTTTTTATAGATTAGCTAAATTGATAATGGAAGTATTAATCAGTTTAATTGCTACAAAACAATATACATATAAAATCACATAGTTTTAACTTTTTATGTATATTGTTAATTTTTCTTTTTATTTCAGTTCCTGATGATAGTTTTAATTGGATTGCAAATGTACAGTTTTATTACCGTTGTTATTCAACGTCAGAATGGAGTTCAAATATATTCCGTTGATCTATTTACTCCCATCATAAAACTAGCAACCTTAGTAAGTTAAGTTTCAATTATCTCATCATTTTATTTTACAAAAATTCTACATATTTATTTTTATGTTTTTTTTACAAAATTTTTTATATTTTTTTAACATTAATTTATTACTGCAATTTGATTTCAGCTCTTAGCATCATTGCTGATGTTTTTTGCACTTAAAAGAGGTTGTCATACTTCTTCTATCTTATTTTTCTTCTGGCTGTTTCTTGCTGTAACTAGTGCATTTACATACCGTTCTCTCATTCACAAAGCATTTATTACGGTAAGCAAAGTTAATTACATATATATAAGTATGTATAAGTAGCAAACATTTAATATTTTTATCTTTATACGTTGTATTAATTAATAATAGTAAGAATTTACTTGTATTTACAAAAAGTAAATATAATTTGCTAATAAGCAGAAATTCTTCCAGTAACAGCGTAGGATCCTAAGAATAGTTGTTGCTTTAATGTCTTGTTACTAATCACAGTAACATCAATTATATTTACTATTGGAACGAAACGTTGTATTGCAAAAATTGCTTGAAGTGGAATTCTGTCTTTCCTCTCAATTTCTGTTTTTGATTTTAAAATAAAAAGAGGAAAATATGGATTTAAATTACATTTTATAATCTACTGTTGCAATAGTCTGCAGCTATTGTAAACAAACGAAACTATGATAACTTTCTTTATACTTAATTTTTAAAAAAAATTTTCTATTTTTGCTTCGTTTTAATTACGCAATGCTTAGCTTTATGAAAGACATAAAAATAAAATTATTTAGAGTAATGACAAACATTGAATGCATCAAACAAATATTTTATTCTGAAAGTTAATATGATCACAAGTGTAGAATCTGTGGGAAGTTGATTTATTCCTGAAGAAATAAAAATACACGTCGGCTAACTCACAAAACAGCTCATTGGAAATGATCTTACAAAATGTTAATCATAATGTGGTGTTGCCATCAAATCTTTTTGAACATTATGTTGCTTCTTGAATGCCTTAGATAAATGTAGGAAAAATCTTATGAAAAAAACAACAAAATTAAGGAATTGTCTTATGGTTTTATGCTTCTGTGTTGTAGCTTACTGTAATAAAGATACAATTCACAACAAATCAAAAAGAAATTAAGGAAAAATATAATTTACTGTCATCATTTTTGCAGTAAGAAATAATCCATTTAACAAAACAGAATTTGTTAATAAACAAAAGTCAGCAGTTGTATCTATGCTCTTGAAAGCATTCTATGAGTCCCATTTCAATATTTTATTTATCCTATTTATAAATTATTCCCACTAGTGTTTTTTTAACCAGTAGAAACAATTTTCATATTTTAGTAAAGCCCCGATTATCCACGAGTGGATGAGCCATGAGTGCCGGGAAAATTTTTTTTAATTATGAACCTAAAAAAAAACCAATTTTAATCCAAGCCAACAACAGGGAAAATACAATAGGCCCTACAGTGTGAAGGTCGAAAATTACTGACAGGTTTATTGTGCATCGTAATCCTGTAGGCCTTCTCAGAATTTGTGGATGAGTGGCAGAAAAGTTGGCCTTTCCTTGCTCTGCAGGAAGGTTTCTGCTATACTGTACATATTTTAAAAGTTTTACGTATTATAATAAAACATAGTTTTTAATGGTGAAATATTTTTTTTCATGACTACACCTCATTTTTAGTCTTTTTTCGGGTTATCC
Organism: Thereuonema tuberculata; assembly: GCA_023159025.1. Classification (NCBI taxonomy): domain Eukaryota; kingdom Metazoa; phylum Arthropoda; class Chilopoda; order Scutigeromorpha; family Scutigeridae; genus Thereuonema; species Thereuonema tuberculata. The sequence continues at coordinate 61,888,863 of JAFIDM010000004.1, forward strand.
GCGAAGCCCTTGCCACCCAATTCCACGGATAATCAGGGCTCTACTGTATAGCACTTCCTTCCGTAAATATGAAGTACTCAACTGGCTGATAGTTTAGCAGTATATGAAAACCTTAAGTCTGTAATAAATGAGAAAGGTTGCAAAAATAGTAAGCCATCTTATTTTTAATCTTGGTGTATTAGATCTCTTAATTTTAAAAGATTGTTATATTTTGCCAACTTTCCATTTAAAAAAATAATATATGATGCTTGAAGTCAAACTGTTTTGCTCATTCTTTCTTTTTGCATTTTTATTCTATTCTTTACATAAAATTAGAAAGATAAATGATTTTTTTCACACTCTGAATCACTAGTCTTTTATCACTTTATTCATTAATGGGGCCATAGGATTTGAATTGCTTGTAAATGATGAAGATTTAGATAAGATTGATGCAAATACTTTAATCTAACATTATTCATATGAAAAAAAACTATTATTTTATCCTTTTCTGATATTTTTTGATCAGAATACGTCAATGTAACTTGTGTTATACATATACTATAACAAGAAATAAGTAAAATCACAAAAGTTGTAGTTATCAGATCTTTCAAGAAGATAAGTTGGAAGTACTTTCTGTGCACACTGATTGTAATGAATGAAAGCATATCCTGTTCAACACATAAATGACTTTTCATGTCTTCTCTTACAATATAGAAACAGGAAGTGTCATCGTTCATTACAATTAACATAAAGCTGGCTTTTTTCCTGAATATAATTTCTCTCTTTTGAGTGTTGAGTGAACTGTTTCAAAAAGAATTATTTAAATGTTGTTCACTGAAATTACTTTTATATGTAATCTCATTGTTAATCTAATCTCAATACCACAATAACAACTTACAAATCTATTAAATTATAGCTTTGAATTACAAATGCTTGATTTGACCCAACTGCAGCTTTGTTTGTTTGTCCATGCCTTGATTTATTAGTTACCCAAACTTGAAGACAAAATGTACGTAACAGGACTATTGCTACGTTCATTTTTATTATCTTATTTTTCATTGCTTATTTGATTTAACTGTCATCTGCTATATGCTTCTGTTTTTTTTCCCCAGTTTATAATATTCATTTAGCCTTTCAAGTATAGGTGGTGTTGAGCATATTTTTATTGTCTGATTAGGCATTTTTTCCCTTATGCAGTGAAAACTTGATTAACCGTCACTCTCTGTTATCCGTCATCGTTCACAAAACCTACTTCTCCATAAAAAATGGGACATTGCCGCGAAAAAAAGCTCAAGCCTCGAAGAAACAGAACAGATGACTGATTATAGATTTAACATAGAAACCTTATTATCTAGTACTGTTTTATGTTTCTATTATTATTATTTGTTTGGTGTTTGACGATATCTGTTTATTACTGATAGATTTTTCTTTGTTTTAATTTATTGTTTGCCTTTCGTCCCAAACCAGCATTGAAATTTCGTTACTGTACATGTTTATTGCGAAATTTCTGTTATCCGTCTATTCGGTTAACCGTCACAGTCCCGGTCCTGACGATGACGTTTAATCGAGATTTTTACTGTAATTGTTGCCATTCTGTGATGATCTTTGCAACTTTCTCTTCATTACCAGGCAAGTGAATAGCTTCATAATAGTCCAAATAAAGCAAATTCCTTGCTAACTGTTGGTTTCCTGTTGGCAATCATATCCAGATGTTCATATTTACCAGTCAAGGATTTGTCTCTTAATCATTTAAATCCTAAATTTTAAAGTAACTTGAATCCTATCTGGACACGACTCAAGTCAAACTATCAGATTAGATAGTAATACATGAATCTATTCTGCAATTTAATTGCTTATTCAAAAGTTCCCTCATGCTCAATTATATTCTGTAATATCTTGTCTGACAGTTTGGACTTTCAGATCTAGCTGCTATATGAAGACCAGTCAATTATACGTTGTATTTTTCTGCATGTTTTAAAATTCTTTTATTACTGGTATTATCACTAGTTATAAATGAATTGTTTAAGATCTTCCAGTGTTGATTAACTGAATGCCTGAAATTTGATAATAATGAAGTGAATTTTTAGAAGTTAGAGAGATATTTTCATTCAACAATGATAAACTATATTATTGGTCATTTCACTTCAATCCCCTCATCTTTGGGAACTTAAAACTTTCTTTCTTTTAATCATTTTTATTTTCAATTGTTTGACAGACATTTTGACACAAATTTCTATCATGTTTGAGGTTCTATAATGTAGACTTAAGACAAAAGGTTGTTTTAATTTTATCCTGTTCCTTTTTTTCTCATTCCAATCTAGGGTAAAATAGACGATTCCCATGAATTCATTGTTTTTGCCATTTACTTTCCATCACTTGTGGCACAACTCGTTCTCTCATCATTTTCTGATGCTTCACCATTTATGAAATTAAAGCAACAAAATGAGGCAAGTTTTTAATTCTCTTTATTTATATAAGTAAAAGGTTGGAATTCTTTGAATATCAAAGATATTGTTTTGAAATAGTCTTTTCATACTGTACGAATGAAAGAATTGCATTGATAAAATTTTCAAATCAAGATTGTATAACAACATAATCACTTTCCTTCCAATATTCATGGTGGAAATAACTGATGAATTTCAAAACTCAAAACATAATAAAAAGGTTTTAGAATTGAAATTTAAAATAAACACCATTGAACCAAATAAGGATTTCTGGAACAGAATGGACTAGAAGTTTTATTTGTAAGAAGAATAAAAAAGAAGGCAATGTTATCTGTAGCAATCAAAGCTACATTGAAGTTCATTTATAACAAAATATAAGAGTTTACTTCGGCAATAAAATAAGTACACCCTAATTTACCTGTTTAAACAGATCCTGACAAAGATAAGTTTTCCATCTTAAAATTAAAGTCTCCAACACTGAACATCAGAAAAGTAATGTATGAATAAGGAAGTGGAAGCTCTCAGTATCATTTCCATCTTCCCATAAAGGATTTATGCTTGAAAATGTGATTCCATGTCTCGTCAATTTTCCACAACTGCTTAGGTGATTCAGTTTTTTTGAATTGGGAACTCTACAACAAAGGAGAATGGGCAAACTCTATGGGAAATTGCCTCACCCTGTATAGTGATAAAGATATATACCTATAGAAAGATCTCCTTACATAGAACATATGTTATTATTACGACTCGTCGCAATTATTAGTCCATTCGGAGTTTTCAACGTCCAGATATGACTTATCTCGTTGAAATCTTACTTCCCAGATGTATTAATTAATTATCATTTAATAATTATTTTCAGTAATAGTAAATATTATTTTCATTTAATACATTTAAATAATTATTATTTAGTTAAAATAAATGATAATATTAATTATTAATTATGTATAATACTTATTAACAGTGGGATTGATTGATTGTGGTGAATGTGGGTGGCAGGGAAGCCAACCACCTACAGCCAAGCACCACCACCCCCGCCTGTAGGTGGTTGGCTTTCCTGCCACCCACATTCACCACAAATCAATGACTCAAACGTTATATCTAGACTTATATAACTCCTAACGGACTAATAATTGAGACAAGTGGTAATGATAAAATATGTTCTATTGATGGAGATCTTTTCTTACGTATATACCTTTTCGCTATACAGGGGTGGGGCAGATCTGCTCATTCTCCTTTGTAGGAAAAAAGAAAAGAATATAATTTACCAATAAAGTTTATACTTACAACTTATTTGCTAAGATGGGAGTTTTCATTGAAGACTAAAGGAAAAAACAAATAAATTGCACTTAGGATTATTTGTTTATAAAATTTTAGAAACAGTGGCATCTTGGATATTGATAGGACATCTACTTTATAACATATTTTAAAATAATTTAATTAAAATATTGTATTTAATGAAATACATACATTATAAATGGTAATGATTTTGCTTAGAATATAATCAGAATATTAAAGTATAATTAGTTGCTCTGTCGTAATTTTAATCATTCCAAAACTATCAGAATATTCTACTCTTCCATATTTATTTACTTATTTATTTATTTATTATTAGATCAAATCTAGATAAATTTGATTTTCATATAGCTATGTAACTGAAGGTTTTTACAAGAAATAAAGTAATCATGTAATTTTGAAATTATAGCATAATTTATTATTAATGAAGCTTCATAGTAATTCGAAGCAAAATGATTAAGCTTATTTTTATACAATTTCTGTTTTACCAAAGAGCTTTAACAATCCAGTGTCTCAATAGGAATTCCTTCCCTACATTCTTCACCTTTCCCTAGTACTCAAAGCATACAGAAGAAAAGAAATTAAAGACTGGTTTTATATCACTAAATTTCTATTACGGCTGAATTTATTCAGACAGTTGCAGAACATTAATTTTTTCTTCCATAAATCTACCAATGTATAATTTATTATTATATCTAAACAATTCTTTTTCCTCATTTGTAGAATACTTCTCCAGAAGACCTTGCCTCTTTCCTATCAAGCATGACATATTCTTGGATGGATGGGTAAGTTATTTTTGTATCTATAATTTTTATTACTTATCTGTAAGAGCTAAAACATAATTTATATTCTGAATAGGAATCCTGTTCTTTTGCTGTCAGAGGAATGCATTCATTCTCTTCTATTCATTTTTGTTAGTTCTTGAAATTAAATTTACTCTTACACAGATCTTTACTCTTCAAACTAAAGTATTTGTTTTTTAATTTGTTAGGTTTATTACAGTTCAGTTGACTTTCTGGAAAATACCTTCTGAAAATTTGGTTGTTTCTTATGTTGATAAAACTGAGTTAGTCTTTCTCTCTCTCTTATTTTTAATTTTCTAGTTGACGTCTTACCCATTACTTTGAAACAATGGCTTTTGATCACTGCATAATAATATGTAGTCTGTCCAGTATGCCTTCTAAATGCTATAAAAGGGTATTGGAACCTCCTATTCTGTTTCTCTATATTAAACACTATTTTTGGGTGTCTGCATCACCAGTGCCACTTTCTCCAGGAAATCTAAAAACTGTCTTATTTTAAGTCCAATAAGTTAGTTTTTTGCACCTTTCCGTTATTTATTTCTTCAGTCAAGATCTTACCTTGATTAGATTCGGCTCTTAAAATGTTATTTCGTCCATATTTTCGATAAATTTTATTTTTCACGAAGAGCAGTGTCTGAAGTCTGCAAGTTGATGTTTTAATGAAGGACCAAGCAACTGACTGTACATATCATCTTTACAGAAGCATTTTGCCTTTCCTCACTTAATAGTCAAGAATAGTGTCATTACTCCAAGGGGAGGTGCTCTTGTTTCTTTGATTACTTGTCTGAGTCAGTTTTAGCCCGTTGCCCTAAGAACTACTCTTAAGGTAAAGGTAAAAAGCCTACGTAATTCAAAACTCTGACACTA
>JAFIDM010000004.1:61904248-61933750 GCA_023159025.1 Thereuonema tuberculata
CATCTTTATTTTTATGGCAATTCTTGAGCACCTTTAAATTTAAATGGTTAAATCTTGTTGTGTTCTATTTAGTATAGCAATTTATTATTTATATCAATCGAAAGCTTATAAAATATTAGTACATTCAATATTTAATTAAAATTAAAAGCAAAAAATTTAATAAGTTTCACTTATGAATCTCAACAAATATTTAAAAAAACACACTCAACAAATTAAAATATAACTTATTTACAATAAAGCATATGTGACATGTTTCAACTACCGTTTCAGTGGTCTTCCTCAGATGTAATGTGAAATAAACGAGTAACAATTTCGTGGGTCAGTTTCTGCAACTCTCTTCATTGGACTGTTACTTCACCAACATTCATTTGCATGTTAAATAACAGTTTCGTGGGTCAGCATGTTAAATTCTTATTCAATTAATTTACATGTGTTAAAATCACTTTATTTTTATAAAAATGCCTGATTACTTAAAATTCCAGAGTAAAAAAAGATGGTTAACCCTTTTCCTAAAAACCTACTGAACAAGACAATGGAATTCAGGATTTTTAACTAAAAATTACATCAATTAGTGCACAGCGATCTGACAGTGGTGCTTTTGCAGAAATGGTAGATAATGGAGAAGCTTCCAGTCTTCATTTTTCTTGCAATGCATAATGAACAGAGAAGCTTCCTATTTTATTTTATTTTATTTTATTTTATTTTATTTTATTTTATTTTATTTTTTGATTTGGAGGTAATTTGAATGAAAAAGAAAATGACAAAAATAATAAAATGAAAAATTGAACAAAAAGTTGTAGAACTTCCAAAACTAAAAAGTCTCTCTGTTGACTCAAAGATGGAGGCATTTTGCTGAAGAGCCTACAGTAAAGAATTTGTGGAAAGTTTTCAATTACAAAAAGGAAAAAAATATAGTGTCCTCAGGAATTCTGAATGTTTTCCTACAACAATGGATTTGCTGTTACAGTAGGTAATGTAATACAAAAGAAAAACATTTAATTGATGACTAGTAGCTGCTACTAAGAGTCACAAGAAGACTTAATGTGAATGTATTAAAATAAGGAGAAAGTGAAAATAAATAAAACGCACTTACTGGCAAACACGATGAAAGGAGAATAAAAAAGATGGCAATAAACCTACAGTTTCAGAATACTAAACGTATTCCATAATCAGGGACGGCACAAACATATAGAACATCACAAAAAACATTTAAGACGACACAAGGTGGGGATACATAGAGTGAGAGAAGCTTCACTCTCACTATGTTATTCCCACCTCGTGTCATATTAAATGTTTTTTGTGATGTTCTATATGTTTGTGCCTTCCCTGATGATGGAATATGCTTAGTATTCCAAACTATAGGTTTATTACCATCTTTTTTATTCTCCTTTCATCGTGTTTGCAAGTGCGTTTTATTTATTTTCACTTTCTCTTGCTATTAAGAGTATTGTACACCCTTCACAGAAAAATCATTATCTTAAAAAAGGATTCAAATAATCCAGAAATAGAAATTATCTTTGTGCAGACCTTGCCAAGGCCAGGTAACTCAGAGTAGTTGGACACCAGAGAGAATAAAAAATGAATAGGAAAAATAGAACCAGTAGGAGAGATCATTGTATAAGCAAGGGTCATCGCTTTTTTGTTTACTTTTTTTTTTTTTTTATCTGTTGTAGTTAATTAACTTTGTTTTCAATAAAATTTTAAAAGAAAGCACTTTTTTGATCTTTTATTAACTTTTTAATCAAGTTCATATTTAGCTGTTCATTTCTTAGTCAGTTGTTATAATTCTATGTAGATACAGTACGAGACTTTTGGTAGTAAAATTAATTGAGCTAAAAAAAAGCGTATTTTTAAAATACATTTATAACGCGTTTTAAAGCAAATTTTCAAAGTAATTAATATTGTCTCCCCTCTCCCATTTTTTTTTTCTTAAATCTACATAAACCATGTCTTATTGAGAAAATTTTCTGATGATATAGGAAACCATACAGTGTAAAAATAAAGAAAAGAATAAGAAAATGAAGAAATATCATATTAGTATTTTTTGCTAAATATATAATGTAATATCATTAATAATGTATGAATAGTCACACCAATACATGCCCTTTTAATCTACCAGTAATTTTACATCTTTATCTCCAAAATCCACTTCAGCAATCTGACTTCTTGTTTAGACATTTGTACAAACAATACTGTATATACTTAATGCTATATTTTCTTATGTTTGATTATTATGAAAATTCATGAACTGCTTTATATAGCTCAAAAAATTACAATAAAAGATGGCAGTGTAAATTAATTTTAAAAAATAGCTTGAAAGTGAGTTATAATTATGATTTCTTTTAAATGTTACAGGTGTTCCTATAAAAATTCTACAGAAGTCTACAGGATCTACAAAAATTTGATAAAAATAAAAGTTCCTCTATTTATTTCCTAGTTTTATTTTAATACACAAAGCTGAAATGTGGTGTTATTATTCAATACTAAACAGTTTAAATACTTTATTTTTAAATTTTGTTATGAAGTAAAAATTTATTTTTTTTTTATTTCAGGAGATCTCGTGCTCAAAACCATTATCATTCCTTGGCGAATGAGAATCAACCCACAACGAAGCACGTTTCTATAACTAAAATGCTTTGGAAATCTTTTGGATGGACTTTTACAGTTGGCACTGCCTACAAAATGGTTGGTGATCTTTTAGGATTTGTTAGTCCTCTTCTATTGGAGTAAGTTCCACTCAAAAACCGTTTTTATAATAAAAGTGTGAGAAAGAATGAAAATAATCATAATCGTGATTTCAGTTGAGTTATTAGATATAGTGTTGAGTTTATTGTAGATAATTTGAAATTTACATCCAGTTAATATGTCAATCCAGCTATTCTAAATATTAATATAAGAATTCACAAATTGGGAATTTGAATTTTTGTTTACTGGAAGTGTAATGGGTTTAAAGTTTTGTTGTTTGTATTCCTTTTCATAATCAAAATTACAATTTGCATTAGTTCTTAGGCATGTGAAAAAATAAGAGAATAATCACATAAGAATAACATTAATTGTTTACTTATGGTAATGTTAATGAAATCATATAATATATTCCTATCTAGTTTTTTTTTTTTTTTTTTCCATTTTCTGTAATAAATAACAATTAATGTAATGTTCATATTATCATCAAATCTTGCAAATGTATTATAATGGAGTTATGATTCTATCCATTGATGTCTGAATGTTACATGATCTAATGATTCATCTTTTATGCTTATTAATGTTCCAAGCACATTAGCATGTTTGTCATGTCAGAAATATTTACATTAATTGTTTATTTTTGTACCATAAGTCATAAAGCTTTTTATCATTGAAAACATCCTTCATTTGATGTAACTGATCCCAGAGTCCTTGATCTACTATATTTGCCCTGTGTTATATCATTTAGCTCACATATAAGAAAGATAATTTCAAATTGTATTTCAGTATCTCCCGATGATGAAGTACTGAACAAAGTTACTTGATTGTTCATCAGAAAAACTTTACTACAAAAATCCTAAGGATTGACATTAATAACAGCCAAAACATTTATTAAAATAATTTCAAGTTCAAAATTCAACTTCAGATAATTTATTTTTTTCTGTTTCAAAATTATAATTAGCCTTTCTTTTCAGGCAGCTGATAAAATTTATCTCAAGTGACGAGCCAATGTGGAAAGGCTATTTCTATTGTGTTTTATTATTTGTGGCTGCAATTGTGCAGTCGTTCTTTACAAATATACATTATTATATCGTTCAGTGTATGTCAGTACGAATGCACTCTGCTATGGTTGGAATTATCTTCAAAAAGGTAAATTTTCGTTTTCTGTAAAAAAAAATCTTTCTTTGAAATAATAAAAAGAAAGCTTAAAATAATAAATTTGTAATACTTAATATTAAAAATATTAATAAATATTTTTCTTGTGGTTTTGTAGTCACTTCAAATTTCTAATACTGCAAAAAGAGAATCAACAGTTGGAGAAATAGTGAATCTGATGTCAGTTGATGCCCAGCGTTTGACTGATCTAGTTCCTGATTTATCCAATATATTTACATCTCCTGTGCAGATTGGGTTAGCAGTGTATATGCTGTGGAATGTTCTGGGCATTTCTGTCCTTTCTGGATTGTCAGTGATGTTATTCATGATTCCTGCCAATATCCTTCTTGCTGGAAAGTCAGAAAAATATGAGGTAGAAAACTATTATTAATTTCTTAATATATTTTTAACATATTCCTCTTTCAAAAAGCAAATTCTGTTTTGATCTTTTATATTTGCATTTTGCATGAAATCTTATTACTAAAAGCTTTTTGAATCTCAAGCAGTTTTATCTACTCCTTCAAATTATTTGTTGAATTTATTGATAATTTCTTCCTTATAATTTAGATAGTCTCACTCCTAAAATTATTTGCCTTTTATACATTCTGAATACTACTTAGACAGCTTTACTAATGATTAATTTGAAAGAAAAAAAAATAGCCATTAAGTTATTGGAGCTGCTATTCATTAAAAAAAGGAAGGATTTCAGTTCAAACATGAATTAAATAAACTGGATCCAACATTGATAGTTGTTTTGTTTTTAATTGACCAATGCTACTACTTTTAACTGAGTTTAAGTCATCATTTTGTTTTTGTTGATAGACGTTGCTTTATAATGATGCTTTCTGATAGCAGTTCTTCTACTTCTTAAATGTGGGAGAAAAAAACGGAATGTACATAACAACTTTGTAATCAGTAATATACAGAAGGCTATTTCACTTTTCCATATTTCTATCTACTTTCGGAACCAAGTATAGGAATGGTGGCCAATCCTCAGGCAGAAGATAGCACTAAAATAACTACCACAAGTGATTTCAACAAGCAGAGTTTTACTTGTTCATTTACTTATTTATGAAATCAATGTCTTCTCATACACAGTCATATCCCAGACTTATGTATCCTTGACTTACATATACTTTGCAATTGTTGATGTATCTGCCACTCATGCATTACTAATACTTATGTACGTTTCAACAGATTGTTTCCAAAGCTAGTTCGCTTCACATCTCTCTGTGATTAAATTGAATACTTTTTGATTTTAAAATATTTATAACTTATTTTAGTGTTTTCTTGTTATTAATAGCTTATAGAATTTAAAGCAAATATAGTAAGACTATTATGTAAAATGACATCTTTGTCATGTTATTCTTGATGATTGCAGTGCATTGCATAACTTGATAGGTAAAAAAAAAAAAAAAATACATTGTTTCAATTTATAGGCAGGTTCTGAAAACTAAAATGCCATAAGTCCAATGTATGACTGATGTGGTTTCTACAATACCGGGTGTCCACATGAAACTTCACCTATTTTGAAGGAGCATTAAAAAAAAGTACACCAGATAGGATAATGAAGTCTGTGCCAATGGAAAAAACAACTCAAAAGAATTTTGACTCAAATTTTCATGCCTTGATTAGTTACTTGGATGTGGCGCTGCAGTCACACAAGTAAAAATGGCATCCAAACAACAGGAAGTGCAAATGGTGTTGTGGTTTGCTAAGCATGAATCGGTTTGACAGTCCAACATCTGTTCTGATGGACATTTGGAACAGATTCTCCTGACAAGAACTCTATCAAAGACTGGTACAACAAATGTTTTGAGACGGGCAGTGAACACAGACAAAAAGGAAGTGGAAAGCAGGCATTGAATGACGACAATGTCAAGCAAATCAGGAAAGTTTTTCAGCAAAGCCCACATAAGTCTATCAGGTGTGCATCCCAGAGAGCTGCACATTCCACGTTCATTGGTCCACAAAGTATTACACAAATGACTAGGTCTGTATGCCTACAAATTACAGATATTGCACCAACTCCAGCCTAATGATTTGACAAGGAGGTTTGCATTTGCTACAGAAATGTTAGCTATAATAGAGGACAATCTGGACTACCTGCAAAGCATTCTTTTCAGATGAAGCAACTGTCCAGCTTATGTCAAATGTCAGAAAATCCACATGCTGTTCATATGCACATCAGAGCCAGTCGAAAAGTTAATGTGTGGTGTGGACTCATGGTGGATCAAGTAATAGGGCCTTTCTTTTTTTGTGAAGCAAACAATAACAGGCTCAACTTACCTGGATATGCTGCAACATTTTGTTATCCCGCAGCTGAAACACCTGCAGCCCATGTCATGTTCCAGCAGAATAATGTGCCACCACACAGGGCCCCCACAAGGGGGGGGGTCAGTTGGTCCCTCAGCACCCGGGCCCGGCCGTCAAAGGGGCCCGGGCTGAGATCTACACTATGTTTATAGCGTAGAACAGGGTGGGCAAGACGTCGATCGCGCATTTTGGGATGACCGCATGTGAGATTTCTGAAGATGTCTTTTATTTTTGGTTGTCGATTTGGAGATTCCGTTTTTTTTTAGTCTTAAGGTGACCGCGGCACTTGGAGTATACTTGAGGTAGCCCTTACCTTACAAAAGTCTGCCCACCCCTGCTGTAGAAGTAAGAAATTGTGTGGTATTTTCGCGATATTTTTGGCTAAGAATTTATGATTTTGTTCATAGCATGGGGGGGGGGGCCCGGTTTTGCATTTGGTACCTGGGCCCGGAATTTGATGTGGGGGGCCTGCCACCACATTACACGGAGAAGTTCAAGAGTACCTGGACACTGTTTTCCCGGCAGTTGGATTGGCCTTGGAGGTTCCATTGCATGACCTCCACGATCCCCAGATGTACTTCACTGGACTCTTCTTATAGGGCTATGTGGAGGATACAGTGTAGGAGACGAAACTTCCAGATCTACAAATGCTCCCACACAAATCTCAAATGCAATTGTAATAATAACAGGTGACGTGCTGGAGTGGACATGGTTAAAAATTGATTATTGAAATTCTTTGTGCAATGAAAGGAGTACATGTAGAAATGTAATGATTGTTTTTTTCAATAAATTCTTTGAGTTGTTTTTTTTTCCATTGGCACAGATTCCATTCTCCTACCTGGTATACTTTTTCTGTAATGCTCCTCCACATTAGGTGAGGTTTCATTGGACCCCCATGTTGATTTCATTATATTTGACATTTATTGTTTCAGAAAACGTGTCTTTTCAACAAATTTCATTAAGCCTGGTGAGCCATAAACTGTGGTGACTTGAAGGGAGTATTTTCTGGTAATTGCAGTAAAACATTCTTGACACTCAAATAATAACACAGATGCTACGAAAACTCAAGTCATTAATGTACATAATAAAGATGAAAATTTCCTTCGGAAGGACAATGTAGAGTATAAATCCAACATTGTTGAAAATGTTATTCTCTGGTATTATGTATTGACATTTTAAACTAATGTTACATCAAAGTATCAGAAAAATCACAAAAGTAAGCAAGGTGAAAGGCAAGACCAGCTACTTGGCCACACTGTTGAAATGCAAAAGATCAGTTCATTATTTTGTGATATGAAAATTGACAAACAAAAATAAAAAAATTGACATAATTATGAGTATTTCATTTGTCCATTTATTATTAAACATTAAAAGACGAGCATTAATTTTTCCAAAATATTACCTTTCTTTGTAACATAATCTAGTTTTGGTCTTTCATACTTCCTTACCTGTGATTTATATCAATCGATTGTTTCACTTTCTTTCTGCAGATGAGGCACTTAAATAATATCCCGGAACTTTCTGCCTCCTAACTTTTTACTATTCTAAAATTTCCTGTCCTGGTGGAAAATAAATTCAAAATTTCATCATTAATTTAAAATAAAGAGGAATAGATCAGCATTCATTGATTGATAAAAATTTAAACAAAAGATTGATGATTTTATAAATCCTCAGATAACAGCTCTGTTATAAGCTTTCAAATTACACTATTTTGATTTTCATTCTGTTTTGATCTTTTTCTTCTTAATATCTTATATTTTTAGTTAGAATCTATGGAGAAAAAAGATGAAAGAATGAAGGTTATGAATGAAGTCCTTACTGGAATGAAGGTTTGTTAAATTTAATAAGCTTACTTAAAACAAACATAGAATACTATAAATAGTAGTAAAAAGAAAATAAGAGATTGATTTATTTAGTAACAAATTGAATCCATAGGCAAGGAACTAGCATTCAAAAAAGCCTCTATGGTGTACATTATCCTTATGGACCTTAGTTGTAGTAAATCAAAAACTTGTTATCTTAATAACTAACTTCAAGTAGTAGTGGTAATGGGTTTATGCATGAAGTCCTTATTGCTTTTGATTTAGACTGGGCATAGATGGGAGTAGCTGATTAATGCCCGGTTGCACCATTGAAGTTCAGTAGCTGAACCAAGTTCAAACTGCTAGATGAACGGAGATCATTCTTAAACCTATTGCGCCAACAACGTTTTGTGATAATCTCGGTTCAAAAGCGTCGTCAACTTGAACTGCCGATTTTGGCCGTTCAACGCGCTGAACTCGGTTCAAAACCGCTGTTCGGCGTTCGGCCTTTACTGATATTCGCTTGCGAATTGAGACCAAAGCATGTTTTCTCTCAACTATCAGAAATAACTTTTAAAAATTACAACTTTACATTTATTTAATTCGTTGGACAGTGACTGTGAAGAGGAATTTCAGTTGTTAACAGAGTTGCATCATTTGTAACCAAAAGGCAGACTATTTCGCGATCAGTATATATTAGGGTAATCGTGGAGTTTAGCGTCCCAAATTAAATAACAATAAAAAACCTACAACAGTAAATGACAGTGATAAAATGTGAAATTTCACCCAAGTCTGCACGGATACCTAAGTGTCCCACCCCCCATCGACACCGGGCCTTTTTTCTCGGCACCGAAGTTTGCCGCTGTTGGTCCCATCTCTGCCGCCGATGGATCGCCCTGACCCGGGAGGAGACCGGCGCAGAACGCCGGACTCCAGAACGCGGTGGCACGAAAACAGAGTTTACGAGTGCCCGTTCTCGGTCGGGGGTGGGACACTTACAGCCAGCCACCCACCCAAGTGTGATGAAATTTCACATTTTAGGACTGTGTGTTATTTACTGTTGTAGGTTTTTTATTGTTATTTAATTTGGGACGCTAAACTCCACGATTAGTAATATTCAGCATCGGTTTTTTTACATTCTAAAACGTGTTATGTACGATTCAATTAAAAGGATTAATTTTTTTTCAATTAAAAGGATTTTTTTTTTTCGTCTCTGTGTAAATAGGGACTCGGCAGAATTCAGTTTTTTAATTCCTGAACTCCATTTTCGTAATGAGATTGTTGACTGCTGAAACAAAGGACAACTATTGAAAACAATCCATTGGGTTGATTTCCCGCAACGAAAGACGAATCTTGTAACCAATCAGGAATCAGCTTTGAATGCATGACGTACTTCCGCCGCCATGAACGCAGATCACAGAACGTCGGTTCAGTTGTGACTGTTGTAGCTTGGTGCAACAAGGCTGAACTTCAATTTGAGGTTCAAGCAGAACTCGGTTCATGGGAACCGTAGTTAAACGCTACTTTGGTGCAACCGGGCATAAAAGGTAACATTACACAGCAATCATTGATGTGTTGTTAACGTGACTAATGTTCTATCAAACTGAAAGCCTATTGACAAGTTGAAACTTGTCCAAACGTATGGAACAAGGACTTCTAGGATCCACAGTTAACCAGTACATTAATAAAATATAAATTGTTAAAAAAACAAACAAAGAAAACAAGATTACTATGGTTTTGAGATTCAACTGTGGAAACAACATAGTAGTTTGTGCTTTTCAGGGCTAGTTCAGTACTGGTCTACTGAAGTCCAAATTTTAAGAACCACTGGATTAGAATATCAACTGACTGATCCCAATTCACAACGGAAATTTCTTTAACATGTAATGATCCTCAAATAGAAGAAATTCTCCATTTAATAAATATTTTCCTTGCAGATGTTTAAAAGTTGGCATGGATACTTGTTTTATTTCTAATAACAGCTATTTAATGTGTGATTTTTTTCCTAATATATTTAACAAGTTATTTTACTAATTTTCAGGTTTTGAAATTATATGCATGGGAATTGCCATTCTATGAACAAATTAATAAAATCCGGGAAGTAGAAATAAAGCTTTTAAAGAAAGTGGCTTGGTTAAATTCATTCATGTGGTTTCTTTTCAATTACAGCCCTTTTATGGTAAGTGCTTCTGTATTTTATTATTTTATTTTATATTTTTATTGTATTGTATTTTATTTACTTTCTTTCTCTCTCATCCATTACAGCTTCCAACCTCAGGCTGGGTCTGTCGGGAACATAAGCCTCTCTACCTAGTTCTTATCTCCCACCATCTTTCCGCTGTCACCCTGTTCCAGTCCTCCCCCCTCTTTCGGACACATTCCTCCACTCCTCTAATCCATTTATCTCTTGGTCTTCCCCTTGGTCTTTTCTTCTGTATTCTCATCTCATGCATCCTCCTGGGAATCCTCTTCTCCTCCATTCTCTTTAAGTGCCCATACCACCTCAATCTAGATGTCTCGATCCTTTCCTGCAGGGGCACCTCTTTCACTTTCTCCCTAATCCTTTCGTTCCTCACCCTATCTCTTCTAGTAACTCCTAACCTACCCCGCAGGAATTTCATCTCACAAGCCGTCAATCTGCTTACCTCTCTTTTCTTCATTATCCAAGTTTCCGATGCGTATGTCAGTATAGGGACATAATAGCATCGGTACAACACTTCTTTACTTTTTTGCGTGACATCCTTACTTCACACTAAACTCCTAACGCATCTCAGGAAAGCTTCTGCCTGTCTGCCACGTTCTGTGATCTCTCTGTCATTTCTTCCATTCTCCTTCACCACGCTTCCCAAGTACTTGAAACTCTCCACCCTCTTCAGCAGTCCTCCTCCAAGAGTAATCCCACTCACCGGTCTATTTCTTTTCCTGGTCGTCAACAGAATCTCACATTTACCCATGTTGAATCTCATCCCATATTCTCCCACCGTTTCCTCCCAAGCCTCCAGTTGCTCCTGAACCTCCTCCTTGTTTCCCCAGACCATCAGGTCATCTGCAAACACCATTGCCTTCATCTTATCCTCCCCAACTCTTTCCGCCACCCGCATCAAAATTTCATTCATGACCACAATGAAGAGCAGGGGTGACAGTGCACTGCCCTGTTTCAGACCACTCTTTTGTTTGAACCAGTCAGTTCTTTCCCCTCCCACTTTCACACAACTCCCACTTCCACAATACATCTCCTTCACTCTATAAACAGTCCCTTTATCCACTCCCTTGTTCTCCATTACTTCCCACACCTTTTTCCTACACACACTATCATACGCCTTTTCTATGTCTAGAAAGGCCATCCAAATATCCTCCCCAAATTCATAGTGATGTTCTTGGAGTTGTCTCACTGCAAAAATGAGATCTGCTGTAGATCTCCCAGGTCTGAAACCATACTGCTCTTCTCTCAAATCCCTCTCAACTTTTGCTCGGATTCTACTTTCCAAAATCTTTTCATATATCTTGGCACAGTGTGATATTAGTGTGACTCCCCTATAATTCCTGCACTCCTTTCTGCTCCCTTTCTTGAAAATTGGGACAATTAGTCCTTTTTTCCAATCCTCAGAGGTCTTTTTCTCATTCCACACCACCCTCATCACCCGATACAACCACTGTATCCCAGCTGCCTTTACCATATCGATACTCACTTCGTCCACCCCTGGTGCCCTTCCTCCTTTCATTCTGTTTATAGCCATTTCTATTTCTCTCCATGTCAGGTCCTTTTCTATTCCCGTGTAGTCATCTCCATCTTCCGATACATTGTCTTCCTCCCATTGACCCTTGGGATTCAGCAAATCCTCAAAGTACTCTTTCCACACTGTCTTAAGTGTCTCCCTGTTGTGTACCTCCTTTCCATTTTTATCCACCATTACCCCATCCTCCCTCAAACCTCTTCTTTTACTTTTGACCATCCCGTAAAGTACTTTCCTATTTCCTCTGCTATCCTCCTCCATCATATCAGTCCACTTAACCATCCACTTCTTCCTCTCCTCTGCAACAACTTTGCTTGCTTCTTTTTTCTTGTTCTTATAATCTTCTCTTGCTACATCCGTTCTTTCCTGAAACCACACTCTGAAAGCCTTGTTCTTCCTTCCCACTGCTTCTTTCACTCTCTCATTCCACCATGGCGTCTCCTTACATCTCTTTCTGTTACCTGTTCTTCCACAAACCTCCACTGCAGCATCCACCATTGTACTTTTAAATCGGATCCATTCCTCTTCCCCTGTTTTAGGGTTATCTTTAGGTAACTTTTCCCTTATTATCCTTTGGAATTCCTCCTTGACTCCCTTTTCCTTCAGTTTCCATACTTTGATTCTTCTTTCCTGGAACCCTGTCCTCCTGCTATCCTTCACTACTCCCAGGTTCATCACTAATAGTCAGTGATCGCTATCTAAGGCCTCCGATGGTTTTACCTTTACCTCCTTGACGCTTCTTTTCATTTCCCAGTCATACAGCATGTAATCTATCACAGATTTCTTTGTCAAATCACTACTGTACCATGTTACTTTACGGCTCTCTTTCTTCTGGAACCAGGAGTTCCCTATCACTAGACCATTACTCTTGCAAAAATCCAGCAACTTTTTCCCTTCATCATTCCTGCCACCCCAACCATCTGCTCCCAATACATTCTCATATCCCTGCCTATCGCTTCCCACATGTGCATTCAAATCTCCCATGATAATGAAACTCTGGCCATTCAACTGCTGTTGCAGCCCTTCCTCAAAGTCCTCCTTCTCTTGGGCTGTACATCCAACTTGCGGGGCATAATCCTCTGCACTATCTCCAGGCTCCTTCCCTTTACAACTAACCTGATCTTCATCATCCTGCCACCTATTCCCTTTACCTCTTCCTTCATTCCATCTCTCACAACAATTCCCACTCTGCTTCTCCTTCCTTCGTCATTCCCCCTCCAGTACAACCGGTAACCTTTCCTTAGGTCTAAACGACCTTCCCCTTTCCATCTTGTTTCGGCCAACCCCAGTACATCTAGCCTTCTTCTTTCCATCAAATCTACTATCTCTTCCACCCTTCCTGTCAGTGTCCAGATATTCAAAGTTCCAATTCGTAGTCCATTTGTATAACTCTTAGTCCGTTTGTATCTTCCGGGTCATCGTCTGCATCCGTCCTTTCCGAGGCTAGTTCCTGTTTTGAAAGCATGTAATAAAATCCACTACTGGCTTGCTAGGCCTATCGTAGCTTCACCAGGGCCCCGTCAGCCGTCACTTTTCGGGGTTCCCATAGGGCCTTCACAGCTACCGTAATGGTCTCTGGGCCCACGAAGTCCCCACTGTACTTCACCCCTACAGGCAGTCCCCTACTTCATGCCGTTGCCCATCTCCCACCGCTTGGAGGAGGGGTTGGACTTATGGGAGACATTTTATTTACTTTCAATAACTAAATAAAAAAATAATCAGTTTAGCAACTGGAAAATTTATATAATACTAGCTGTACCCGGCATGCGTTGCAATGCCACTCAAAGAAAGAAAGGGCTTGTGAGAAGGGGCCGTAAATATAAGGTCCCAGTGTCGATTGGGGGTGGGACACTTAGGCCCTTGTGTCGCCATCCCCACCCAAGTGTGATGTCCCTGCCCCCCATAGGAGAGCGAATTTTTCACTTTACACAATATTTGTGTAGTTCTTATTTTGACCCCCAGATGGATATTGGGTTTTTCAGGGCTTTTATCCCTTTTCAAACCCTTTGGGGGGGGGGGTCCGGGTTCTAAGGTAGCCTATCTTTTCCGCAGTGTCCTAAAGAGTAATTCTGCAAAGTTTGGTCCAGATAGGTCAAAGGGCCTAGGAGTGTATAAAGGACAAAGAAACAAAGAAAGAAAGAAAGATACATTCATTTTTATATATATAGACAATTTATTTTTCAACTTGCGTTTATTTCATTCAATCAGTTAATACTTTGAGCTTTAATTTGTTTATTAAAAAGAACTTGTAGCAATGCCACTGTTGTATTAAAAATATTTAATTATGTATTGTAATCATTTTCCTTTTACCTTTGTTTGATTCTTATTATTATTATTTTACCAAATATTCTTTAATTGTAATAGCTCAAATTACACTATTCTAACTATTAATACATTTACATAAAAACTATTATAAAATTAATGATGCTTAATGAATATCAGCAGCTGATTGATTACAACAGTATAGTTTATCTTGTGGTACCTGGTAGCTCAAGTGGTAAGTTGTTTGTCTATTGGAACCAAGTTCAATCTCCAACAGTAATTGATTTTTTTCCTGTGATCCTTTTTTCTCCATATTCACTGAACCCACTGTCTTTCCTGGGGATAAGGTAGGAGTGTATCTGCACTTTTCTTTCTACAGCTACCAACCCTTATTTAAGAATATAAGCATAATACTTTAACCTTTTTAATCTTCATAAGCTAAGTGAATATTCTGTACAATTTGTTGATTGTCTGAATATCTAATAAATACTGAGCCTGTTTTATTATTACTTCCTTCTTTCATTGCTGTTTATAGGCAAATATTCTGATTTTTGAAAATTTTAACTGTGAGACCCCTCATAAGTCCTTTTTAATCTTTTTACCGTAAATTCCAAATCAAAATGATCTTGTGCTACCTTGTCATTTGCAAAACTTCAGTAAAAAGAAATTGATCATTTATTACAATGACTACATTTTTATAGCTTTGTTTCCAGTCATTTAAGACTTTATAAGACTCTATTTAAGACTCTATATAAAAATTGAACAATATCAATGACAGGCTAAACCCTATCTTAATTGTTTCAAAGGTTTTGATAGGTATATCCCATGGCGTAAATGGGCAACATTATTTTCATAAATTTCTCCTAAGTATTTAAGAGTGATAATTAATAAATCATAATTGAACAAAGTAAAAAAATTGTAATTCAATTTGTTGCGATAAGCACACAAGGAAAGATGCTGGTGGAATCAGTTTTATGATACGTAAGTGAAATTTGGGTAACGACTGAAGATTTTAAAAGGCGAGTAATAGCAGTAGAAATGGATTAGCTATGTAGAATCTCAAAGATTTCTAGAGTGAATTATATTAAAAATGAAGAAATTAGAAATAGAATAGACGCGAACGAAAATATTATCTGTAGAATATAGAAAAAAGAGGATTCAATTGATTTGGACATGTACTTATAGACGAGAAAAGCTGGCCAAAACAATTACATTTGTGGAAACCACCGAAAAAAAGTAAAAGAGGGGAAAAAAAAAAATCATGGTTTGGGGGAATAAAGAAATGTACAGAGATCAGAGGATTTACAAGACAGACAACTTTGGAAGATGACCACAGAAATATTATATATTTTAAAGCAGATGGCAGAACTATTTTTTAAATAAGCAATTTTCTAAATTTGAAGAGAGAAAAAAAAAATTTGTTTTGTCAAATTTTGATTATTTTTTTGTTGATCTTTTATTAATAAGTAATCTTTAAACTTTGTTTAATTTTCTTGCTTTTTTTCATAGATTTCTTTACTAACATTTACCACTTACATATTTACTGGTCATGAGCTGAATGCTACTGTGGTATTTGTTTCGCTTTCCCTGTTCAACATTTTGAAAGAACCTTTGTCTTATTCACCTACATTGATTGCCTTATTAGTGCAGGTAAGAATATTTAAATCTAATTAATACAACTTTCAAGAATTCTCTGTTACACCTTTAAATGGAGGCAGTTTTAGTTTGTGCGAGGCCCCTTTTAAATAAATTGATATCAAAGCTGAGGCGCCTCTTTGTATAAGTTACAGTAATGTATGTATAGCCCATTTAATGAACTAAAAGGAAATAATAACACTGAAATAACAGTATGACTTGACCAAAATATTAAAACATATTGTAATTTTTAAGTGTCTGTAAAAGAACACAGTCCTATGGCAAAATCCTAAAGTGCTTATGCCTAAAACCCCTTCTGCATTTCAATAGATTGATTGAAATGCACTTCATGAATGACATTACAATTTTCCAAGTATTTATATAATTAATTTGATCTCAATTAGAAACTTCCGGACATCTGCATAATTCCTTTTATCACTATGTGCTAATATAATCAATAGGGATTTTATTTATTGTCCCTTGTAATCACTGCAGAGATCAAATTACATTATTATTCATAGTAATAGTTCAGTTACATGATCTTTCGAATAGAGAATAGATCTTCTATTTAAAACATTTATGTTGCATTTAAGTCTTCTCCCCCCCCCTTTTTTTTTTTAAATTCATATCTAAAGGATGTTTACTACAATATAGATGTTGATAGTTATGCATAGCAACCATTAATAACAATTCAGTACCTTTTAAGAGAATTCCCTTTTCCACCATCTATTATCGTCTCAGCATAGTTTAAAGTGTAGAAGACTTCGTTGTAGGGATATCAGGAAAATACAGGACCACTCCTTAGTAGCTTTCCAAATGTAATCAAGTGTGCTGCAATGCCAATTTCCCAGTGCATTTTTAGTAGGTTGACTCCACAGATATACTTTGGATTTGCATCCAGTGAGTTGATACGGATGTGCTTGAAAGCTATGACCTTGATTCCAGTTGTGTTTATTAAAGGCTAAGAATGGTTCCCAGCTTTATCCTGATGGATGTGGACAGATGATGGGTCATTTCCATAGAGAGCTGGGATTTCCCTAGTGTAGAATGGTGTCCTTATGTTTTCCTGATAATAGAAAAATTGTTTGTGGCACCTTTCGTATCTGCAGTATGCCCCTATGGCAATATCTAATGACAACTATGAACCCTTTGGAGAAACTCTCCTTGTATTGCCAGAAGAAGCCGTACCACTCCTTTCTCTGCTCCCAACCAGTATGTTATGGCCTGTACTTTTCCACAGTCGCTGAGATAAATTCATGCATTATCCAAGGTTGCCACAAGCTTTCTTTTGTCACCAGAAAGTGCCTTTTCATAAAGTTTGGGATTGTTTCACTCAACCTGATGGCATTGTAGAAGGTCACATCCTTCTGCCTTGTGAATCTACTTTAGTCCCAAACATTTTCAGATGACTTTAGAAACATGTGGCTGTGAGATTCCACATCTGCTAGCCATGCATTGTTGGATCATAAGGTTTTCTTGTAGTACCATGTATCGAATCCCTGTTAACATCAGCTACTTCACTTTAGAGCATTGTTGATTCCGGTTGTGAATCTACTGGTTGTTGATGTCTTGTGCAGCAGGCCTTGACACTTTACCTGGTCAAGAAAAATATAACCTTGGCAATGCCACACAAATTGACTGATAGGCCATTCTTTCGACCCTGCTTGATAATCTCTGTGTAACTAAACTTCTCGTGGCAAAAGGCTATAATATAGCCCTCCCAAGAAGCATTTTTTTTAGGACCCATTCAAATGAAACTAACACATTAAGACATCGTACGTCCTTATGGCCATTTAGCTCAAAAATTGTGAAACTTAAGTTTTACAAATGATGGTAAAAAGCCATTTCTACTCCAATACATAAAACTTGAATGAAATTGAAGCTCAGTATATTTGAATATTATTTGATTCGCTGTGCGTGATTCTTATGGAAGATTAGGTAAACTAAAATGAGTAAGAGTATGCACAAAATAAAGTCATATTGAGAATGGCTGTTTTGTTCACAAAAGATGATAAAACACAGGCCTAAAAAGGAAGATTCATCATATGTTATTTTCGGCTATAACAGAACAAGACAACAGATTATGAAGGCATCAAAAATAAGTTATATAAGTAAGTGAAGTATTAGAATAAAAATCAAAATGTATTTTATTGTGAAAACACCCATTTGTAAATTATTATTTGGAAAATTTTAATTATAGCGTATTTATCTTTTCAATAGATGAGGGTATCAGTGAAACGTTTAAACCGTTTCATGAACTACGAAGAACTTGATACAACTCAGATTTCCCACGATGAAGATCCAGGTAAAATTAAAATTATAATAACATCCCTTTAAGTTCTTTATTATTTGTTTTTGTTTATCCCCCTCCCTTGATATCAGATATCCTTGAAATTTTTAAACTAATTCTTACTTATTTTGTTACTTTTCTAGTGGAAGCCATTGTAATTTCCAATGGAACCTTTGCTTGGGAAATGAATGCAGATCCTATTCTTCATAATATCAATTTGTCTATACCTCAGGGAAAGCTAATAGCAATAGTGGGTTCTGTAGGAGTGGGAAAATCATCATTAATCTCTGCTATCTTAGGCGAAATGGAGAAATGTTCTGGTAACATTAATACCAAGGTTATTTTATTTTTATAGTTATTCATTATTATTACATTGTTACAATGTTTAATCTGTAGTTGTGTATTTATAAACAGTTTTAATAAAACTTTTTCTTAAGGTCGATACTACTAACATTTTCTGAAAATAGCGTTTGCAAAAAATTAGAACGATACTGCTGTCATTAAAAAAAAAAATAGACATATTAAAAAGTTAAAAATTAACTACAGTTGATACAAACACTTCTGCATACTTATTGGCAGTTGTCATTGACTATGCCATCTGTTCATAGGCAATAAGTTGAGAAGTCAAATCGTTTTAATAGTTATGATTTAATTTTTAACTTTTTAATATTTGGCTTTATAACAAAATGTGTTTTTAGCGGTCCCATGTTACAGTTAATATAGGGAACTGCTCTTGTCTAACAAGATAACAATTTTAACAGTGATAACAATTAACACAGTAATAATACTGATGTTTCCTATATAATAATACTAACAATTGCCGACAGGACGTCATTGTTAATATTTACAAACATATTGTTTCATAAATTCTTTAACATATCCAAATGATGCACTAAGCATTGTATTAGCGGCCCCAGTTTACAGCTTGCCTGTAAAACATAAAGGAACGGTCTTGCATTTATATGCTCTTGCTTTTAATTATTTTGTTTATACAATTGTGCATATTATGGGGCTGCTTTGCTTTTGACACTGTCTAAAAGCATTAATTATCTTGTTTTCATTCTTTTTCCATTCAACTAAATAGAAAAAAAAAATATGGTCTTAATTACAAATTTTAAAATGAATTTTCTATCTCATTTTAATTCATATATAAGAATTTGGAAATGTACTAAAATTATTATTTATAAATATAATTTTTTTATTTATTTATAAATTAAGTAATCTTTCTATTTTTTATTATTATTATTTCTTGATATTTTCTGTATTTATTTTGCAGAAAAATGTAAATAAGTAAACTATATGAATAATTTAATGACTTTGTTACTGATTTATTAATATTTCTTTTGTTCAATATTTATTAGGGAACATTTGCATATGTTGCACAGCAAGCATGGATTCAGAATGCTACTCTTAAGGATAATATCCTCTTTGGAAAAGAATCTGATGAAGTAAAATATAATAAAATCTTAGAAAGTTGTGCCTTAATGCCTGACTTAGATGTTCTTCCAGGAAGAGATATGACAGAGATTGGAGAAAAGGTATTTAAATAATGATTATAAATTATTCATTTTTTCTTTTATATGTTACGGAGATTGGACAATTTCACATAAAAAGTGTGCAAGAATGGTTAGGGATGCGTGGTTGTGTCCATAAATTTTCTAACTATGCATATTGTGTTGAGTACCACAGCCTTCTGGAGTTGTGCATAAGTGTTTTTATGAAGTCCTAGTGTGCTGAGGCTGTGGTTCAATGAGTGAGGCACCAGACCAGTGGCGGACAGGAGAATAGGTACAACACGTACTCGGTCCTGCCTCCACTGCTTCTGGAGCTCATGTGCTAGATAAGTGTATTTACTGATCTTGTCTGCATGACTTTTCTGCATGTTCTTGCTAATAGGTACTGCAATATCAATGAGATAGGTCTGTTTGTTGATCTTATCAACAAGTGTGATGTCAGGTCTTGTCTCTGTGAATACATATGTCTGGTCCCAGTACAGCTTATGTGAGGGGTGACTCTAATACGCTTTGTGGTGTGTACTTGTAGTATGGGACCACGTTCTTAACAAGTGAGTGTTTGTGCTAGCTCTTGATAGACGATCGATGCTACAATCATTATTACTGTTATTATTAAGATTCTACAAACTAACGTATTAAAATTAATTTTTTCTAAGGAAATATGGAATAATATTCATAAAAGAAATTACATTTTAAATAAATATGGGATTTTATTTAAAACAGTAGTTCATCTACAACAAAATACTTCAAAATTATTATGAAGTATTGAATTTTGAAGTATGGAACATAATAAATACTGATAGTAATATGAAATTAATTTATCCATGTATAAATTAGTTATGGTTTAAGAAATATAAATTACAACATAGAAAGCTTTCTAAATAATATAAATATAAATATATTCGAAGATAAAAAAAAGATCTCAATTGTAAAAGTAAGTTAAATAAAATTTAGTAAATTAAAAAATGGATTATTGAAAATATTTAAGAAAGTTTATGATTGAAAAGAGGCAGGTAAAAGAAAGAATGAAAGAAAAAATTAAATATAGGTGTATTTATGTATAATCATAACTGTTAACACATTATAGCATATCTGACATGTATAGATATTGTAAATAATTAAAATTCATTATTCTACTCTTAATATGCTTATTGTGTAGTAAATTTCATAAAGTATCCAGAACCCTTTTGATGGGGATCTTAAGTCACTAATAGAACTGCATTGTATTTTTTTTTGTAATAATAATAATAATAAAATTACTATTATTTTTACTGTAGTTTTTTAACAACCCCATAGGACACTTTTCAACTAAATACAAAATATTTTGATTTATTTATTTTTTCTAGGGTATTAATTTAAGTGGAGGCCAAAAACAGAGAGTTAGTGTTGCCCGGGCAGTTTACAATGATGCTGACATTTACTTATTGGATGACCCTTTAAGTGCTGTAGATTCTCATGTTGGAAAACATATTTTTGACAATGTCATTGGACCAAAAGGATTGCTAAAAGCTAAGGTATTTTGTTCTCTGAATTATAATTGTTGTTGCACTGTTATTATTGGTTTAACAAAAGCAGAATTTTACAATATATTAAGAATGGCAGTCCTTGTCCTTATTCTTTTTACAGTGGCTGCAATTATTACATACATACATATCCTTTCCCGTTCCACCAACTGTGGGTCTAGGAATTAACTAGAATTATTACTTACTACTTACGAATATTAATAGTTAAGAATGGACGCCTTTGCTGGTAGCAGCAACTTCACTCTTTGATGGTTGAAATGCCTTCTTTGACTGCACATAGCAGTTTCTTCAGATGCTGTGGTGATGTCTTTTGTGTCACCTTCTACTACAGCTCCTGGCTTTGTCCCATGAAACAGTTTGAAGGATCACTCCATTTCAGACTGTCAGACTGTTTCCCTTTACTTTTCAAGAGTAGCTGTCCTTATTGAGGAAAAAAAAATAAAATAATGAATTAATAAGCAATATTATCCAAACAGAATTGAAGACGTTCATATGATATATTAAATCTCCAACCACAGGTCATTTATTGGTCAAATAACTTTTCAAATGCCTCCCTTAATGAATTGTTAGCTTTGACAATATGTTTAATGGGATTTTATCAACAAATGCTGTAACTTTAGAAATAGACTGATTCATTATATCTAACATTATTTCTTTTTCTTATCCTAGACCCGTTTATTAGTCACTCACAGCATCACAT
Source organism: Thereuonema tuberculata (assembly GCA_023159025.1). Classification (NCBI taxonomy): domain Eukaryota; kingdom Metazoa; phylum Arthropoda; class Chilopoda; order Scutigeromorpha; family Scutigeridae; genus Thereuonema; species Thereuonema tuberculata. The sequence goes on from JAFIDM010000004.1 coordinate 61,925,862, forward strand.
TCTTACCTGAAGTCGATACAATAATTGTTTTGGACAGTGGCAAGATATCAGAGATTGGATCGTATAAGGAATTGATTGATCAAAATGGAGCTTTTTCTGAATTTATCAATAATTTTCAACTACAAGGAGAAGACACAGAATCCAAGGAAGAATATAAAGGAAGTAAAATTGGTAAGTTGAATTCAGAATTTCATTTAAGTTCTTACTCCTAAAAATCTTCAAATTTAATCTTAATATCTTGGCTCTTTTTTTTACTTAGGCTTACACGAAACACTGTCTGTTGGAAGTGGAGATGAAAGCAGCAGAAGGTGAGCTCTATTTTACTTACTTTTTCTCATCGTAGAATGATTTACAGATAAGAAGTTTTAATTTTTTTTTAAATATTACTGAGTCGTTTAACAATTACCTTATACTGATCTGCCATTGTCTTTTCAATTTGCATAACAATACAACTTCATTATTTCATGCCTATGAATTCTCACCATTTATTTCCAATCTTTTGAAGCCATGTCCTTCTTTGACTTGTAAAGTGTCCCTTCCACTGTCTTTAGCATTTCATTTTTTTTTTTTATCCATTGAAAATAATCGTTGGGGAAATTTTTGCCCCTTTTCATTTACAACTTTGTTAATTTATTTGCATGGAATCCTTCTTTATCAGGAATTCTAATATTGCAAGTTAATAAAAGTGTCTATATTCCTTTGAAGTATCTTCTGAACATCTTTTCAAGGCTCCGGCTTATTGGAAATGTTCATGTGATACCACAACACAGGAATGGAGTTTTTTAAACCAAGTTCAAAGAATATTACGGGTCCATTTGCATCCGGTCTTTGTCTTAGTGCAAGTCTAGTTAATGTGATGCTTTCTTATCACTTCCTCAATTTAAGAATAGTCTAATGTCCCTTACAGTGGCTGAGGCTTTTATGAAGCAAAATTAAGAAGCATAATGTGGTATTTTTGTTTTGTTAACAGTCTTTCTGTACTGTTCTGATAGAAACAGATTTTTTTTTTTTTTACTTATTATTAAATACAGTGAAACTTAGATAATTCGAAGTTGAAGGGACCAAAGAAAAAGATCGAAATATCCAAAAATTCGAATTACATATATTCTCTCAAACAGAAGAGATAAATAAAAAAATTAACTCCACGATTTAAGATTTAACACATAAACTTTATCTAAGAATACCGCTACATTTTTTTTTCATTAAATCAAACATTTTTCACTAGCTTAATTATTCATCACTTTAAAAAAAAAAAGGCAGATATTTTTAATTGCTTCATTAAATGCAATCTTTAAGTCATAGGAGAGGGTAACAATAGAGGGTGGACAGAAAAATCCCCACACAGTGACATTCCAACCCTCGCTTTTGTTTTCCTTAGAATAACTAATGCACCTTAGCTGAGAAAAGGCTCAGGAACAATTTTTACCGTAATATTTTAAGGACAATCGTACAAAAAATTCGAATTATCCAAAATAAAATTTGAATTATCCACGATTTTTTAACATTATTTTAATACAGAATTCTAGGGACTGAGCAAAAAATTCGAATTATCCAGAATTTCGAATTAAACAAGTTCGAATTATCCAAGTTTGACTGTACATCGAAAACAACCTCCTAAAAACAACAAATCATATTCCCTTGAATACTCTCTTCAGAATTCTTATTCTTTGACTTGGCCTAATTTAGCTTTTCTTTGAAAGTTATCTGTTTTCCTATATAGATCTTTAAAGTGTGTAAATTAAGCAACTTAAGATAAAAATTTAGGCCACCACTCATCACAATTTAAAAGGTTTATGTACAATAAAATAATAAAAAATAAAATTCAAGGTGATCTACACCTCCTCGTCATGTGGAGAAATACAACAGGATACAGAATATGAAGTGGAAAGAAGTGGAACATACAGCCTCCAGAACGCTCTTTATGCCTTCCACAAACTCATGGATAGTACTCCAGTTGCTTCTATCTTAATGACGTTTCGGACATTTTTATTTCTTCTTGTTAGAGGCAGTGCTGCCACCTTTACTTTGTGTGTGGGGATGGTATTGGGAAGACCTTCTGAACCCCCCCTACCAAGTTTGGTCCCGACCAGAACAGTTCATTTTGCAAAAATCATTAATTTAAGGACATCAGTGTATTAATTTAGAACTAAAATATAATACAATTTTGGCTTTTAAATTAAAATAATACACTATAACTTATAAATAAAGAAAAAAGTTTTCAAACAAGGATTATGAAGAGCTATAAAAACATACTAGAGAATTGTAACAAAAATAAAACAAACAAAATAATTTAGATCCAATATAAATTTGACTTTTAAATTGAAATGATACTTTTTATGTATAAGTTAAAGTGTATTATTTTAATTTAAAAGTTAAATTGTATTATATTTTAGTTCTAAATTAATAAATATATATACAGTCGAACCTCCATATAATGAACTTCCACATATCGAAATTTTCTATATATCGAACTCTTAGCAAATCTCCATGTTCATTACATAGAAAAACTGTTTCTATATATCGAAGAAATCTCTATATATCGAAATTTTTTTTCAAGACTTATTGGGATAAAAGTGTGGATAAAGTTGAATTGCTGAAGAATGTAGATAGCAGAATGCGCAAAAAAGACATTTCAGCTAAATTTGGTATTCCTGCAGGAACAGTGTTGACTATTATAAAAAATCGGAATGCCGTTGCTGATTATCCTACAGACGAAGCCATACTAAGTTCGTTGCATGAAACTGAAAAAGAAATCGAAGAACCAGAGGAAGTAAATAAATCTGAAAACATTTCCAAGCCATCGAAAAAAGAAATGCGAGAAGCGTTTGAAACAATACGTCGTGGACTTCAATTCGCGGAAAATGTTCCTGATGAAGTTTTTAGTGGACTGAATAAATGCGAACATTTCTTTGATGAACTTTCCGCAAAACTGGCTGTTCAGCAAGATATTCGAAGTTATTTAAAAAAAAAATGTAACTTTGATCATTGTATCCACTACATGAATTATTATTTTTTTAAAAGGTATGTAGTACTCAATAAATCTTTCATATTAATTCATTTTTTAATTACCTGTATTAACTTTCATTCAATGTGATTCGCATATAAATTAGAAATTGAGTTTTGTGTACGAAAATTAGCTTTAATTTTAATGTTTTAGGAGTAATTATGATAAAATTCTACATATCGAAATTTCTATATATCGAATTTTTTTCCAGCAATTTGCTACTTCGATATATGGAAGTTCGACTGTATATAATGTCCAAACTGGAAGCTCATCCTTCGAGTTTAGAAAAGCAAAGATATCAATCAATCATTTGCAATTTAAATTTAGAACGTATAGAATATAAGAATAAAAATTAACTTATATTACTAAACTATTATAGCCGGACAGTGATATGAAATTTGAAACCAATGTAAAGAAGAAATCACTGTCTGAAACCGCCAATTCAAATTTCAGTTCACCGTTTCTATGATGATAAAACAGATTATTCGATCACCACGTCATCAGCGGCAAAATTTAGAACTAATTAGTAAAAACGCAACAATTAAGACCTTGCTCTCCTTAATTTAGATTTGTTAATTATCTAAAATTTAAAATTTACCTAAATATTAAAATTAAGAATAATTAACAGCTTAGGTAAATATATTTAGGTAAATTTTAAATTTTAGATAATTAAAAAATCTAAATTAAGGAGAGCAAGGTGTTAATTGTTGCGTTTTTACTAATTAGTTCTAAATTTTGCCGCTGATGACGTGGTGATCGAATAATCTGTTTTATCACCATAGAAACGGTGAACTGAAATTTGAATTGGCGGTTTCAGACAGTGATTTGTTCTTTACATTGGTTTCAAATTTCATATCACTGTCCGGCTATATATATATATATATATATATATATATATATATATATATATATATCTTTTCCTTTTTTATTGTAACCACCCCCTTCAGAAAGTATTAATCTCCGTTGGACATCACATTGATGCCTCTCCCCCCAGTTGCCTATGGTTTAAACCATCTCATATGTTCCACTTCATATTCTGTATCCTGTTGTATTTCTCCACATGACAAGAAGGTGTAGACCACCTTGAAAGTATTCGTGTTTTTTATTTTTTATTATTTTATTGTACATAAACCTTTTAAATTGTGATGTGAGGTGGCCTAAATTTTTATCTTAAGTTGTCTGTTTTTCCTGTAGTATTAGCCTTGGAACTTACATTTAAATGAATCAGCTGAAGGCAATAGAAAGGAAATGTCTTTTTACTTATGAAACTTTTGGTTTTACCTAACTTTCATAAAAAGAAAAAAAAAAAAATAACTACTCAGATTCTGTTGATAATAAGAAAAAGAAAGAATGTTTTTCCAAAAAAGTAAATTATTATTCAAATTTCTTATACCAGTGATTATATCTGGGGTGCAAGAGATAAGAAATTTTGTTTATATAAGATAAATCATTGAAAAATTCAAAAAAGCTTTACAATTTTTTTTTCTAAATTACAATAAAAAAAAGGTGCTAGTGTCTCTGGACTACTTGAAGAAATACTTATATGATGTGATATTATGTAATATTATTTTAATTTGTAGAATTTAGAAATTATCATTCTATATAATGTACTTTATTAATCTTTCTGAGGCCCATTGAGAAGAATAGATTAAGAATCACTGATTGAAGTTGTTCCTCTCTCCAGATTTAGTTTTAGATACAGGAACTTACACTTTTCTCTAGGGTCTCACTCATTATATCACGAAAACATGCTTATAGGCTTATCTAGGGTCTTAGATAACTTAAAGCCACTGTACCTCTGCATCTCTTTCATTCACTGAAGTTTCTCAGGATATCTTTTTTTATTTCCTCCCACTAAGTAGATAAGATAAATTGAGGCAGAGTAATAGTGATGATGGTATTCTGAGATGGAGTTGGTGGATCATAAATTATTTAATGTAATTATTTTTTCCTTCTAAAACTCTTTTTATTTATCTATTATTTTAGGTTACTTTTACAGAAACAGATTTCTCTAGTATCAGTTTTGTCATCAGAAGAGGACAGAGCAGCAGAAGGAATTCTAAAAAGATGGACTCCATCTCGTCAAAATAGTGTTATTGAAACTCCTATCAATGTAGGAAATCTTATAACGATTGAATTAGCAGAAACGGGAAAGGTATGTAGTAAAAGTTTTCAATATTGGAAAATTTTTAGGAAAACCTGGAAATCCTGAAAGTGTTCTTCATAGTATGCCTTCTATGTTGCTATTTCACATCTTTTATAAGTTGTAGAAAAACTTGGAAGAACCATTTCATTAATTAAAAGTAACATTTGTTGATTGCCAAGAGTGGCTTGGCTGTAGTGTCTATATACAGTGACTGGCTCTCTATATACAGAACAGATTTTTCCATCCAAAACTAACATATTAATTACCAGAATCTATGCAGTATATTAAAATAATTATCAAAAGTTCTTTCATTTTATTTGCAGCAGTCTTTGTAACAATCAAACAAAATTCTTGCCTTGATTTTGAAGGAGGAGCTGTCTCTGTTGGCATAAAAACATCATGAGAAAGTGAAAGAATAAATCATAAGGTTTACTTTGATTGGTAAAAGCTGCTAGTAGCTTTACAACTAACTGATGAAGGTTGGGGTCGGTTTTATTCGCAGTTGCATGTTGAGCTTTTTTCTTTCTGTTTGATGTAACTTAACAGACCTTTACTAGGCCAACTGCTTGCTCGCCTAATAAAGAAAAATATTCTAGAATTTCATTCAATTGAAAAAGCTGCAAACATAACTAAACTGTATTTTAAAGCAAATTTGAAATTTCAAATTCTTATATATATTTTTTATTTCAGTTTAATGTTTTTGGCATAGCAACATAATGACATACTGCAAGAGTTTTTTGAAGTTGTAGTGAAACTATCTTCTATATACCATATTATACTTTTTTAATAATAAATTAAAGTACAGGTAGCCCTTATTTTATGACGGTTCAATTTATAATGATTCAGATTTACACTGGTTTAGAATTTAGGCCAAGATGAGGAAAAATATATTTTAAAAAGATTACAGCCATAAACAGTGAATGCAGTCAACTTTAACATCTGTACTTAGGCTCTGCCCACTCGGCTTTTGTTTTGCTCAGTCATGTTTTGTTTTGCTTTGATTGCTGTGATACATATGTATTAAAAATTAATAGTGATAAAAGTTTATAAACATACGCGTGTCTAGTAAAGGAAATATACTAGAGCAACTCCCTATGTGAAAAAAGCTTTTTTGAAAAAGCCATTCCGTATCTTTGAAGATAAAATGGAAGTGATTGTTCAAATGGAAGGTGGTGAGGGTCACCCAAGTGTTTGTAGGGCTAACGAATTTGCCACTGTATGTATGTAATAATTATTATTTATTATTTTATGTTAATTTAGTAGGCCTTTGAAAGTACATAAATACAGTATTTTACATTAATTTTAGTCGTAAAAACTTATATTAACATGGTTTAATTAAAGAAAAACAATATATTTTTGGGTATGTGGAACACATCCCTCCTCTTTACATTACATTATGAATTCGATTTACGATGCTACTGAAGGAATGCACCACCGTCATAAAACGAGGGCTGTCTGTAGTAGATTGTTGATTAAAATATTGTAGGAAAGTAAAATTATTCATCTTATTATTTATTCTTTTTTCTTTTCAGGTTGGCTGGCCAGTATATAAATATTATATTACATCCATTGGAACCTTAATGTTTCTTCTTAATCTTCTATTATTCAGTCTATGTTGGATTGCAAATATTGGCTCAAACTTTTGGTTGAGTGTTTGGAGTACGGATGATCCTCATGATATAAAATTAAGAAATATTCGATTGTCTGTCTATGGTAGCCTTGGGCTATGCCAGTGTGAGTTGTTTTTGTTTTATTTTATATTCTATTGCAATTAATAGTTATAATAGGAATACATTAATAAAGAAAAGCATATTCTACGAAAACTAAAATAGCCAGCCTAAGACTCTTCTTTCTGAAAAAGAAATTAAGAAAATGAATTATTTTTAATTGATCCATAATTCAACTATAGCTTTCGTTTTGTTTATAGCACTCGGGGTTAAAGGTAGGTGGGCGGGTGTTGGGCTGACCAACCAATCTCAACTTAGTCCTGTTGGACACGGAATGCCGAGAGCCTTATGTTCCGCAACCCCAAGGGCCACACAGGCCTGTAGTGGGACACTTTAACTTAATCTGCCTTTATTGTGAAGGAGGAGCTGTCTCTGTTAGCATAAAAACATCATTTATAATTAAGCATTGAATGTTTCTTAATAGCTTGTAATTATCAGTTATTCTTCTTGAAGCAGTCAAGAAAGAAAAGCAAGTCAAAAAGAAAATTTTGAATCTATTTATTTATTTAAAAAAAAAAAAAAAAAAAAAGTATCATGAAATGAAAAATCCGTATGACTCAAATGATCTGTGCCCAAAACGTTTTTTGTTAAAAAAGGTAACAAACTGTCTTTAACCATGAACTTTTTTTTATATACATTGCTTTCCAAATCAGCCATTAGTCAGAGAGACATCCATAACAATTGCACAAAAATGTCAAAATTATTTAGTCTGCCTTTTGCACCATAAGGTCTGAAACTGAATAAGTTCTACCCATGGCAAATCAGTGAGTATAGCTTCAATTTCCTTCTTCTGCTGTATCTGAATGTGATCTTTTAATTAAGTATATAAAGGCAGCCTCTTCCAGGCAATGGTTTTCTGCCCAGTGATACAGAAAAAGATGTTAGATATTCAAAGAGTCCTCATAAGCATCAAAAGGCAAGAAACATCCAAGTTGCTCACCTGTTTATAATGAACACAAACTACTCTATATCTTCTTAAAATGCCAAAAATTTAAACATAACTAACATCTTA
>JAFIDM010000004.1:61938750-61965943 GCA_023159025.1 Thereuonema tuberculata
TTAATCCTTCACCGTTAGAAGACTTTAACACATGAGAAAATGATAGGAAACAGCTTGGATTGGTCCATTATTTATTGTTCAAAACAATAGTAATGTAAAGACATCTGTTTAACGATTACCATCATAATGAGTTTTAATTTAACTTGTTTTAGATCTTTTAGTTTGTAAGGTCATCAGGAATCAAATAGGATTATAATATAGAAAACACAGGAAACACAAGTTCTTCACTACACATCGCTGTATTTTGCAGAAAGTTGCTTTTTCTGCTTCTTCAGGCTTAATTACTAAATAAAATAGAAACAAACAAAGATAGGCAATGTTTACAATCATTTGAAAGCTTCATGATTTTTACAATGGTTTTTTAATAAAAATGGACTCATCTCCACTCCTTTTTGTTTATTGAAACAATGAAAACTATTTATAATACAAGCTTCATTTAGAAATTTTGTGGATGTGTCAAATATGTTTTTATACGATCTGGATTATGTCCAAGTGTCATACAATGATTTGCCCAATCAGATATTTCAGGATGTCTATTTTTAAAAGCTCTGATATACTCTTGGACTCGTTCACCTAAAATACGTCCAGTGTTACCAAAATATACTCCGCCATAAGTACGACATTTTAACTTATAAATAACAGCCCTCAATGTCATTATGTTGTTTGTTTGGTGGGAATTATGTATTAAAGATCTTAAATTGCTATTTGCTACTCTTACAACAGAAATATTATTTGATACACAGATTTCACGAATTTCTCTAGACATAATAAGATTATAAGGGGTACGAATTATATTTTTAAATTCCCTATTATCTTTAGGTTTAACTTTATTCTTATTCAGAAAAAATGTTTTACATAATCTGTTAACCAGTTTTCTTGGGTATTCTTTATAGTGTAAGATTTTCTCAAAATCTTCAATTTTGTGAATCCATTTATTTTCATCTAATGTATTATTTGTGATTCTTGAAAGATTATTCCAAAAAACCAAAGAAAAATATTACTCTGATCAGCTTGAAAAAAACTACAACAATAACAAAGAATACTGGAAAATAATAAACGATACAATAAATACAAGCAAAAAAGAAAACACAGACAATAATTTATCTTATATCATAAATAAGCAAGGCACAGACAAAACACTAGAAGATTTTGGAGTACATTTTGGCAATATTGGCAACATAAAAGAATGCAAATGTAACAGCAATTTTCTAAATTATAACCTCAACACACCTTCAGGCTCTATAGTACTAAATTAAATGTCTCCAAATGATGTGAATAGAATTTTAATCAATATGAAATCAAGTAAATCAGTTGGACTGGACAAAATACCTATAAAGGAAATCAAAGAACACATCGAGTCGTATACAGAAATCATCTGCGAAATCTCAAAACAAATCATAAAAACATGTAAGTTCCCAGAAAAATGGAAGTGGGCAAAAATCATCCCCATTTACAAAAGTGGGAAAAAAACTTCGATAATCAACTACCATCCTATATCAGTCTTACCTAACATCTCCAAAATCTTCGAATCACACATAACAAACACCATATACAATTTCATAGAAAAAAATAAAACCATAAACACTGTAACCAGTACGCCTATCAAAAAAATTCCAGTACCACAAACTTATTAGACGACTTCAACGAGTACATAAACACTAATTTAAACAAAAGCAAAATATTATCCATTGTATTTATAGACTTTAAAAAAGCCTTTGACTGCTTAAATCATGCCATACTGATAAAAGAATTAGAAAAACATGGCATTCGAGGTAACGCACAAAAATTGATAAGTAGCTATTTAAAAAATAGAAAATTCAAGGTATCCATTAAGAACAACCTAAGTTCTACAAATTAAAAACAGGAATCCCTCAAGGATCTAATCTTGGTCCGTTGTTATTCTTAATTTATACGAATACAATATTCACGGCACTCAAATACTCCAAAGCGTTTGCCTACGCAGACGACTTCATAATAATAAATGCTTCCGATGACTTAGATCAAATTGTCAAGTGGACCCATGACTACAAAATGGAAATAAACCAAGCAAAAACAAAATTCATGGTAATCAAAACTAAAAACAAAAACGTAAGCACCATACCAAGCTTAAAAATACACACATTTGAGTGTCTACACAAAGACAATGAACAAACCGTTAATTGCAGATGTGAAGTATTGGAAAACAAACAATTGCAAATATCTTGGTATTCATATTGACAATAAATTTACATGGCATATTCACATAATCTCAATACTCAAAAAACTCAACACTTACACTTACATTTTCAACAAAATTAAAAATTCTTTTCCTTTTAAAAGCAAAAATCTTAATTTATAAAGCTTTTGTTGACAACAATAAACTACGGCATAATTAACTGGATACATGCTAACAAGAACGAAATAGACTTCATAGACAAATCAATAGATAACATACTAAATCTAATCTTCCCTAATTTCAAGCAAATGTCACGATCTGAAAAACTTGATATCCTAAAAAAGCACAAAATATTATATCCACGACAAAAAATAATATACACAATTACACTAAAGAATTATTTTACTCTTCTAAATAACACCGAATGCACAACGCACTATCCAACCAGAAACAACTTCTATAATAAACCAAAATTTGAACAACCCCGAAATAACTACGGATTAAGATTAAATATGTTTAATCAATTTGACAAAAATCTAACCAACCTAACAAATTTTAAAGACTTAAAAAAAAAACTCTTTAATTACATCACAGAAAACAAGATAAAATGGCTCAAATAAGTACATATCTTTAAAATCCAAACTCCAGAAAATCTCGCTTTTGTACAGAACTTCTCTAAAACTTCCTTAAAAGCACCTACCTAACCAACTATAGCATTGGTTATAAAAAAACAAAAACAAACAAACAGGAAGTTGTAGCGAGTAGAAATACTTAAATACTTATCCTCGTATTCTTGAACTTTTATAATATTAATGTATATCCGTACCATACGTAACTATTTTAAATTTACATTTAAATACATATCCTCTTATTCTTGAACTTTTATAATATTAATGTATATCTGTACCATATGTAAATATTTAAATTACATTTAAATATATATCCTCTTATTCTTGAACTTTTATAATTTTAATGTATATCTGTACCATATGTAAATATTTAAATTACATTTAAATATACATCCTCTTATTCTTGAACTTTTATAATTTTAATGTATATCTGTAATATATATAAGTCTGAACATGCACATATGTGAATTTACGCTCCTGTGTGTATATATTATACATACACACAGAGACATATACACATGTCTGCATCTTCATATTAGAGTGAATGTTCCTAAATGTTTTACATTTTATTGATTGTTCTGTGTAGATATGTAGATTACATGTACATTGCATCATATTATCAACCATAAATTAATCAGATTGTAACTATTAAACTCCAGAATCTACTGACAGGGAAATTTCCCTAGTAGGAGTGTAAAAAACTCAAATTATATAAATAATAAAATAAAAAAAAATGAAAAAATTACTGCTTTTTTAGTAGAGAAATTATGCATTGATCTATAGTTTATCATCATATTACTTTGATAAGATTTTCTATAATATTCAAATTCAAAATACTAGACATTATTTATCAGTTTTAAATCCAAAAAATTAATACTGCAATTTATTTCTTCTTCCATTTTAAATTTAATATCTGCATCAATTTCGTAATAATAATAATAATAAAAATTTGGAAAGGATCAATCAGGCAATTTCATATGTTTGAGTCTTTAAATAAAATTGATGCAAATATTAACTTTAATTTGAATTTAAAAATATATTGTCTAGAGAAATTCGTGAAATCTGTGTATCAAATAATATTTTTATAAAAAACAAAGCAATTATTCAGTAAAAAGGTTAATATTAAAAGTATTTAAATTTAAAAATTTCATTGTAAATGTGAATTCTTAAATCATTCTTATTTAATGTACTGCATTTGAACAATTTTCACTCTTCCAAGATGAAATTCATTACTTTGAATTAAAATGTTTTATTTTATTTCAGATGGCTATCTTTACGTTTAGACATTGTTGGCAATATTGTTATCCTTGGTGCTGCCATTGCTGCTGTGATGGGGAAAGGATCAATCGAACCAGGAACTCTAGGCTTATCAGTCTCTTATGCAATGACTGTAAATATACTTATTCATTTTTACATTTCATCATAACTAAGCCAATTGCTGCAGTAACATTTTCTTCATTTAACAGTCATTTTCTGTTTAAAAAGAAATATATTTCTGTAACATTGTGCTTCACTCCAAAAGTAAACATTTTTACTTTATATCTTGCCTCACGTTTACTTCTTTTTTATTCCTGTTTTTGCTAATAATTTATTATTAGGTCTGTGGAAAAATTATCAATTGTGAAGCAGTGCTTTATTGTTTTGAAATCAATATGATTCACTATAGCAATTATGTTTTTTTTTTATATGCATGTTATAAATCCAAAAAAATAAAAAAATATCTTATTTTGTATGAACTATTTTTTTGTTTTAGATTTTTTTTAAAAATCATGAAAGTAATATTGTCTTTCAACTTTAGTTAACATTTGTGATGAATTGGACTGCCAAGATGTTTAGTGAATTGGAAACATATATTGTAGCTGTTGAAAGAATTAAAGAATACACAGAAACATCCAATGAGGTAAGGCTTTAACATTTTATTTGACAGCAATGTAATGTTGCACAAAAGGTTTTAAATCTATGATGACAGTTCTTAAAGATTAGCATGACTTTCAGGAGCTCGTTGCTTATGGCTTTCTTAACATGCTGTGTTTGTTTTATTTTATTTTTCCTCTCTGTGTGGTGCAATATAACAATAACATACCCCTTTGACTCAGTGGAGTACAAATGCATCATTCACAAACTGAAATGGAGTCTACAAGGAATGTCTGAGAGATCCATCTGTACTTTAATTCTCTGATTGGATATTTTGATGAATTTCTTCTTTTATGTAACATATATAGTTCATTTGTGTACAGCAGTGGTTACCAATCTCAAGTTGTGACCCAAATTAAGGTCATGAAGGATTTTTGGTAGAGTAGCAAGAAGATGATATGAAAAATGTTCCATCCAATGCTGTAAAAAACCTAGATAGATTATTAGGACATTAATGTTACCATTCTAAAATCATATTTAATAAATCACTCCTCATAAGCTTAAGTCATCCTAGTAGATTTATTGTTGATCATCGTTGGTTATTTATTAAAATGAAATGAATAAATTTCATTACCAAAAAATGTATGTTTGCATATGATAATGTGTGTCTTACCAATGTTTGCTACTTAAGTACTGTCTTAAGGAGCTATTTAAAAGCTTTGCAAAATGACTCAGTACACAACTGAAATAATATATATATGCTCTAGTGAATAACAAATAAAGATGGGCAAGCACGGCATCAGCAAAGTCCTATCTTTTGTGAAAAATTTTTCCATGTATAGTAGAAGTACAGATGTTAAAATGAAATCTTTATTTGATAACTTCATCAGGGTGAATAATATCTTGCCCCACTTTGCCTTTAAAAGTCCGAAATTTGATTCTATAATTTTATTAATCTGTTATTTTCAGTAATGTTTTAGATCATTGAAGACAAAGAAATAACTTTACTAACAAAAAAACCCTTAATCTGAATTTGTTTAGGCAGAATGGGCAAATGAATCTAAAAGACCTCAACTCGGATGGCCTCAAAATGGAACGGTTGAATTCAAAAACTATTCCACTAAATATAGGGAAGGACTGGATTTGGTTTTAAGGAATATTTCCTGTGGCATAACGGAAGGAGAAAAGGTAAAGTATTGAAATATATAATATTCTTTTTTAATAAGTCCGTTTATTTTCTTAACCTGTGTACAATGAAAGTAGAGAGAACAGAAAAGGATTAATGAATATTATCAAAAACCACTCGGTACCTTATTTTTTTATTACAGGTAAAGAACACAGGTAATAGCATACATCCTTTGTCAAAAAAATCATTTTCAGGGATTTTTTTTTTTTCCTTCTTCATAAAGGAAAGTTCGGAATTTGAAAGTTGTATGAAAAGAAATGTAAAAAAAACAAAAACAGAAAATAATTACTTTAATGGTGACAACAGATAAACATCTGATAATTTCAGAGCTGCTGTTTTAGCAAAATGCAAGAGTAGGGGATATGAAAGACAACCTTGTTTATTGGTGGATAAAAAAAATCTGTCATTATGGAGGGTTGATTCACATTTATTCGGTCGATTTTGATCACGTCATTGACTTAGCAGCATCCTTTTTTCCAATGGGGTGCCCCTGCATTCTAGCAGTGGCTCTGCATCGTAGTTTCCATTGAAGAAGGCTGCAATGGAGGTAGACGAGGGGGATCTTGCTCCACTCCTCTTCGCAAGCTTTCCAAAGCCCGCAGTAGTCCATTGGAGATGCATCTGGGGATTTTACTGGAATCATACTGTAAGTGATTGCTCGTATTCCGGTTTCAGTCACCATATTGGCCATATATAGCTGGGTTGCTCTAGCTATATGGCTCGACGCCTTGTCCTGATGAATCCACACACTTCTTTTGTCCCTGCCATAGAATCTGGGAAAAATCATCACGATACAAGGGCTACAGGACATGCTCTCGGTAAAAGGCAGCATTAATCTTGACCTTTGCAGGTACCTTCTTCAGCGGCAGCTTTCTTCTGTAGCTGTAACCTGCAACAATCATGAATTCTATCAAAAAGTTTTCTTTGCATTCGCGGTACCACTCTGATAGTCCTTTGGCATCAAAAGGGCAATAAAATATTGTCCTTAGCTTCTTGGTCTCACTAAGGTAGATCCATGCCTCGTCCGAAGTAGTGACTTACTTCTATTATTTTTCTCCCAATAAGTGGTGCTTGTAAAGCTTTCGGCTGTTGGTCTTCCTTTCAGCAATGTGTCGAGAAAGTAGGCGATGAACGCTAGCTTTATAATGCCTTTCTAATTGCAGATCATGCCTAATTATCTGTGCAACAACCCTTTGGGTGCTAGAGTTCTAGTCAACAATCATAGCCTTCACTTTCTTAATAACGGTAGGGGTTGCTGCCGGTCGTGGGTGCTGTTTTCGGGCCTGTGGCTTACTCCGATCTTGGCTAATGGGCTTCATACGCCTTTCTGTTGTTATCCGGTTGATGGTGGTCTTGCAGTCATGAAAATTTTCGGCGTTTGCACATGTCCATAATTTTTGAAGCGGCATATTTAGAATCGATTCAATTCCATCTACCAAAAGATCACTTAGTCTTATGATCTCTGATTAGAATGCAACAATGCTGCATCACATGCACGTGCGAGTTAGCACGCTCCCTTGAAATCTATCAACCCTCTGTACTGTTAAGATTATAGCCCTACAAGGGTGACTAAGGAAGAAAAGAGTTTAAAGTGTGGAAATTAGGTAATGTCCTTATTTATGTGTAATTGATAATGTATATGAATATGTAGAATCTTGGTTGAGAAATGCATTTTTTATGTTACTTCTATCCTATGTAATTAAGAAATTATTGAAGGCCAAGTTTTTCATTTATTGTTTATATTGACTAAAAACAGTCTGAAGAGATCAAGGGATAGATCCATTGAGATGTAGTTGATGGGGGACGTGTGCATATATGATTTTATTAAATTTGTTTTGGAACAGGTTAAGGAGCTATGAAATTAATGACAGAGTAGTTATATGGATATTATAGGATATCCTTGATATTTATTGAGGGAAATTTCTAATTTTTAGATAATGGATATATTTGAACATATTAATTGTGAAGCAGACATCAAGGTGACTGTTTGAGTTGAGGTGCTTTATTGATGATGACATCCACATAGTTTCTATTGTGTAGAAAATTTACCAGTCATACTGGTAGAACAGTTGGTTTTCAGTGAAATTAGAGGTACTATTGATAGTGTGTTGGATATGGTCTGACCTACCAATACCACATCACGTGCTTCATCACAACAATACTGTATGGGCCTCACCAAATCCTGCTTAACTATAGAAATTTACATTTTGTTCTCAAAACATTTTGTTCAAGCTATTTAATTTTTATTTTTGTTGTAGATTGGAATTGTTGGAAGAACTGGTGCTGGCAAATCTTCTTTGACACTTGCATTATTCCGGATCATAGAACCAGTGGAAGGAACTATTATTATTGATGGGATCGACATAACTGCAATTGGTCTTCATGATTTACGTTCACGGCTCACTATAATTCCTCAGGTTTGTATCTTTCAACCTGAAATTATTACTAATTTTGGTATTTCGTTTAGTTTTATTCAATAGATTAAAACTCATTTCTGTCTACTTCAACAGGATCCAGTATTATTTTGTGGAACTCTTCGTATGAACTTAGATCCATTTGATGAATACACTGATGATGATGTTTGGAAAGCTCTAGAACATTCCCATCTTAAAGAGTTTGTATCAAATCTACCAGAAGGTCTTCAACATGAAGTTTCTGAAGGAGGAGAAAATTTAAGGTATTATGTTATATAAAGCACTTTTTTTCCCCTCCCCATTCAGTTGGTTTTTAAGTACGACCTAAATTTATATCATAAGAATTCCTACTATTTAAGACTGGAATTGGTTGACAAGTTTGGGATATCAAATTATTCTTAGTGATGAGATTCCAAATCTGGTAAAGCTTAAAATGAAATTTGTTAAATCTTTGGTGAATTAAAATAATTGAGACTGTTTATTTAGAATAAATACAGTATTTGAACAAGAATGCAAGCTTAATATTAAAGCTGAAATTGTATGAACTTTCTGCTTCTGGATCTCTCTCTGTGCTCTGTTATATTATAGTTAATGGGAGGGATTCAATGAAACTACCAATGAAAAATATCGTGTTAACTTCTGGCTCACTTTTTATTTATATTTGCAAGGTTTGTAAGTCAACATACTGATGTGTATCTAAATCCTAAATTATATGAATTAATTACGTAGACTGTAAATTAGTTAGCACTGTGGACACTGTCTGATGGGCCATCTATTTACATAGTCCATATTTCAACTATTAGTTTATCTTTTGTGGATGCTGAAATAGTGCTATTTGAGGGGCTCACAACCATAGTGGACGAAGTCCATCTACACTAAATTGGAGAAATCATGGTTTGAAGTTTTCAATGTGCAAGTAAATCTGTGGAAGTAATATTGTAAAAACAAATATCTCTGGGAGAGAAAATGTATTAATCACTTGATTCACTATGGAAGTGTAAGAACATGTTTTTAGGCTATTCAAATCTCCATTTTTACAAAATATGGACTTGGTTCACTATGATTGTGAGTCCCTCATTTTTAAAGTGTCTTATTCCACACTCGCCTCATCAATCACTATAAGAACTTTTGAGGCATGCTAGCATTGATGCCTTCTTCTCATTCTGATATTGGCAATTTACACCAAAATCCACAGCTGAGAGCATTTCTACGTTCTCTTCATCAGTGGATTCATGTATTATTGGCTCGTCCAGTAAAAGTTACACAGATTGCAAGTTATCATTTAAAAAAAAAAATCCTTAGCAATTTTCTAAAATAATGAATATCTGACTTATGTTTGCAGAAAAATGAAAAAAAATCATTCCCACAAGAAATTAAATTCTTTAATTTGTAACAACCTATTCTGTTTTAATGTTTTAGCCTTCTTTATCTCATAATAGGATAAACTTTGAATAAGTAACTATATTTCAATTATTCTTATTAACATTTAATACTTGATATCTTTTGGCAGTGTTGGTCAGAGGCAGTTGGTTTGCCTTGCTCGTGCTCTTCTCAGAAAGACTAAAGTATTGATTTTAGATGAAGCAACAGCAGCAGTAGATTTAGAAACAGATGAGTTGATACAGGCCACAATTAGGGAAGAATTTGCTGACTGCACCATATTGACTATAGCTCATAGACTCAATACAATTTTAGATAGCACAAGGTTGGTAATATCCATTTATTATAAACATTCTTCAGTAGAGATATGTTTCCATCTTCCAGATTTTCATTCTCATTTAGTTTTAATAACAATAATACTATTTTTCTTTGTAGGGTTATGGTGCTGAAGTCTGGTGTTGTTGAAGAATTTGAGAATCCAACAGTCTTATTAGAAAACAAAGAAAGCATATTCTATAGTATGGCAAAAGATGCAGGGATTGCATAGTTACTTAAACAATTTCATTCAATGCATAATGCTTCATTTTCATTAGCCATGTTGTCATCTTTTTTTGTTTTTGTTTTGTATTATGTTCAGAAGTAAAAATATGTTTGTTAATTTGTTTTGTTCCTGCAAAAACAGCAGGAGTTTTTAAATAATTTGTGCCAACATACTACTGCATTTTAACAGTGGGTAATTGCACATTAAAATGGTTGTAAATTATTTCTTAATTGAAAATATTTGGAAGTCAAACTTAAAGTGTGTTGTTAAGATTGCTATTTTGGAGAAATTATAAAGAATAAATTTTTATATAATATTGTTTCTTATTTGTCTTTTCTTTACAGTAGTCTACTTTCTTCATCTTTTTTTTTTCTTTAATTTCCATAAATTTTGTAAACAAGTGTTAAGAAACTTTTTAAAGTAATTTCCTAATTCTCCTCTCCGTGTTGTTTATGTGCAGTTTTAAGAAACAACAGGTAATGGTTTGTCAGTATTCAAGAAGTTCCAGTCAAATTAATGGAGATATTCTTGGTAATGAAACCTTATCAGCCTTTCCCATAATCCTCCCCCACCAAGGTTCTCTTTACATGTAATTATATTTCCTGTCATGAATTCTTGTACTAAGAATCATTAGAGAACAAGGACCAATGACACAAGACATGTAATCAATACCTCCACAGTCTTATTTTTCTCAATATGAATAGATCTTGCAGGCACTCTTATATGCTGAGTTATTTGAAAAGTTCAGTCAAAATCTTTGATAGCCCTCCAAGTGAATTCTTCAACAGCAATAGTGGATGCTTAATTCTTCAATGCTACTATTTCATATGTTTCTTGAGGCTTTAATTATCCCATCTTCATTACAGTCTGATAACCTATTGATTAGTCGACCCTCTTGTCACTTTATCTGCAGGAGTTTCCAATCTTCTACTTAGTATCTCTGTGAATTTCATTTAAAACCACCATGGAATCAGTCCAGGTTTTCTGCAAAATTGCTTCCTCGAGATGCTTTGCATCCAGAGATTGCTACAGCATAGCATCTAAATCTTAAGATTTCTAATATCTCTGGTTGTAGGGAATTGAAATCAAGGACAGATTATGAGAAATCGGAAATTACCTTCAAATTCATTGTATCATGGCCCTTATATATAACAGCAAATAGATCTTATGAAGGGAATGCTGAAACACAAGTTTAAAAGATTAAAACGACTGGCTTTGACAAGTACTGAAAATAGTATTTTAATACCTATTTTGCTATCCTAGAGTCTTCCATTTGTATCTATAACTATGGATATATTCAATTATTGGTTTCTGATTCAGTTCTTCTAAAACATCACTTTTCTTATATCCTGTAGTACGTCGCATTCTTTTGAATGAGAGATGGTTTGAAAACTTGATTTATTTATATCCAGTGTCTGTTTATATTTCACATAACATACTTGAAGCAGTTAACTTGCTCTATTGGTGGGTTTTTGATATGAAATTTCCATATTGATTCAAAGTCGAAGTGGGACCTCCTACCTTGTGTGACCCGTTTTTGGTATTCACCAACCCTGTGTGTGTATTAGGATGAAATGGCAATTGTAGACTCCACACATCATTGGTGCCGAAGAACTGCCGATAACTGTGACCCTCTCCACCCCCTAGATGACCAGATTCAAGCCATTGCCGCTGCCCAAATACCAGCAACAAGAACTTACCTGGTCCTACAATACTGAGAACCCACACCCTTCTCTGGTGCCTCAACTAACCCCCTTGCCTGGCTGTGGGACTTTGAACGTGCAGCGCAGGTGAACGGATGCCAACAAATTAGCGTACCTGCCCTTCGCCCTAACTGACACCGCCCACCATTGGTTCGATAATGAAGCCGCCATCTCCATCTGGGCCTCCTTCAACACATCGCCATACAGGCCGAGTGAACACTCCACCTGTGTATAGCGATTCATATATCCAGGATGAGATTCACATTTGCTGTAGGGTGAATCCTCACATGACTCCAATCACCTCCTGAAAGGTGTAGCCACCGACTTACATACAGTGAATTCATTGCAGAATGCCATCAGTTGCAGCATCACAGCCCTCAAACAACCACCATGCCGACCACTATGCTTGAGTTATTACAGTGAGAGCTAAAGGTAATCCAAAATGAAATATTTCATTTCAACTAAAGGCCAAGCTGTCTGAAGCCATTTATTTACAAACAAGAAGCTGGTCACTGCTTTGGATAGTAGTGTGTGCAAGATGCATGAAATGTTATCACAATACAACTTTGATGAAGACACTATGTTTTGCACTAATATTTAGGGAAGGTTAGATGGGTTTCGAAAATGACCTCCAAGTTTCTTTCACATGGACTGACTCCAAATGAGAAGAACAGAATATAAACACTGACACTAGAATAGTACAGATACTCAATAAGTAGATTCGGATAATAAACTCCAAAAGGAACATCTCCATGAAAGAGGCAGTTTGTTCAGTTTTAGGTCTGCTTAAGCTGAGGCTCTAACACCCGAGTGCTTGAGTAGTGGGAAATGTCTTTCAGTGATACCATTAGTCATAGGAGAATGATGGTGCCGTGCTGTGATTATCCCAGTCACCAGATATGCAGCTTTGTTCCTCAGGCTTGCCTCCTTTTGTTAGGTGAAGCACAAGAAATAGGAAAAACTTTACTTACTTACTTATTTTGGAGATTCACAATGAAGTGCTCACAGCTTAGAAGTCTTATACGTTTTCCTTTGTGTACAACTCTGGCCCCATTAACTTCAATAGACAGGTGCCGCCAGACTGAAGGAAATATCCTTTAAGCCAACATTAACACTTCCAGGTAGATGCTGGTCAGTCCAGCTTTGGATGTTGAAGGGTGACAATATTCCATCACGTTTCATCTCTGACAATCTGAATAACATTTGTCCATTTTTCTTTGCTTGAAGAAAAAGTACTATCCTCCCTGCTCTTGTCTTATATCTGGACATGCTCCTCATGGGAGTAGCACAGATAACTGAAGCTAGGAAGTGAAAGATATACTTAAAATAAAATAAAATATACTTAAAATATAAGTAAATAAGTAAAATATAAGTAAATATAAGTATATATATATATACTTTAAAATATACTTAATAAAACTTAAACAAAAAAGAGTTATCTATGGAGATAAGGAAAAATAATATTAGATTATTTGGAAAATGAAAGGTAGATACTGCGAACACTTGGGGTTTGTTATAGCATCTCATATTGAAGCATTCATTGCTTCTTTAATGGTGGACAAGTTTCCAGTATTTCTGACTTAATCTTTAAGCTTTTGAGTGATAACTCGTTTAACTGGCTCCAATTGAAGCTTCAAAAATTTACAGTTCAAGTCATTTAATTCTCTAAGGTTTCAGCATCTTTGGTGAATTCTACCTTACTAAACAACTCACTTTATTAGCCTCCATTACAAGAACAAAATTTATGGAAATTAACTTTTTATTTCTAAAATAAGACGTTAACCCACAAAGACGAGCATTGGGGTAAATTTTACCCCAGCGTTAAAAAAATATAATTGTAGGTTAAGGGTATTTTTATCCACCTACCCCTCGAATATTTCATTTCAATGACTGTCCCATTAGGGCAGGTGTCAAAATCAAAAGTCATCCATCACTTTGTCATCGCATTTCAATAGATTTTTTATTGTATTGTTGCCCTTTTAAGCTACCTCAGCACATACTTTACAGTAATAAAAAGAATTACTGTAAAGTAGTGAATATTGGTAACTTGGGGTGAAGAAAAAATGAGCTGACAAAATTTGGACGATGTTATTGGAAGTGAACCTGGGAGTGAACAAAGTGACAATTTTTGCAACTATCACATGGAATGGTTCATTTTAAGTATGTTGCCTAAATAAAAAAGTACCAATGTGTTACAACTCAACCTTGTGTTTTGAAGCCTCAAAGATCTGAAAAAGCTTCATTTGTTCTAAAATTAGATTACATTAGAAATACAGAAATTTAAAGGTTACAAATTGGAGTGCGGGTGACTTTTTATCCCATGCACATCTTAGCATCCCTGTTCCTTCTGTCTGTTTGACCTTACATTTTCAAATAACTCCACTGATTATGAAGTGAAATAGACTTTGATATATTATTAATTTATACAATCAAAAATATCAACTTTAATCTTCACTATATTTCATTCCTCTTAAGCAAAGAAACTCTCAGTTGCTTTGAAAGTAATTTTGAGAAAAGCCTTTGGATTGTAGCATGGGCAAAATTTATCCAACTCACGTTCTCGAGCGTTAATACTGTATCAGGATCTCTACCATTACATAAAAAAAGAAAGAAAAAAAAAGACTTGGATGAATGATCGCAAATCGCAGTCTAACTTGACTAGTTTCATAGAAAGGAAACATTGAAAACATTAGTTATTTAAACCATTCCGCAATTTATTACTAACTTTTACAGAAGCAGAGGTAAAAAAAAATACAAAGTCTTATAAGTATTTTTTTTAAAGATTACAATTTGTTTCTAAAACATATTATATTCATAAACATACAAGACCAACAGTAGATGTTGGAAGCTGTCTTCATAAGAATAAATATCAACAAATAATTCATAGAAAACATTTAATAGAGGGAAGAAGTGAAACAAATGCTTTGTTATGTTAAAATACCTCCATTTTCAAAGTCAGTTCAGTCCAGTGTGTGTTATGGCCAATGGTATCTCCGCTAGTAAAAGAAAAAATGATTTTTATACATTTAAAATGCTGTATCTTAACTGTGACATTTAATAAACTAATACATGTAGACTAGTGAATAAGATCTATTGACATACATATGGAAGGAGTTGTCTCCCACTAGATCAGAAACATAGAAGAGTCTAGCATTACAAACCATCACAACCTTGCCCTGTAACACACACAGTTATAAAGGATTTTGCAAAAAACTTAGAAAATGTTCCAGTTTACATTGCTGCAATAATAAATGGAGAGAATCAACACAGGGAAGAAAGTTTCCCCTCCCTGTATCCATATGTTCAAACTATAATCATCTCCAACAATCCAGTATATTCTCATGTCACGGTATTGGGTCATTCATTTTGTCAAATATTGACTCACCATTTTATTCTATAACTCTTTCCCAGTCTTCAATCAAATCCTGGCTTTATAGTGGTTTGAGAAGCCTGTCCTGGTAGGGCCTACTTTTGTTTTTGTACAATATCCAGTTTTCAATTGGACCATTTTTTGACAACCAAGCAGATTAACACATTGCAACACCTGACTAAGCCCATCTTCTTTTTATGGTGAAAAAGAGTTGTCTTGGAACACATCCTGCAAGTTCTATAGCTATTGCATCATTTTCATAAGCATCGCAAATGCTTCTTTTGGCAGCAGCCGCAGTCTCTCAATAGCCTTAATGTTCTCCATTTTTAAAATATGATAATTACAAATTTAAACTTACTATTGTAAAAAAATGCACACAGAATGCTCTCATTATCCCTCTGCATTTGCAATTCTTTTATTTATGAATGCTGCCCGAGCAACATGAGTTTCTCAGATGAACCAACGCATAAATTGTACTATGGTTTTTTTTGAAAACCTTGATTAATTCAATATACACAACTCGCTCTCTCGAAATAAGTTTTAGAAGCTTAACTGTGTTGTTCTATCAGTAAAAAAGAACTCAAAGACCGATTCTTTTTTTTTTTTTTTGCAAATAACCCAAAAATGATTATTTTTTAGTTATGTTGTTGTTGCAGCTAAATAGCAACTTACTATAAAGGAATTATCTTGACCATTTTCCTTGCAGGGAAATCTTCATAAAATGAATATGATGGCATCAATATGTAAATCTACAACAACAATGCAATATTGTTTCTAAATGTCAAACAGAGGGTTCTACAGAGGGTTGAGGCAGATGAAATTGAACAATAAACTGCCCTATATCCTGCGAACTGATGCAGCACATAAACAACCATTTTTATTCTATAACTGTGATATGTCAATTGTTGAATAGACTGAATAATGTCATTCTGAGATGGCTATACCTTTCCGATGTCAAAATGTCTTACAGTGTGATTGCTGTGACAAAGGTTTGGTGGTCGATAAGGGTACCATTAGCCATATAATCTGCTGAAACTGTCAAATCAACCCCCAGGCCAAAGGTACTGCCAAAACAGGAACACACTGAAGCAGAAAGTCAGCTGATAGCTTGCTACCATAGATGGATCAGGGCGATGGTCACACAAGAGAACCTATCAACCCAATGTTGCATCGCCAACAGATTAGGAACATCAAAATAGACTGTCAAACACATCATTCGAAACAAACTTGGCTTGCACAGGATCCGCAAAACACTTGGTCACAAATTCACCAGTGCAAGAAAATGGTACCTGGCAGTATGCCGACACATTGGAAGAAGCATGGGTGTACCCGGACAATGCCAACCAATTCAGGGCAATTTTTTAGCAGCACTTAGAGAGAAAAGATGAACAGACTTTGTGGGAATGCAAAGAGAAGTTCTGCAAAGGTTTCACAACTGTCACAGGATATTGTGCTTGTGGTCACTAATGCTAAGGTAAACGCTGCGTACTTCCAAGAGACTATGATGGAACCAACTCATGGCCACGGCATCCAGCCATCCTGCACGTGAAAAGTGAGAGACCAGTATTTATGTAATTCCCTTTACATGCTTATCAGTTAAATCACCTGATACCTTCCGGCTTCTCAAACCTCAGATTGTTGGCCGGCCTATGGAAAGTCTGTTTAGATGTGTGGAATACCTATCCAGAAGCCCCTGCAATGAAACCAACAATGACAGATGATTGTTCATAACCTGGAGAAGGAAGGGCTTAACATGAAGTCCCAAACTTGTTCAGTTTTATCTGTCTCAATCTTCCATAAAGATAACATAGGTTTGGATTGTTTTTGGGCAATTTACAGGCTAAGTCACAAAACAAATTTAAATGTTTTCTTGGGTGAGCTAAATAGTTTATTAAAAAATTTAAAACAGCATAAATATAATTGAATAAGAAGTTCAACATAATCACTTCAAAATATCTAGAAACATATTACTCTCTAAAATAGAGAGAAAAATCAACCGGACAACAAATATACCTTCACACATTGAGCCAACATCAACGGGAATCCTGAACAGCTGTCTCATCTTTATTAGGAATCATCAGCAGAATATACCCTTTATGTTTGGCTCAGTAAAGCTTTACCTAAAAGCATTCTCGATCCCGGGAATGGGCCGCCGAGATAAAAAAACAATAAAATAAAAAAAGATCCTGAAAGATCTAAAGTGTTAACCCTTTGTCCTTTCACTGAAAGGCACTAAGGAAATTAATTACCAAAAGGAAACATCATAAGTTCAATGAAAGCAAGTTTAACATCCATACTACTTCAAAAATATAGAGAAAAATCAATCGGACAACAACAATGCCTTCGCACATTGAGCATACATCAACGGGAATTCTGGACAGCTGTTTCATCTTTATTAGGAATCATCAGCAGAATATACCATTGATGTTTGGCTCAGTTGCTATTACTCTAGATTATCTAAAATAACTCTTTTTTATATAATAAACTTTCAGTCAAATTATCTATCTCACACTCCTCCACATACATTATTGGCAAATCAACATAATCTGATATCTCAGACCACAATCTATTTATTCTTGATCTGCAAAAAAAAAAGACGACGATGAAGAAGAAGAAATTCAAGCAACAGATAAGTCTAAAAAAACAAAAAAAGCTGCAAGAAAATAATCCTGTAAGTTGAAAAACTTATTTATAAACAAATGTAAAAAGCAAAAGGAAAATCTCAAAACAATAAATAAAAACCATACTGGATGAAGCATTATGGAAAAAGAAGGCTTATTAAAAAATAAAATAGCAATAAAACAAATGAGGCAGATTGCAAGAAAGAAAATACTTCATCAAACTAAACTGCTTCCTGTAGCCAACATAAAAATCCGAATACTGAATATCCACAGCATCATTAAGAATTTTAAAAAGCAACCCCTTCTTTGCACGAGTTAATAAAAAGAATCATTGAAACCAGCATTTTCCCAAAATGTAGAAGTAGATGAATATAATACCTGTATTATATTCTAACAACTAACTTTCGTCTCATCTCAGTATAGTCTTCCAAACAAAACAAAAAATTATTTATAAAGCATTTATTGACATTCTAATACATAAACTTGAACAAATCTGAGCCACATTGAAAGATTAATTAATACTAATCTTCAAGAATAACAATTCTGGATCATTTCATTTCAAATCAGAAGTGCTTCACAAGCGACCCTCTCAGATTTTAATCATGTTTAGCATAAATATATCGCACTCAGGAAGCTTGCCAATTATTACTATGCTAATCCTAAACAGTTCTGAGAAACAGCATCCGGAATGAAGGCCTGCAAGTCATAATTGGTTACCTATTATAAGTATTTTTAGCATTTTTAAAGTTGTATAAATGAAATTGTTAGAATTTCTGCTTGCTTGGATTACTTAAAGTCAAGAATTCAGTCTTTATTAGTGTGTATTTGACTATGTATGAACCTAAATATTTATTGCAGATGCCCTTAAGCTTTTCTTGCGACATACTGGCTAGAAAATAGTGACCAGTCCAAACATCAATAAATTCCAACCTTAAACACTTGATTTTTATAAAACAGATTATTCATGCTTCATTTTTTTGAGGCATGATGTAATTTAATGTTATTTGCCCATTCAATGAATTCCACATTTTACACTTGACGAGATGGAAGCATTCTAATTAATGACGAAAACCATATTGAATAAAGACAATGATAAAGGCCAATAGGAATTTATAACTTTTAGTAGTATCTATTCAGTTAAACAAAGGAAGATAATAGAATACAGCCTTACATGACTAACCTCAAATAATTTTACCAGTGACCACCAAAAACAGCTTCTAAATCAAGTTCTTTCAAAAAGACATCCATATGTACATCCAGTGGGTGGACACAATAATAAGAACACCTATAAGAAAATTAGCCTTCATTTGCATAGCAAAGCAGAATACATGTCTGCTACCTATTGGCCGTGAAGGAAGTATCAGTTGATTAGCAGCAGTCGTACAGTGGTAGCAATGCCGTTATTTCTGACCTCTCAGACTTTCGAAAGATGCATGATCACTGGAGTGAGCCTTGCTGGAGCTTCAGTGACAAAAACGGCCAACCCTGTGGGTGTTGCAAGAAGCACTGTGTCAACTGTTATGACAACCTACACAAAATATGGTAAGACATCATATCTTACAGAACAGGGATAGACAGGTATTGAAGTGGATAATGGCCCGACAGCACAAGACAGCGGTGTCCCAGATAACCTTTGAGATGAACATCCATCTCCAGGACCCCATATCAACAGGAAATGCATGCTGCGAACTTGGCAGAATGGCTATTCCAAAACCATTGATGACACCGCTGCATTGATGCATTAAAGCAGCGGACAACAGCGGTGGAGACATCATTTCAGACCACTGGACGTGTTTGTGTGTGGAGAACGGCCGCAGAAGCCTTTCATGTTGACTGCCTTCTTCCTATTGTTAAGCATGGAGGAGGAGCTGTGATGGGTTTGGTCTAGGACCACTTGTATTCTTGCATGGGAATGTCACAGCAAGCATTATCTCAGCATTCTGGGCGTTCTTTTCCATCCCCTATGCTGTAGACTGTATTCCCTGGTGAAAGGCCTCGGTTCCAAGACTACAGTCCTCACTCACACTGCTCAGTGTGTTCAAGCATTTTTTGATGAGCACGAATATGAAGTGGAAAATGTCATCAGGCCTCCCCAGTCTCCTGATCTTAATAATCGAACCTTTTTGGGGTATTTTGGAGCCAAATTGCATGCTTGGTTTCCACCTCCTTCCACACTTTCTGAAATAGAGACTGTTCTGTACGAGGAATGGCTGCAAATTTCCTTGAACATTGTGCATGACCTGTATTTGTCCATACCATGTCACATACAAGCTGTAATTCAGGGAAGGGTGGGCTATCACCCTACCAATAAAGATTTTTTGTCATTTCACAGGTGTTCATATTATTTTGTCCACCCCTGTATATGAAATTTCTACAGCTGACAGAAGTCAACTGCAAAGCCCTGACATTAGGAAATTGACTAAATTGGGTTAACAATAAGGTTATATGAATTGTCCAATAACTAGAGACCCTATTTTATGGTGAAATAAATTGATCTAAAGCAGTGATTATTTCGTGTTTATTAATTTTCAACATAGAACACATTTCCCATTAAGTAAATACAGAAATACTATATAAAATCCAGTATAAACTTGAATTGTTTACTATTAATTATCAAAATGTAAATATAATTTTTAAGGTTTAAATACAAGGAGAATTTACATCTAGCATTTCACATGTTATGTCCAGAGGACATACACATGAGTGTCGGTGCCCTATCACTATGTTGGAATATGCCAAGAATCCCCTCTCACCGTCAGCAGGAACTGACTCAGCCCAAGTATCAAGTTCTTCAACCAAACCCCTCAAAAACCTGAACAACATCATCACCTTCTTCTGCACTATCTGC
Organism: Thereuonema tuberculata; assembly: GCA_023159025.1. Taxonomy (NCBI): domain Eukaryota; kingdom Metazoa; phylum Arthropoda; class Chilopoda; order Scutigeromorpha; family Scutigeridae; genus Thereuonema; species Thereuonema tuberculata. Next base: position 61,959,452 of record JAFIDM010000004.1, read on the forward strand.
AGCCTCCTTCACTGAGTGGAATACCCACAAAGGAAAACATGTAGAGAAACATTTTTCAACACAGGAATTTTCTGCATGTAGTACATTATGTCCTCATTTATTGAGCAAGACACTGAATTTGGGAGGTAGAAAAGTTTGGTGATGGCTTGGAAAACTTCTCCTGCTGGGTCTTCTCATAACATTTTTTTAATCCTATTCATATTCTTTTCTACAAAATTTTTAATTTTATTTTCTTCCCTCTTTCCTCTCACCATGGACTGCCTCAAGTGCAGCAGTACTCTTGTCACCTAGAATTCTTTTATGAACTTAATCAAATTACACAATCAAAGAATTATCTATAGGACCAAGTTTGTGAGCAGTTAAGCAGGGGAGACACTTGATCACCCCTTCAAAAACTCGACTATCTGGCCTACTGATAGAAAACAACTGGGATAAGGCAATGAGCAAGATCTGCTGTCATCTTTATAGGCTTGATATGCATTTGTGCATTTTGTTGGCAGGTAGGTATCGACGAGGCTGTAGATGTGACCAACACCAGTGTACTTCAGTTCCTTTGAAAGTATTTGCACAAGTTTTCATTGCATTTTGTGATGTTCTTGGGCTAAATAGTTTCAATTATAGCACTAAACTACCCATTGGGAGACTTGATCCGGGATCACCTCTCCTAACAAGAAGGATGGACAGCAAACGAGGATGATACAGAGTTCTAACTGACTTTCCTGAAAGGCAAGAATTGGAGGGGTTTTTCTTCAAAAGGCAGAAAAGAGAACCAGGAGGAACCCACATGTTAAAAAAAAAAGGTCTCGAGGAAACGGAAGACATGGGAGGAGGATTCTTCTGATGAAGACATCCCGTCTTCTCAGCTCTGACCTTGATATTGAGGTTGTATCCGCAAACCTAGATGGCGGCGTCACTGAGTAAGTTACAAACTTTGACTTAGTCCCGAATGATTTTGGGTACAGTATCGTTATGATAGCAATGATACTGTAAAAATAAGCTTGTTAAAAAAAAGACAAACAGTAAATGAAAGGATTTAAAGAAAGAAGATCTAGTGGTGAAATTTCTTGGAAACTAAGTGATCAAATAAAACCAAAAAAAAAGCCAATTCAGAACTTTTGATGGCAGCCAGACAATAAACTTCAGGCATCTTAATAAAATGATTAACTTAAAGCACGGCTAAAATAATAAATCTTAATACTCATTTAATTTCAGTCTCAATTATTATTATTAAATCTTACAGGCAATGTTTGGCCTTTCATTATCCTTTGAAATAAGACACGTTAATTTCCTAATTTATTTCCTTTCTCAAATAGTTTAAGAAAAAACAATTTGTTGTTCCTGAACTGATGCTGCAAAATCATGCACTGCAAAGAGCATTGGTGTCTCATTGGATAAGTACCATTAAATGGCAATCCTCTTGTTCTACCAAGTACTTTTCTTGAATAAAAAATGACAGAAATCTACTCAAGTTCAGCTGATTTCAGATGCTTGAACTGAAACTGTAAAACTGTCACGGGAGTTGACGCAAACATTCTTCGGTATCAATCACAGTATATTTCTTTCTAATTTTTCATTTATTTACATTACTTTCCTAATTTAACAAGCTTCTCAAAAAAAAAATATCAAGACATAAGTAATATCCTATTCCAAATTGATATGCCAGTCACTTCTATGATATTTTTGCACTTTCCATACATTCTATCGAACTATCACAATCTAATTATATTTGGCTTCACTTAAATAAACTTGAGTTTGCTCTAATGAATCTTCCGTAAATGAAATTGAGTTGGAAGAAGAGGAATTTATTCACAAAATCATTACACTTATTGCCAAATGTTTAAGCTATTTCATTATCTGAATGTAGTGAAAGACAAGAATGAAATGAAAATGACTTATTCACTTAATAATTTTGAGAATCTAAAGTGTTGACGTCTTACCTGAACATTTCCTTCTTGATTTCTGTTTTCTCCTCTTTTACTAAAAATTAAATGAAGTTAATCAGTAATAATAATAATAATTAAGTCTTGAATTACCATTATCAGATTCAATATAAATCTAATTAAAAATAAAGACCAACTTTAAGATGTGAATTAAAAATTATTCTCCCTGTGATTCTTGTTCATACTGAATTTCTCATGTAATTATAATCAGAATTGAAAATCGAAGAACTGAAAGCACTGAAGGGTCATTCCATGCCAATTCACACAAACAGTGTGAAATGTAACCCATAGTCTCAGATTTTGATGAAATTTGGTACATTTGTTCTTGGAATTTGAACTAAGACTTTTGCCAAGTTACAAGGTTTCTAGGCCATCTGGATCCAGAGTAGCAGTGCTTCAAAGTTAGTATGTTTTCTATAAATGCTGTTGCAGCCGATACTTTACAAAGACAAGTCCATGCGAGTTTATGTTTTTACTTAATATTTTAAGACTCCTGAAAGAAAATTTTGGGTGTTTCTAATGTAAAATTCCCTGGAGATTCCAAATATATCAAAAAAATTGTGATAAACCTCATACTTTTTGAGCTATGGCTTTATGATTGCTAAAAAAACATTTATTGAAATGCTGTTGAGCTTGAAACATAATATCATGAATATCTCAAATGACAGACCAGATACAAAGATGGGACTTATACCATTGGAAAGAGCAATCCTGTAAAATACAGTAGAGCCCCAATTATCCACGGAATTGGGTGGTAAGGGTACCGCGGATAGTAAAAATGCAGATAACCCGAAAAAAGACTAAAAGTGAGGTGAAAACACGAAAAAAAAATATTTCAGCATAAAAACTATGTTTTATTATTCAAAAAACATAATATGCAAAACTTTTAAAATATGTACAGTACAGCAGAAACCTTTATGCAGAGCAAGAGCCTGCCACTCATCCACAAATTCCGAGAAGGCCTATATATAGGATTACGATGCACAATAAACCTGTCAGTAATTTTCAACCTTTGCACTGTAGGGCCTATTGTACTTTCCCTATTGTACAAAAAAATTGTTTTTTTTTTATGTTCGTAATTTAAAAAAATTTTCGCGGCACTCGCAGATAATCGGGGCTTTACTGTAATGGGAAAAAAACAGTGGGTTATTGATGGGAACACCATCTACAAAGCAATAGCATGTTTTTCATCCATTAGATTTCAGTAAACATGATTTTTCTTCCTTCTTTTTCACCTGAAGGAACCCTGGTTGCAAAATACTTAGAAACTACTTTAAACCATGTGCTTTAGTACAATAAGATTAAGAAAAGAACATTAGAAATATGGCAAAGACAGAACTTTAAGTTGAAAAATTGTAATGAAGGGGACTGTCCATTATCTGTCATGCTAATTTTTGTTACTTTGACCCCCTCTCCCCTCCTTAGTCATACTTTGTCAACCCCCTCCTTAATATTTTATTGCAATATCACACAGTCTGAATGTATTTTAATTCTCAATATAGTTTAACATACTATTAGTAAATATAAATATATTTAATTTCTTGCAATTTTTCCTACAAACCTTATATCTTAATGACTGATATTTATACATAAAAAAATAGAATCAAAATCAAATTAAAATGATCTCTTTTTAGTATTGTAGGTAGGTACACATAATCGAAAGTTAAATCTTAAGAGAAAACCAAAATCTGAATTTAAAATTATCTTCTTTTTTTTTTTGTATTACAGATACATAGCCTAATCAAAGTTCAATGTTAAAAAGTAAAATTAACATTAAAAATCCTTTTTGGTATCGAATAATAATAATAAGTAATCAAATAATCGAAAAGTCTTGACGAATCCATGGGCATGCATTAATTAATCAGTCATATATTCATTGACTTCAGTTACTGGTGTTGGGATTGGTACCGATTCATCTGCAGAAAGGTCGTCGCACAGCAATTACATTTTACTTTGCGATATACTTTAAATGTTTTAACATAGTCTTATTTGTATTCTGTAACTAAACTTATCCAATTCAGTTCTATCCCTTGAAGGCTGATTTGAATGCTAATGAACACGTAAGCATGTGGAATAACCACTGAACAGAGAACTTTATTAATTTACAATAGTGAAGACAGAATTAACTTGGACAAAATAAGATTCAAGTTATAATTGAACATTTCAATACGAATCCGCAAATCAAATTAAGGAAAAAATTTTGCATTTTGATGCATATTTAAGCATAATTTTGTTTGAACTTTTAATGTTTAGAAATTGCAGGTGTTTTAATGTATTTCTTAGTATGTATTATTGATTTCCAAAAATGCGCCGAATTGAAATGTAATGTTACGTCACATATTATCTGACCCCATCCCCTGTCATACTTTGTCAAGCTAAGTAACCCCCCCCCCCCCAAAAGCCCCAAGTGAATGAAATAGTCAGTTCATACGAAGCACTTTGTTTCATTTTCACAAAGTGGATTGTGAACTTACATTCTATATACTAAACTGCTCTCACTTCTTTGAACCAACTCAGAAGTTTAGTTCCTCATAAGTCCTTTACATAAGAATTTCAACTATCAAAAAAGTTTAGTTCGTCATAAGTCCTGTACATAAGAATTTCAACTATCAAAAAAGTTTAGTTCCTCATAAGTCCTTTACATAAGAATTTCAACTATCAAAAATTCCATCATTTAATAATCCATCAAATATTTATTATTAGCTTCAATTTCATTTAATAAGCCAATAGCAACAAGTTTACTGAGATAGACTTTTATACATAGTTAAGTACACATGCTAATAGAATTCATTACATAGTTTTTCATGATATTTCTGTCAAATTTGTATGTTCTTCCAAAATCACTGGTAACAGGTGTTGAAAGGTTACATAAAGTGTTATTGAGTGATATCCAGTATAGATGTCATCACAAGATTGTGGCCAAAAAAAATGATGATGCCTTTTCCTTTGGATGAATAAACTAACAGGAGCATCACCTTCATCTTCATTCATGTTCTCTATGATACCAATGCACCAATCAGATTTGTAAATACAGTGAAAACTCGATTAAACGTCACTCTGTTATCCGTCATTGTTCGCAAAACCTTCTTCTCCATAAAATACGGGACATTGCCAAGAAAAAAGCTCGAGCCTCGAAGAAACAGAAGAAGATGACTGATTACAGCTTTAACATATAAACCTTATTACTAGGTTGGGCCAAAAGTTCTGACTCAGCTGCGAATTAGTTTTAATGCGCAGCTGAGTCAGAACTTTTGGCCCAACCTATTATCTAGTACTGTTTTATGTTTCTATTAACAGGAGTACAAACGGAAAACCACCATTTTTTTTTTTTTTTTTTCAAAATTTGAGCCTTTATTGTGGGAAAATGGTTACATAATTATTCTTCAAAATATTGTCTATCGCTAGCCACAACTTTTTCACCATCTTTCTGGCAGCATACGGATTCCGCGTCAAAAAAACTGCTCGTCTTTTGAATCGATCCATGAATCGACCCAAGGTTTGGCTTCTTCGTAAGAACAGAAGTGCTGCTCAGCCAGGCCATACGTCATCGATCGGAATAGGTGGTAGTCGGAAGGCGCAATATCTGGAGAAAACAGCCGGTGGGGTAGGATGGGGTATTATTATTATTTTTATTTGTTGGTGTTTGACGATATCTATTTGTTACCGATAGATTTTTCTTTGTATTAATTTACTGTTTGCCTTTCATCCCAGCATTGAAATTTAGTTACTGTACATGTTTATTGCGAAATTCAGTTATCCGTCTATTCGGTTAACCATCACTGTCCCGGTCCCGAAGGTGACGGTTAATCGAATTTTCCCTGTACATGCAACATAGCAATTGGAGTGTAAGTGTAGTGAGTCTACTTGTATTACACTGCTCTCTTCAGAATAGTCAAATACCAGAGTGTAAATTGTATCATTACTGGTTCTTTTTTACAGCAATTTTATTATCTGATAGAGGAGTAAAATAATGAAACTTTCTTGTGGCCGGAATTGTTTTTGCAGAAGCAAATGTATTTCTACTGAAATTCACGCCCATTCAACTTCAGTTTTAGTTATTAAATGTAAAACTATATTTTGAATTATAGATCTGCATAAGTCTACGATGTTATTTGTAGTTACATTCTGTCTATCAAAAGGACATTGAAGACTGGTCATTGCTGACTGCACTTGACTCTGTTCCACCTACGCTATCACAAGATTTCCCATGGCTCGTTGCAAGGCCAAGAGTTTAAAATAATAAAATCATCCTTAGGCTTGCAAAGTTTCACAAAGTATTGGCTAGACTTCAGATTGGGGAACAGGTTGTAATTGGGTGCGGAAGAAGACACCACGTGTTTTTTTTCTTATGTCTCATTTGTTTATTTGTGCGGAGAGATATTTTGTTTGTTTGGTCACGTGACTTCGGGTCACGTAACTTCTTTGTTCTGCTCTGCCAAACAATGGATGGTTTGCAAATAAGGTAAGCAGTTTTACAAAATTTTATTTTAAACCAAATACAGTTAGGTTTAGGTTAGCCAAGTTAGGTTGGCTTAGCTGCAGGATATAACCC
>JAFIDM010000004.1:61968168-62037460 GCA_023159025.1 Thereuonema tuberculata
GACCTCTAGGTGAAAAGGTATGAGCGAAAACCGAATAAACTCACAAGTCATCCCTGTAATAGTATTTTATTTTCCCTTCTTATGATTTTTATTTTGTAAATTAGGAAAATGCAAGAAGAATCTACTAAAACTAATAAGAAAAATAAAGTGTAAAATAAAATAAACTATCAAAATGATTCCATTGGAATGTGCTCCTATCTGTAAACCATGCGATTTATATTTCTATGGACAAATCAAAGATTTCATTAAACGTCTGCAAAATTAAACATTAGTAATAGAATGAAAACGCGAATTTCCATTTGGCAAAAATTGTCTGTAATCAAATGAGGTTGGTGCGAAATTGCTCTATGTTTTCGGATGAGGTATTATTCCAAAAAAGGGTACTTATTTAAAATTGTTACGTGAATGTTTAATAAACGTATTAAAATGTTAAATTGATCATTTTTCAACTGAAACTTAGTCATTTCACTTTTCACCGCTATGCGCGCTCGTGTTGTAACAGTCACTTCCTGTTTTCGGAGATTTTTAAAAGCTTATAACTTTTGATCTAGAGGTCAACCGGTAAAACTTTTGGTATCATTATTTTTATTTTTTTTAGCTGGACATTTTGATATATAATTTATGTTAATCTGTTTTTGACAACATAACGTGTCTCCAAGTCAGTCATTTCTAATGTCATAAAACAACATTTTCAGAACAATTGAGAAATGATGATGATAATATTACTAAGAATAATAATGAATAGCAATGGATCCAAAATAGTTTCTAAGTTGAAATCAGGGTTCAGGTGGAAGAGAAGAGAAAAAACATATATCGCAAGGTTGACTGAAATCTAATGGAAGAAAAACATGTTACTGCTTTGCAGGTGTTGTTCCCATCAATAACCCACTGGTTTATTTTTTCTTCCATTACTTTATAGGATATTATCTGCTCTTTCCAATGGTATAAGTGCAATCTTTCTATTTACTCTGCTATTTGAGATATTCATATTATGTTTCAAACTCAACAGCATTTTTGGAAATTGTTTTTAGCAACGATAGCTCAAAAAGTATGAGTTTTATCACAATTTTGTTGATATTTTTTGGGAAACTGCAGGGAATTTTACTTAAGAAACACCCAAAATTTTCTTTCAGAAGTCATAATACATAGTAAGTAAAAACAGAAACTCACATGGACCTGTCTCTGTAAAATATCGGTTGCAACAACGTTTATAGAAAAACATAAACATACTATAAAAAAAAAAAACACTGAAATGTTCCATTATGGAACAACGTAGGCCTTAATCGTTTACTTTTCATTGATAAAGCATAGAAGCAAGTTATGTTTTATAGGAACTCACTGTAGGGCGTATTACAGAATCTTAATGTCTCCACTTTTACTCTGATAAATTATTTAAAAAATGTAGAGATGTTTTACAAGATTCTTTTTTAAGCTATCTTCCTTATGGGAAGTCAGGCTTCATAAAATCAATATATCTATTTGCCTAATAACTTTTGAACCTTTGAATGATTCTTCTGAAACTTAATTCTCACAGACTGCAAACAATGAATTTTTGACATCCAATAATGATAATCGTAACTGTGGTACATTTTACTCCATTCTGTTTATTCGTGCTTAGCTTTGTCTAAAAGTAATTGGATTTCAGTGAGTTAACATTGAGAATTTGCAGATTTAATTGATTTTCAAGGAAATGGAGAATCGGAAGGTTGCTTGTTCGTATTCCAAATATATTATAATTTACAATATGAAAACTTTTCCTTTTTTTAAGTTTTCCTGACTTTAAAACACAATGAACATAAGCCAATATTTAAAATAAATATTTAAGGAAAGTTCTTTCAGAAACTGCTTATTACTTATCTCAACTAAATTGTTTATGTAGCTTTTGTTTGAAATTCGTTCTATTCAACTAGAACATTCAGTTTGTTTGTTTTGTTTATCTTATTTAATTTGTTGAACTGCATTTGAAATAACGAGGAAGGGAGAGATTCTGAATAGTTAAGTTTATTTACAAATTGTGGGCGTAATGATAAAATTACATTCGCCATTTTATCCACATATAAGATTAACAATGTATGAATATAATTTCCATCGTAAAGTCACATATATAAGAAAGTATAAATAGAAATAACTTACAATAGTACCGGTAATTAAAAGAGGTTTGTGACTAATTCCTGAAACTAGGCCTAAATTGTGGATTCTTACGATTGAATACCCTGCGGGCTAAAACGGAGAATAGGGTATAAGCCAATCGCAGTGTTCGTAAGGATACATCCGCGCTCAGGGATACATTATGGGGGCATACTATTATCTCAAATCGCAGTTAGCTAGATGAGGATTAGTTTTTCTAGTAAAAGATCGTGCAAAACCATTTTTAAATAAGCTTACCAGCAAATCTCATTCAACTTTTCACTAGTTAATTGAAAAACTAAAATTCATATCTTAAAAGTAGTGCCAAGGCAGCCATCTTCCAAAACAGCCTGGTACCATAATCTCTGGTTTCACCCTTTTAATTATATATTATAATGTGTAATTGTATATTATCATACTTTTAATAATTCTAGTTTTGTCGTCTGAGGCTATGGTGTAATTGCTGTTTGAAGTATATTTTGTGTAAAACCATTTTTCATTTAATCACGAACTGTTTATGACAATTAATGATCCGTTAGATATTAAATTAGAAATAACATTTTGAATACTGTGAAAAAGAAAAAGTTATATTATTTAGATCTCTGTGAGAAAGGTTGATTGAATTGTATGATAATGGTTGTTCTATCAAAGATATGAAATATAAAGACATATAAAGCAATGATAGCAGGAAAGACTGGAATATATATATATACTCAATTGGAATATACACTGACTAAAATCTAGTCGTTTCATCGACAATTAACCACCGGTGAAAATTAAAAATATTTTAATAATCATAATGCATTGTGGAAACAGTATTTGAAGGCAGTAGAGGGCCTTTTGAAAGATTTGGCAATTTCAACTCCTGGCACAGATTATGTAGTAATCGGATAGAGAGAGAGAGAAACTTTATATATATATATATATATATATATTGCTTGTTGACATTATAGAGATCAGATTGCATCTGGTCTCATTCATGAATTAATTTTCGAGAACCTACACTGACATTCAGCACTTAAGATACAATTGAGAGCAGAAAAATAGCACAGTTGCATTTTTTTACTTTTTTTTTAAAATTTCCTCGTGATTCGCAATTTCTTTCAAACAAATTAATGTGCATTTAAAGAACGTTTCATCACCTATCCAATGATACCACTTAAGTGTCTTTTCCCTTCAAAACCAAGACAATAACAGTAGAACAACAACCCAAATTGATAAAATCGATGAAAAATCGAATGATAAGGCTAGAGGAGGGAATACCCGTAATTAATAAAGATTGTTTTACAAATGTTTGTATTGAATTTTATTTTAATCACCATTTCCCAGGCTATACGAAAACGAGGTTTTTCTGGTAGGCTAGGAGATTCCTCCAAAAAGCACTCTGCTGACTATGCAATACACACTTAAGTGGTATCATTGGATAGGTGATGAAATGATCTTTCAATTGACAGCATTTGATTAAAAAAATTGCGAATCGCGAGGAAAATAAAACAAAAAGTAAACAAATGCAACTGTGCAATTTTTCTGCTCTCAAGTGTAGTATTTTTCTACTTGGATACTTGCAATCAATTTGAAGAGCAAGTAACGCGCAACAGTAGGATGTTAGATTGTTCAAGTTTTGAAGACCGGGATTGAGGAATGTCTGACTCGAGCCGAGGAGCAAGGAAAGACACTGCATTGCATTCTGTGCTTATGGACTGGGCATATATAACACTTAATTTCGGTTTCTCAGGACCTGAGCGAAATCTGCTAAATTACAAACTCCTATCATACCCATATTTTTTTGCATCATATATCCGAGGCACCAATTCTTTACAAGTGGTGATCACATGTAGAACCCAATAAGCAACACTTCCAATTGCTATCTGTGAACTTAACAAAATTTTGAACCTCCGTGGTTAGTTTTGCTTTCTGCTAAAGTATCACAGAATAGTTAGTAAGGCTTATGAAGTGACAGTATCATTACATGTACGGAAAATAACTCCATTAAAAATATAAAATTAATGATAATATACGAAACGTAATTCCTCAAACTACAAGATATATTTATTCTTAAAATGTGAAGATTTCGGGGGACTATGATCAGGGAATGGTTTTATTGCCTTGACATCTAAGGAAAAGGTTTGAAGATGGAAGGATTATCCCACTGTTAGCGACGGAAGGCAAAAAAAAAAAATATACTATAAGTTACAAATCCCGAAATTAAAATATTGTTTTGAGAGTGGAAATTTATGAAAGAAACATCCTGAAACGTTGTAAACCTAACTAATTAGAACGGCATGAAATTGGATTTTTCGCAAGGTATTTTTTTTTTCCGCTTCTAGGGTCCGATATAAATCTGCTATTTTTGTACAATTTTTGAAAGATTTTCCGAGATATGTTATTAGCAAATCATTTGGATTCAGTAATAGCGGTTGTGTCTGGTTAATTCTACGATCCTCTCAGGGCTTAGACCCATTATGTTTAATAACACTTTATGAACGTACAGAATAAGATCCTAGAATTGTTATCATTGGAATGTGTAGATATGCCTTACCTCTATGAGGGATCCCGTTCGTCAGCAGGGTTAGGAGTCGTGTATTTGGACTTTTGTTTCCGGACCTCAGTATACAATTCATTATTGTCTCCTTCAGCCGGTGGTACTTCTGCCGGGGGCGGAGGTGGTATCAAACTATGTTCGCGGCGAGGTAAAGGACGTTTAGGCCGGGTACGGTAAACGTACATCCAGAAAGGAAAAGAAATTAAAGTTACAACTATCACAGCTATCAGCATGACCTCCAACGCAATTCACGTTCTTTTTTCGTCATATTTTTAAGCCAAATCAGGGCACGAGTTCAATTATTTGACGATTTCTTATTTGTTTCGATGCGTAATAAGATATCTTCAAAACTTAAATAACGATATCACATTAAAAAGTTAATATGAAAAATTTTTAGTCCGCGTTGAGTTTTTTTTTTTTTTTTTTTCGTTTTTTAAAGCCTAAATTGAAGCGAATTCCGAAATAAATTCACGACCTAAATTTCATTCGCGTGAAACAATGAGCCAAACACAACGCATATCAATGGATTATTTAAGAAAATACAAGCGCTCGTTTGAGCACATTTCATTTTCAGAACTTCTCGATTGTTTTGTTTGATATTTACATACGTTTCCATATTTTTTAAAAAAGACAAAATTATAAATTATCAACAAATCTTCTGAACAGAAAAGTGAAAACGAAAGTGACGAATAAGTTATATTATATTCTTCACCGTTTTAAAGGACATTTGAAGGAAGTATATTCTAATGAACGATGTCTGTTTAATATTTAACAAAGTGGGCATTCCAAAATCATTATAAAAGAAAATCGCAAAACGTTAATATCTAGGTTCAGTCCACGATTTCCATGACCCTTAGGTGACAGGTTGTTTCGTTGTAATGTATAGGTGCAGGACTTTTATAACCTAAATTTTAAAGAAATATACAACGGCTTATGATTAAAATTCAATAATTAGCCTATATGACCTAAAAATGATCGTTTAGTAAGAAAAAAAAAACTTGTTCAGTTCGGAACCAATCAGGTTATCCAATTCTCTATCCCAGAAATATTCGAGAAAAATAAAAATTATAATTGACTCCAGCCTTTTTATTTTTCGTTCACACAAGGTGATAGGATTTTAAAATGCGGAACATATATCATGGATTACAAACTTACAGGCTACAATAAATAATAGGTTGTCTATTACTTTCATAAACTTTGCTAAGTGATAGTCAAAAACACTAAGGATTTTAGATGGTGCAGTATTTAATTATTAGATACCAGTTTGGACCAATCACCAAAAAATATCCATGCTGAGGGGAAAATTATAACTGGGGTTTCTTTCTTTAGCTTTTGATAGGAACAAATTACAAGCATTGGTGCACTTACGAATTATGAGAATAAATGCTTGAAATTTAAATTGAAGTACCATTTTTGATATTTAACTTAAAGAAAAAAAAAAGAACATCTAATAATACACCAAGAAATATTATATATAAACCTGAAAATATGTCTTTAAAATTCTGTACTATAAATAAACACCCTATTTTATGGTGAAAGAAATTGACCTGTAGCGGCATATAAGGGGGCGTCCATTAATTACGTGAGATGTTTTTTAAAAAATTTGGACCCCCCCCCCTCACCTTGGTGAGATTTGGTAAGATGTGGTGGGACCCCCCCTCACGTGAGATTTTCCCTATAATTTTTAAATAATTAAATTTATTTGATATGTTCATGTATTTTGCTTCAAACCACTAAATACCTAAAGCGTTACTGATGTCTTCTATGAAATGCATTTTTTTTTTTTGTGAGAGGAGAAAAATACGTTTAAGGTGCACCATAACGAATTTAATTAAATTTAGTTAAAGTAAAAAAATAGGCTGCGATACCACCTTCCGTAATTCTTCACTCACTTCATGGGCATTCATGTGCTTCCTCTATTGTAATGATTGGACACATAACGTCCATGTCTTTTGGAAGGATAGGAAGACAGTCATTAGACGTATCTACATCTCCCTCATGCAGCCACCCCAGCCTATCGTCACTTGCGAGGGGCTTGTTTCAAATTGGGGAATCCCGGGCATACACAATATTACAAAATGTTACAGCCTGTTATAAATGTATATTCTCTGAATTAACGAGTTGACGTGAGATTTTCATTGACACCCCCCCCCCCTTTTAAAGAGATTTGGTGGGAGTTTTTTTGCCGGCCCCCCCCCCCCCCACTTTGAGCTCACGTAATTTATGGACGCTCCCTAAAAGGCTCCAGAGCGGTGATTATTTCGCGTTTATTAATTTTAAACATGGAACACATTTCCCACAAATACAGTATCTAATTTCTAATTAAGTAAATACAGAAATACTATATAACAAGTATGGGCATACATGAAGTAATCGAGAGCCACATTCTGGATTTTCATATGTATAAAGAGCACACCATCGTCACGTTCCATAGTATTAAATACACAAATTCAAATTTAATTACATTTCTACACATCGTAACTGCTATATAAAGTATAAAAAAATACATATAGAAGAAAATGAAAAAGAAAACAAATATTAAATTTTGGACTAATTATTTTGTTTTTTTTTAATTCTGTATTTTTATCGAGAGATACTGGGAGCCGCACTTAACCCAACGCCACGTGTTACAATAGCGCCACTGAGCGTCGACAATTGGAACTAAATTGTTGTTCTGCCCAGTAGCGCCACACCATGTCGACAATCGGAACTAAATTGTTGTTCTGTACAGTTGCGCCACACAGAGTCGATAATTGGAACTAAATTGCTGTTCCGCACAGTAGCGCCACACCGTGTCGACAATCGGAAGTAAATTGTTGTTCTGTATGTTGTTCCAAGTATGGGCATACATGAGGTCATCGAGAGCCACATTCTGGATTTTCATATGTATAAAAAGCCACACCATAGTCACATTCCATAGTATTAAATACACAAATTCAAATTTAATTACATTTCTACACACATCGTAACTGCTATATAAAGTATAAAAAATACATATAGAATAAAAAATGAAATAGAAAACAAATATTAAATTTTGGACTAATTATTTTGTATTTTTTTTTTTTTTTTTGAATTCTGTATTTTTATCAAGAGATATTGGGAGCCGCACTTAACCTAACGAAGAGCCGCATGCGGCTCTCGGAGCCGCATTTGCCCACGTGTGTGCTGTATAACATCCACTATAAACTTGAATTATTTACTATTTACTATCAAACTATAAATATAATTTTTAAGGTTAAATGCAAGAAGAATTTACATTTAGCATACCACACACACACAAATTTCGTACGTTATGTTCAGAGCAGAATATGAGTGTAGCACTATCAGGGCGAAGATTTGTTGTGTGTGCTATCACTATGTTGAAATATGCCGAGAATCCCCTGTCACTGTCAACATGTATTTGTTGTTGTTTATATTTAATTTAAATAATTAAGCATCATGGATAAAAATAGTCTGATTTTAGTGTGGGTTGTTGATTGTCCTTCCTTAAGCTCTCCATTATGTTGCAATTCTCAAAAATAGAAAAACTAATCAATTTTCCTTACCTGCCTGCTGCGCTCTGTAAAGGGATTTTGTATTTAAATAAAATAATACATGTGCAATAAAAATTTGTTGGTGTGTACACAGTGTTACAGTTTTAACTCAAGACTAGAAATGACAAGAGTAATTTACCCCGATTGACAGAATTCATTGAGAATCTCAATATACAAAAATGAATGTTTCTTTGTTTGTTTGTCCCGTATGCGTTCCTGTACCATTCATCAGATTGCAATGAAAATTTGGTGAGTAGTTGTGCGCACGCCCACGAAGGTTTCTGAATTAGTAGAACCATTTTACAATATCTGGCGCGTGTGTGCACAGGGACAATTGCTACAAGTGTGTGGACTAAATTTGGAAAATCATGCTTCAAACATGGACAGCTGTATATGGCCTGCTCATGCGTCAGAAAACCTTCTGATTTATTCGTGTACACACCAGACGGAAAAACAGAAAATATTGTGTATCCAAAAGCACTTCAATAAACAGAAATAAAACACAAACACTTTCTTTCTTTGAGTGGCATTGCAACGTATGCCAGGTAAAGCTAGTTTTTTTTTCTAAAAGTTTTGGGCTTTTTTCTTTTTTTATATAAAAAAACAAAAACACATTGAAGTTGCACTGAGCTAGACTTGCCTTAAGAACCAGTTTACAAACTTCACTGTGGTTTAACTGTATGTATACAATCATCCCTTGACTTACGTCCAGGTTCTATTCCATCTAGCAAGACATAAGTTGATACATTAAATCAACAATTATAGGGGATAGGGACTGTAATTGATATTCTGTTCCAAATACTGTATTTTTCACTGATATCGGATTATTACTGATAAAAAAACAAGAACATTAGTAATATTGAGAGAGATAAGAGGAGATACTAATATTCCCCAAGACTGTTGCTGAACTTTGTAGTTTAGATTAGAAATGAGCCTTGTCATTACTCTGTCACTATCATCGATTTAATCCTTATTTTTCAAAAAGGTTGTCAATGTAGAATGAGACCATCTGAAGTCATGTGCAATCACAATGACGGACTTACCTGCTTCATGTTGCTTTATAACTTCGTTTCAAGATCAATTGCTCGCCTCTTTTTCTGTGATTCTTCACTAGGTTTTTTGATTAGGCATATAGAGGCCATATTGTACAAAATATCACAAAATATTAACAATAAATACAGAAATAATCTATTTCTCAAACACAAAATCAACAGAGGAACTGTTGAAGACAAGTGCTGATTGCCGAGGGAAGCTGTGCATGATACATTGTTGCTAAATAGAAACCTTTTTACTTTAAGCTCTCTTAAGTCTTGTTTGAAAGTATGGTCGAAAAAGTCTCTTATAGGATCACAGATGCGAACGTAAGTCAAGGGATGACTATGTGGCGGTTTAGCAAAAATTATTATGTGTGTGGAAAATAATTTAAAATCTTCAAACATTAAATAATGTTTCTGTTTGGTCCTATTGTTTGGAAATAAGATTCTGTCTTGTTCTGTAAGTGACATGAAGCATAGGAAAAACACACGATAAGTTCTGTTTCCTTTTTTTTTTTTTTTTAATAAAATTCCAACGCACATATTTATAAGAAACTTTCTACATCCATTTTGTTCTTTTTATTACTCAAAAGTGGGAAAAAACATTACACTGGATTTCTGGCTACTTCATACAAAAGTTATTGAAACACATGAATTACACACGCTGGAATCGAAAATAGATAAGGTTTAAATACAATATGGTAATGATAAGTTATGTTGGACTTTGTAGTTTACAATGTGACAACACATGAATACAAAACATGTCATTCATTATTTTACTTCTACTGAAACTTCTTTTTTTCTGATTTTTTTTTTTTTATATATTTATTTTTTATATTTATTTATTTTCCACTGGAACCATCACACGGAAAAAGCTGTTTTGTGAAAATGCTCTTTTGTTGCCAACTATAGGTACATCTACGGAATGCTCTTTGACGGTTGTTGATGGGTTTTTCAGTTTAAGATACACATAGATATTTTGTTAGGATGAGAATTGGAGTGACATTGGGAACAGAAAAGCAAAAATATTACAAAATAAAAAAAGAAAAAGAATAATGTATGATAAAAATGGATGATGTCAATTACTCTATATACAATGTTGGCAGTTCCAGTTAACACTTCGGGTGTACAAAAGGAAAAGAAAAAAGAAAAGCAAGTCCCCTTTTGTATTAAAGAAAAGAAAAATAAAAACAAAACAATTAAATATGTTGTGAAAAATCTGTTAACATCAGAGAAGATGAGGTATGTAGATGACAGAATTAGAAAAAGACACAAAATATACATTTAGAAAATCATCACAAGAAAGGAGTTTCCACAAGGACTGCAGAACCCCTCCTTTTTCTTTACATCCAAATGAGAATTCTATCAAAATAAAAAACAAACAAGTGTCTCAATGCGTTGTATTTTATAAATAATCAGGGTGCAAAAGGTTCCTGTTTAGTATTTACTACATTTGATTTGTTTAAGACTTAAAACAATATATATATTTATTCATATATAAATATATATATATATATAATATATAATCCTATTGCACATAAGATAATGAGATTATTCAGTGCTGCTTAAATCATGTCATTCCCATTGATAAGCAACACATTTACTTTACTTACACATTTACAGGGCAGAAGAAGCTAGTGGCCAAACAAAAAATTATTAAAATAAAAACAACAAAAAAGTATCTTTTGATTTATTATGGTTTTCGAAACATAAACCTACTCAACATTTAACAGGCCAGAATTAAATGAAAGGGAGTGTAAAATGAAAAAGCATAAGCAATGATAAATAAAAACTAAAATCAATCGAATTAATTTTGTATCAGTTACAATATATCACTTTCTTCCTTGGTATATCGTTCACAGGAACTTTATTAGAATATACAAATAGTTTAATAATATATAATATTATTAAACTATAAACTTATGCCCACAGAAGAGAAAAGCAATACCAGGTTTTTATTTATTTATTTACTTGCTTCTTTTTTTTTTTCTATAGTAAAAAGAAAGAAATTAGGAATAAAATTTTAAATTACTTTGTTTCGTTAAGTTGCTAATAAACCTAACGACTATTTTTAAAGTTAAGCAGCCTGACCATATATTTGTATTCTCCAAATACTGTATCTTTAAAATTTATAAAATAATTATTTGCTTTTCACATATACAATGGACATTACAGAATCTACAGACACCGTGTTTTTTTTTTTTGTTTTTTTTTTAAAGTTGAATAATCAGAATCAAATGTCAAGATAAAATTAATAAGAGGGGAAAAAAAAAAAACCAAAAACAAAAGAAAGATAGACTGTATACATCAGTCAACCGCAACTTTCATAGAATTACTTTTTTCAGTCGGCATCAATGTAATTAATGGAGTTGCTTCCAGTTCGCCATTAAGTTGTACAAATTTTGGTTTGTGATGACAGATGCACCACAAAACCAAATATCCTATTCTTTACGTAATCCAGGATTAACTTCATGTGCCTCAACTCTTAACCAATAATCTTTTTTCTTTTTTTTTTAAAAAAAACCGCATTAGCTATAAAAATATCTTACAAAATAAAGAAGTTCTTACCTTTGAAATTAGATTCTTTTTTACAAAAAAAAAAAAAAAAAGTTGAATTGATAAAAATACATAATATACATTATCTGACCAACAGTTGATATTAACTCTTCCGCAATTAAAATAACTTACAAGTAGCCATTCTTTTTTTATCTTTTCAACAGAATAAACTCAATGCAATTCAATATAAGTTGCTACTGAGGTAACTATGCACAACAAGGATTGGCCAGAATCCAGTATGCTCTAAAATAAAAACAATTACAAATAAAATAAATATTATTTATAAAATTTTATTACAGACTTTTAAAAATTAGTGTTTTTATCATCTTCATTAAGTGATAAGACTGTTGGCCAGTTTCATAAGAAAATATAATAATCAAGTATTCCTAAGTTAATACTCTCGAACCAAAATATTTTTCTTACTTTTGTTTTGATATTTTTACATGATTAAAAAACTAGTTTTAACCTAAATGTTATTTACATGTCTTAAATATTTGATAAATATTATTAAAAAAAATTAAAAGAACAAAAAAAAAAAAAAAAAGATTAATGGTGTAGGCGGAAGGGGTGTTAAATAAAATTCTATCTAATACATTTCTTTAAAAAACAAAAAACAAAAAAATGGCTACCTGTAGATTATTTGTACTATTTACAAATCATTCTGGCCTGTAACATGTCAATATACATCAGTCCAATAAAACGAAAGTGTTACATCCCCTTCCTACGAGGGTTAAAATGCACATAAAATAACACATTTTAAAACTTTAAAACAAAAAAAAACAAAAAAGAAAGATTCCTTTATTTAGCTATTTAGAAATTTTAAGACTTTTCAGTCACAGCCAACAATGTAGATTTTTTTTAAAATTCTTTGTTGAATAAACAGCATGAAGATGCAATGTACAATCTTTTTTATCTATTACTGAGGATACTTCCTTTGTCTGTCCCTTCATGTGGCACTTGAAGCTGCGGCAGACAATTTTCACCTTTCCACAAGCTGCACTATTTATTAGAGATGCCACGGCCACGCAACCTTTTTTTTTTTCCTTTTTTCCTTTTTTTCAAAATACTGTTTCAAAAACACATAAGTAAGTGTCCACCCATCAATGCACTCTCTGCCTTGACTGCCGATGCAACTCCCAAAGGCATTGAGCTACAGTCCGTGATGATTCTACGTTGCTCATAGCAATATTGGCCAAAAGAGCTTCGTATTTCTTCACGGCACTGAAATTCAGTAGAAAGTATCCATTAGATCAAGAATATGCTCAAAAAAACATTTAAATAGAAACAAAGGCAGCTTTATTTCAGTAAAAGAATTAGATAATGTCATAATACTTAGAACAAATTTACCTTAGGGTGTCACTTGTGAATGTATCATAATCTTTAATACTTTTTTTTTTTTTTTAATATGTTTGAATGAGTGTCTGTGAAAACACTGAACCACTACAACAACTTTTAATAGGGTGGGGGAGTTCAATCCCCAAAACCAACATATTCACCATCACCAAAATTAAAAATCAAAAGAGAAACAAGTCATTCACAAATAATGTCACAAACCTCTAACTAATCAGATACATTGTGCTTTACTATACACCTAACCCTCCGCTATCGCGCATTCCACTATAGCGTTTCATTACTATCGCGCATACTTAAAAAGCTGCCCAAATACCTTTATCGCACCCTAAATGACTGCTACAGCGCACCCTGGTTGGTCGAAAAAATTCAAATATTTGCAAATTTCAAACATCAAATTTCAAATATATGCAAGTGAGTAGATTCATTCAGTGATTGGTCAGGACATCACGGGTGATCTGAGTGCTGATTGGCCAAAGCCACAGGAGTAGCCGCCATGTTGGTCACGAAGTCATGGGCTATCTGAGCGTTGATTGGCTAAAGCGGTGTTACAGCTACCATTCTTTGTTTGCCGCCAATTTTCACATTCAGTGCGCGTCTCAGTGTAAGCCAGTGATAGCCTTCACCATTTTTTGTGTATAATAACGGCCAGTATCCCCCCCAGTCCTCCTACCATTGCGGAACGTAATGCGGCTAACCCGGGAAGGGAAATAAAGAAGAGGAAGAACTTGACTTTCGCCCAGAAACTTGAAATAGCGAAACTAATAAGACTGTGAGGGACTTAGCATGGCTAACATCAAGGAACTCATTGACTTGGGTGTCAGGATGCACCACCTCCTTGAACAAGATGTTACCATCAACAGTGAGGCAAGGTGTTCCTTTGTTATGAAAGCACTGGAAGATTACAACGAACAGTATCATGCCCACATCAACTCCCTCCAGCAACGCCAGATAACAGAATTCCTACGCCGTCGCACCGAGGCTCAGCCGTCGAAGGGGTGGCCAGTCAGCCTCGGAACCCCTTCAAACCACCCAAGCCCCTCATCGTCCCCAAAAAGGTAAATAAAACGAGCTATTATGTTTTTATTATTTATAGAGTATAACCGTGATTTTTTTTTTAATTTCCAGCATTGGTTTGTAATTAAAGTAATTTAATAAAAAGAGATCAAAATAAGTTAAATTAGGAGTAAAATTTGAGGTCGGGGAACCAATAAGAATTATTACCATAAGTTCTTCAGTTCGGCTATCGCGTTTTCGGCGATAGCGGAGGATTAGGTGTAAATATATATTGTAGACTCTTGATTATCCAGGGATGTATTAATTGAGTTGCAGGGTGGTAAAAAAATTTCAATATCATTTCAAATATCATTATTTAATAAAATTTCAATTAAAGACCTGCCCTACACGCTTATGATAACTGTCTGGCAACCTGTAATGGATGAAAAATTTAATATCAAATGTAAACATAATTATTGGGTTTCCTTTTTTTATCTGAAGGGTCAATTTTTTTTTCCTACCATCCTGGATGATTAAGTCTACTGTATTTTTAGCCTAATATTCACTGATGAATTCTTTCCTTTTATTCAGTATATCATCTCATTTTGTATTTATGGAGTTTGTAACACATAATAAATACTAAATTCAATGAAAATAAATAAATCGCGTTTGTCAAATTTGAAAAAAATATACACACACACAAGTAAGCAAAAATTCGTAGATATGAGCTTAATTTTACAATTGTAATAAGCACACGTGGGATCAGTGGTGAAGCATATTTTAAAATATATGGTAATTAAAGTGTTCACCACTATAGGCCTATGTAGGCCCTTAGGGTCGAGGGAACGGCTCCTGGCACTTGGTGGTCAGACCAACACTTGACCGCCTTTGACCTCTGGGAAAGAAACCCGGAACCCATTTAACAGAGGGCTGGATGAACCCTAGGCCCATCTAGATGAGAATTCAGGATGGAAAAATCCTCAACCACTGTCGGGGTCAGGGATAGAAACCAGGCAGCATACAAGCACCTTACCATTTGGCTACCAGTCCCAAATAAAAGGTAATGGGAGACAAAATATCTCTTGGTTTTAATAACTTAAATACATTCAACAATATCAATTAGCACTATATGCTCAGCTGTTTTCTTCAAACAGCCATTTTGAATAGGCTAGTTTTCCTGACAACAAGTCATTCCAAAATTATGTAGCCGGCATTTGTGAAATTTAACTCTATGATTAAAAGAAAAGCTGCAACTAATCAGCAAATGAATTTAAAGCTTTTTTGCTCCTGAAAACCTAAGTGAGTGTTATTTTTAAAATAAATGTAGTAAATCAAATTTAACATGCAACAAGATTCACTGCAAGAGAGATAAATAACTTTGAACTTAAAAAGAGAACAATTCAAAATTACTAAAAAAACTAGTTTCAATATGTTACATATGATAAAAATTCTAAAATGCAAAACCATTAATTTCTCTTTCCTCCAACAACAAAGATATGAGCAAAAAAAAAAAAAGTTTTTTCTTGTTTACTTTACCTTTTTCCTAATGATGAATACATGACCAAATTGCGAAGAATAAGAGCAGCCGTCAGACGAATGCTTTTGGTGACGGGACCTTCTTTCTCTTCCTGCAACACAGATATTGCATCAGTATGAACGGTCTTCGACTGAGGGGTGGGTGTCTGCCTACAAGGCTTGGGGGTTGAAGGGGCATCACTCTGTTCAAACATAAGGAGATTGGAAGCTGGGTGCATTACGTCTCAAACAAATTCAACACAACACACACATTTGCATTATTACAATAACATATCAGAGCTTCTACCATTTCCTGAAGTTTGTTTTTATTTGTTATTTTTTAATATTTTTTAATGAGCTGAATTTAACAATAAATAAAAATAAAAAATCTTTGTGCATACTGCATAGCTTACTTATCGTTTATATCATCGGTTCCAACCTAATTTGCCTCAAAAATTCCCTTCAACATTGCATTTTTATAAGAACTTTTAAGCAAACATCTAATAAAAAACAAAGAAAAAAAAGAAAAAAAACACTGATAGTCACAGAATTCTATCAAAAATTTGTCTGTTGTTTATATGTACATTTATAGAGATACTATTATAAAACCTTAAGAGATTTGCAAACTTGCAGTACTTCCACTGACATAATATCCAACAAGATCAGTGAAATTTATTGACTAACCCTCAAATTTTATCAAGATTAAATGAAAATTAAGGACCATAAAAGTTTTCATAGCTAAAGCCACGACCACATAAAACATGTGAATACTTTTGGAAATTTCTATTTCGTTCAGTGGCCCATAGTGAATGACAATGCACAAACAATCCACTAACAACAAAGACCACCTAATAATGGTACAGATCACCATACAATCAGTTCTTATCACTGGCTTGAGTAGCACAAAGAATAAAACCCAAGTCAAAAGGAAATACATCCCATTTTGTCTCCACGATTCAAACTTGTAAGGGTGCACAGAAGATTTGCAAGACTTTCAAAGTAATGAAAGCAATTCACAAAAGATGATGTCCAAAATTGATTTTTCTTTCAAAAATATTTGTTAAAACCAGATAATGTTTGATCACACCAGATAAGCAGAATCTGGGCCCGATACATTTATTTATAAGAGGTGTATAATATCTGTAAGAAGTGAAATGTATCATAAAGATATATTTACGATGAGATCTTCAAAAACTTACATTTTTCTTAATATTTACAATAAGGAATTATGATTTTTATAGATACTTATTGCTACACAAAATGAATTCAAGTCTATTTGATAAGCCAAACCTTCAGTATCAACATCCATTTATAAAGCAATGCAATATTTTTAATAGCAATTCAGTAACTGGCAACCTGAGAACAAAGGCTAAAACTGTAAAAACCAATCTTCTATTAACCCACGTCCTTAACTGTCAGTAAAAAATTATTTAAAATATAACGTTAAAACAAATCAATCATTTATAAAATTACAGGAAGTTATTAGTAAGCATTCATTTTGTTAAAAATCAGAATCCTGGCTATTTTTTAGAACCTTACCCATTTAGGAATAGTAGAAGCACTGCTATGTCTCAAAGAAAAACTGTCAACATTTATTCCTTTTTTTTTTTCTACTTCACAGTTTTATGCTCTTCTAAATTCTCCACCCAGCTGCCAATAAGCATTATTGGGGAGGGGCCATTAGTTGCCATGAATCTCACTTCAAAATAGTGAAGTAATACTTTATCGACGCTTCTCTTCTTCCATTCAACAGCAAAAAAATAACGTTAATCACCAAACCATTATTCCCAAACTTTTCCCCAAACTGTTGTTTCATAAGTTACCTTTGTGTTGGCATTCATAAGCCATAATAATGAAAAAAGAAAGTCAAAAGATTTATTTTTAAGTTATTTATCTTAAGTTATATATCTTTAAAGTTAAATTAAATAATCATCACTGACATTGTTACTTGCAATTATAACTAATTATTATCAGAGATCAGAAGTAAAGCACTGCTTGTAGCCAATACTAGTCTAGTTACTTTTTTTTTAATTAGAATATAAGTACTGTTTCATTTTCTTTAATAAATAATGAACATAATTATATTTATTATTTTAATTAAAATTCAAAGAACAAACTGACATTTGCTGAGGGGTTTTTTTTTTTTTTTCAGTACATAATTTTATGGTTTTAGATACTGAATTGTTTAAAATTTAATGCCAAAAACTCAGAAATAAATTAGTGATATAAATTAATATTCATTGAAATAGCCATTAATTCTAACAGAATTTTTAAACAAGTCTGTATTGAATATAATTTGAATATTAAATAATCAATATTTATGGGATTTTGTACCCTACTGATTTCTCATTGTTATTAGCTTTCTAACAGTTCTTTGTGTACAACCTCTCCATCAAACAATGACGTACCACAATCATGTTGAAATAACTAAACTGTTTTTGATAATTTCAAAAAGTAATCAAGGAAGGGACTACTTGAATATTGGTCATCAATATATTATGCTCTCATGAATTTTTAATGAAATTTTTAATGATAATGTAGATTTACTATTAAAACAAAGCAGAAAAAAAAATAACAATTATTATTAAGATGTTAAGCATCGGAATACTAACAATTTATATGCACTTTCTCACACAGTATGGTTTCATGAAAAGAAAAAGCAAAAAATTCAAAATCCCTTTAGATTTCAAGTAAAGGAGGATTAACAATTAAATCAAAATTTCATTCTTTGTTTTTATTATTCTTATATTTATCAAAAATGCAGATCAGTTTAAAAATATTAATTCCAACTATAAAAAAAATAAATTGTTGGAAAGCAGCAAATCCAGTGCTGAAGAAGAGAGACATCAACATAAAGTAAATTCAAAATTCTTTTCTAATATTAATTTTTTATAAATCAATACAAAGAAAGTAATTATGCTTATGACAATAGAGCAGTATATTCTTTGTATCAAGGCCACCGGTTAAGATGTTTATTTAAGAAGCAAATTTAAAATAATAATTTTAAGAAACGAGCAAACGAAGGCACAACGTTACAAGAAAGGATTCACACCCTGAGTTGTCACCAGGAAGAGACTGGGACGGACCGTTTCGTCCTTGTTAGGACTCATCAGACAGCCAAACCACCGATCTCAATTCTTTGAATCATCGGGCACATTAAATTTCATTTCCTTTTAAATAATAATTTTGAAATCCATAAAAAGCTTGCTATTAAGAGAGAGAAACGTGAGGGTATAAAAAATAATGTGTTGCAACTATAATCTTCAGTTTTATTCTCTGCCTTTCTGCTCAATCCTTTAAGGATGGCCGTTGCGTATAAACAGTATATATTGTGCTCTAAAGGCCGAGACACAACAAACTGGAGAGGAAAGGACGAGTGTGATATACAAGCTATATTTGAAAAATTTATTTATTTTTCCTTTTTTTTTTTCGCGTCCTGTTAGGAAAGACTAGCTTGAAATACCAGTCCCTAAACATACACTACAATAAGATCCTTCTCAAGAGGGATGTATATAAACAATTAAAAGAATAAAAAAAACAACATGAGTAAACTGAAGCTGTAGTATAAAGAGGTAGACTAAAGCTGAAAAAGAGATTAGCAATGCATGAAAGAAGAACCCTGAAAACTAGTTAATTAATGAAGCTTCGACGATAGTGAGAACTGGAAATTTAAAGAAATCAACAATTCTAAAGAGAAAGTCATAGTAAATGCATAGAGACTATCACTAATTTATGGTGAGAAGACATTAATTGGGCATAGGTAGCACTAGCACATCTGTGTGAGGCAAGTGCCATATATAAATGTACTCATACAGGATTCTTAAGTAAATAGTTAATATTTGTTTTTAAAAATTATCTGCAGTACTATGATTTCCGTATGGAATTTATATAATCTACGTAAATTGAGAATATTTAGTCAATTTACATAATTTCAAAATAATTAGAAAACATCGAACTTCCAAATAGGTAAAATCTATAAACTTTTTTTTAGGGATGGAAGGGATTGGATTTTTAGGTCGGGACGGGACGGGATTTTTTTTCCCCTCCCAAAAATCGGGACGGGATTGTCCTTCCTTCAGTAAATGGGAAATAGTTGTTCAGGTTTTGAAACTTGATATGAATGACAATAATAATAACATCACGAAGGCCATCGTCTATTGTTTATTGGTTTTGCCGGTCGATCGCTAACGCCAAGACGAAAACACTTTGTTGTTGATGTAATATTGGGAGGTAGAAGGAAAATAAATAGTCCAGAGTATTTCTCAATGATTTATTGTAGTCTTCAGTTGCCAGGAATAATAATCCCAGCATTATTAAGCCTTTTGTTCAATTTAAATAAATCGCGAAATCCCGTCCTGAAGAAATCCTGAAGTAAAGCAAATCCCGCCCGATAAACGGGATTATAATTTTCCCGAAAATTTCCCGAAATATCGGGTCCCGTCCATCCCTACTTTTTTTTAAATCAATGTACAGACAATTTCGGTAAGCCATCTGGGGTTACTGTCTTTATTTATCGCCATTGCAGCCTTTCTAAGCTGGATGAACTTTAATTCAAATAAGTTTTGAAAACGAGATGTAAAAATTAGAAAAGAAACATATTTGAGGCACAAAAAGGGAACAACAATAGAATTCTTTGTATACGTAATTACTGCATTGGCTCTGCTACAAAAACAAAACAAAATCAAAATTCTTTGTGAAATGTAACTTCATAAACAAAAATTATGTTTAAATTAAAATAAAAATGGGAAACAAAGAAAAAGAAACAAAATAAAGAGGGAAAGACAACATTTGGATTTTAAACGAAGCCTGTTAAAACTTAAGTTAGTCCTGCCTTCAACTAAGCAATCTGAGTTTTAATCAAGCAGCATTCTCACTTCACTTGGTTTCCCCTCCCCCCTTAACCCAAGTTAAATCTTGTTATTGTACAACAATTCCTCCTGCTATTCATTTTCTTACCACAATTTCTTTTGCACTGAGAAACTCAAGAGCATGGCGACGGATGGCCTGGACTGCAGCATTGGGAGCATATCCGGGATGAGGTGATGGAGGTGGTGGTGGAGGAATACTTGATGACCCTGACTGTGCTAACTGATGGCGTCGACTTGCTTGAAGCTTCATTACATTATCATTACAATGCCGATCCTGAATAATGCCAAAAGAAAAAGAAAAATCTCAAATTAACAACACAAATTTATTAAAGAGAAAAGCTAAGAAAAGCAGAAGAAAATAAAAACTTATTTACTTCTGATTTAATCATAAAAAGCTATAATAAAAATTTAAATATTCTATTCTGTTTCTAGAATGCAATTTCTATCCAAAATAGCCCTCCACTAAATTTTCAGTTTTTGACAATAAAAGGATTTTTCAACTTGAATTTTTAATTGGATCAGACAAGATATATAAAGTGAGTTAACTATTCATAAACCTTTTATCTGACACTTGAGCTTCATTCTAAATTTCTTCCAGAAACATCCAGAAGTAAAACCACTTAAGTTATTTTCAAAATAGTTAAATGATGAAAGATTTTAAGCAGGAATCAATTTGTTTAAAGCCTCACAAAAAAAAAAAAATCTATCTCCTTAAACTTAATCAATCTGTTTTCAATACGTTTATTATGGCTCAAAAGACCTAGGTCATCAGTATTCCCTTAACACTAGCATATGTTGTATGCTAATTCTTATCTAGTTGCCGGTTAGATTAATGCTTTATTCCAGGTGTTTTCCAGTACACTTCAGTTGGAGTGAATATCCTGATTAAGCACTCTTTTAGGACATCTACAAGGGGTGTTAGATCTAGTAAGCTGTATGGCCATCCCAACTGCCTAATCCTACGCTATGAAACATTCAGATATTCCTCTATTTTGAAGAAAGCTCATTCAGCTAAATTTAGGTGAACTTGGATATGCAAAATGCCACAAGTTCTTAATGTTCAAGCAAATTTCATGACAGGAAGGTTCTTCAAATCTGTCAATGGAGTAGATGTTTAGGTCTTTCAATGTTTAGCAGCCAGTTATGAATTTATTTCAGAAGACGTTGGTTCAAATTTAATCATGGTTCAACTTCCACTCCCAACTTCTACTCCCAAAGTTAAAATTTTATAATCCTGACTAATAATGTAACAATCTGCAATACAAAATTTATCACACTATTTTATGTTTTTTAAATAAAATAGAATTTATTACAAAATAAATACTTTGAGCAATCATCCCAAATTCTTTTTCTTCAGTTGTCAGTGTTGCTTTGCTTATATATTTTCCTCACTACAACTTACCTTAAATTTGTTTTCATATTTCATTATCAACATTTCTAAAATAAAGTCAAAATAAAAAAAAAACTAAAAAAATAAATTGAAATCTGAACCATTTGATTCCATTTGATTTTAAACCTCCTCTCTCTAAAAAGCAGCATCTATAAATTTAGATTAAAAGCTAATAGTTGGCAAAACAGAATTTGAAAGATAGAGGAAAAAAAAAAAGAAACAAACAAATTTAACATGCAGAAAAATTATGAAGAATCAAAAACCAAGGCTTGCATATGAATAAAACATTATGTTCATGCCTTTCTAGGTTTAACATCCAGGAGGGTGGATGAGACACCAAAAAGGATGAAACGGCCGTTCCCGATACCCTCTGATGATAAATTCAAAGGCTTAAATCATGTGCAGCCTTAGTTTTTAATTCTTCAGGAAAAAAAAAAAAGTTAATACAAAATTTAATCCAAATCTGAACAATATTCTTTTCAACATAGTGGCTTCAAAAAAATAAATAAATAAAATAAATGAAATGTTTATTTGCTTAAATTTTTTAAGTTCTTTTATTGGAGTAAGCTTCATTCAGAAGAATGCATTGCTGTCAATCTTAATTCCCTGACTAAGTTGAATCAGGAAAAATTCCTTCTGTTTGTTAAGTGAAATTTTCATGACAGGAATTATATATGAAATGCTGTTAGTTTTTTTATTTTTTAAAATTATGTGTGGAAGAACTGCAAGGATATTCTAGGTTTTGATCAAACGTTTGCAACTACTTTCATATGCATCACAGAGAAGAAAAAAAAAGGATAGAATAAAATGTTTTTGAATAAAATTTTATGCCAAAATATGCATTCCATCCAGCCATGCTTAAAATAAACCAAAATCTGTGCCCAATAATACTAAAACCTTAATAAAAGGTTTAAAATCTTTTAAGTCAACAGGTAAGGAACAATAAGCTGAGAATTGCAAAAATACATTGGCATAAATTTTTGTGATATGGGGGGGAAAAAAAATGATTTTTCTTCCCATTAATTCATTCCTCTTCTCAATTGATTACTGGAATGTTTATTTTTTCTTTCTTTGCAATTTTTGATTAATAGCATCTCTTCATTTTCCACATTTTCAATTCCTTTTTTATTATTATTATTGAATAACTTTTCTTTTTCATAAACTTTTATTTTGCTATTTTATCATGTGGACATTTTGAAATATGATATATATATATATATATACACCCATACACACAGTAATCTCCCGATTATCCACGGGAGGATTATCCGCGGACGTCTCCTATTTCCATTTGTTTTATTGTAATATAAATTACGGAATCAACAAACATTTTTTAAATCTACAATAAGGAAAAAAGTAAAAGAGGCACATTTAGCGATGTCCAAGTAGGGGGTTTTTGTGCTTCGACACGAAAAAACAAAAACAATTAACCGATTTCTTTTGTTAAAAAGTAAGAAAATAAAGTAATACAAAATAAATTGTTTGTAATGTATGTACTATTGTAATGTAAATAAAACATGTTAAAAGCATTTTTGTGTTGATTTTTGTCCTTTTTCGTCTTATTTCGGATTATCTGCGGAATTCGCTTATCCGTGGTTGCCGCGCCATCCAATTCCGCGGATAATCGGGAGTTTACTGTATATATCAAAAATTAAAAAAAAAAATATGTATTAAAATTCCAAAAGACTGAGAAGAGTCTTTTGTTTTAAGATCAGCTTAAATGTAACAGAGGATTTCATTTGATATGAGGATTTTAGTTAATAAAAGAGAAGAAATTTTTCCTGATTAAACTTTTCCAAAGAATTAAGACTGACGGCACTGCATTTTCAATAACTATTTACACCTTTTTATTACGTACTATTATTCATTACGTTTTAAAACGTTTTAAAATGATTTAATTTTAAAATTTGAATTCCAAATTTTGCTAACCGTAATGATTTAGAACTGAAATTTCTCATTATAATAATGTTAGAAAGAACAAAGATAAAGCTAGTATATAAAAACGTTTGTCACCTGAAGATGGGTCATAAGTGAAAGCCTTTGCCTAATCAGCTGGTCACAGTTCTCCCAATGACAAGGAATGCTTGTACTACCTTCAGGAGCATGGGCTTTACATGCATGAACAAATACTGCCATTGGAGATGCATACGACCTACAAAAACAGTAAACAATTCAATTTTATTTTCTAAATAATTAAAAGTTTTAATGAACATTATAAATAATGATTTATTTTATGGCTTGTGAAGTTTGAATAATTAAGAGATTTGAAACATACACACAAATGACAGTGAGTAATTCTAAGTGATACTTCAAGAATTTGATTCACAGAAAATTTGGTGCATAGTAAACCTAAATCTATGTGTATATTATAGATACAGCTCAGAGTATCCCTAGTGCCATAGTTCAGTGCCAAGATACAACAACTAACTATTTAAAACTTCAGTCACCTGATTTTGTTTTTTATATTTCACTTTTTTATGTGAATACATGAGATTGTCAGATCGAGCAAAGCACTGTTGGATTGATCTTACAAAGCTCAGTGTGAAGCTGATTGAAACAACAAAGAACACAAATATTTCAGGATTCAAATGCAAAATTTGCAAAAGTTGTTTTCCCTTCAATTGCATTTAAACTTTTGCTTCTGTTAGGAAACAACACTGTAAAATATATGCCCTGTTATTTATTAATTTTGAAGTGAACCCATTATAAATACAACTTTTTCTTGAAAAATTAGTTCAAATATTAATAATATTACAAGAACATATTTATACTGACAACAAATTAATTAAATTACATCAGACCCAGTCACCTGACATGAATTAAACCTACCAAAATTAAAAACATGCATGTGAATAATAAACCACACCCATGGTTCATTGGAAATCCTGTTAAAACAACCTCAAAATCCGTGGGTTTGCAGATCCTCAGTCGTATGTCTCTTTAAAGCCTTTCTATCCTTCAAAAATTGGTTTTTAATCTATATATCTATTGAGTAAGATGTCAAGAAAACCAACAAGGGTCTAAACAGTATTTGCAATTATGCACTCTTGTAATCTTCTTTACAAGGAGCTTCCAAAAGGAATAATTCTTTTCCATTGAGAACTGCCTATATTTTTATTTTTTTTTTTATTTAGTATATTCTGGTATTAATAATTTAAAAACTTTTGAATCTGTTGATATCCTTTATAAGATATTTGACAATTGATGCGTAATTAGCAAGAATGACGATGTATCTATAGTGACTGATACAGTGACAAATGCTAATTTATCTGAAAGTTTGGATGAGTTTTACAAACAGTGATAGAGTTCTAGTAATTCTGAGAGGGGGAAATGCTTCATCGAAGTAGGACTACATGATTAAGCAGTTTACTCCATAATAGTTAAGAATAGTTCTGAAGTGAAAATTACAGCCCACGTATTCTAAGTTCATCCTTATAAATCGTACTAACTTGTACTACACCAAAAGTTGGGCCAATTGTCCCAGGCAATGATAAAGAGCTCGCTATACATTAAAAAACAACATATCTAAATTGACAAGAATAATAATGCAGACTTCTACATGGATTCGAGTAAACTGCCAGTCATAAAGGGCTAATTATAAAGGTGTTTTTTTTCTTTTAGTGCACATAATTCCGAGGACAAATTGGCTACCAAGAACAACACTGATACTATTCAATGAGTTAACGTTACTTACATGAAGAAAATAATAATTTGCTTTGTAAATGAAAAAAAAATATATAAGCAGCAAAACATATCAAAGGAAATACGATATAGTGATAAGATATTTTTTTACATTTAGAAAGTAGTGAACCATTTAGCTGACTCTGGGATATCTATTTGTAAGCTATCTTATACATTAACTCTATGGGTGATTAATGGATTGCCACCTGCATGCTATCAGTCAGAAATTACTGAGTCAACTTGGGATAGATTACTAAATTCCAAAATGTAGAGCTAAATATTGCAGAACTTACAGAATGTTTTCAAATATTAAATACTTCTTTCACTGGTGTAGTAGAGAAACAAAGAACAATGAATATTGTATATCTCTGGAATATTCTCAAAAATGTTCTTATAAACTCAATATTTTTTTTGTTCATCAGATCATATATCAAGGCTCATTTGCTGTTCTTATTTATTTTTTTTTTAATCTTTTTATAAATTTGTTAAAATTTTCAATACTTCCCATTCATTAGAACCAAAGTAATAGAGCTATTTTAAAATGATGATGGCAACAATCTGTCAAAGCCAAAGTATTTCAGTCAGATTTCCCTGTGCAGTATTTTAGAATCTATAAAATAATGAAGAGTCTCGTTTATTCCTCAATTCAAAATCAGCTTAATTTCTTAATATTTGGAAATAGATGGAGCCTTGGTGATTTAGAAACAGCTATAAACTTCTCCGTTTGGGTTATTTCGTCCAGACACCTATCACGGTTATGTTCGAGCTTTTGCAAAGCTTCTTCCATCTCTCCAATGCGGTCGTCCAGAGCAGCATCCACAGCATCGGCGTGGTCTCGTAGATCTCGTGACGAATCAGCCAATACGCCTTCAATGCAAGTGCGAAGTCGAGAGCTGGCTGCTCTCTCCGTCTCAGCTTTGTTGATGCCATTTCGTGAAAACTCACACCACTCCTCTAGTGTCGACATGTTTGGTAAGGGTATAGCTGCTCCGTGGCGCATAACTAAACCTGGAGAAGTGTTTTTTAATTTGCTGTTAAGAGCTTCGATATTACAAATCTGAGCCTCAGGCTCTAGGGAAGTTGGCAGAAGCTTTCTAATCGATAATTTCAAAACATCCAGATTAGAGTCTTGTTTTTTCTTACGAAAATTAAGCTCTAAAATGAAGGAACTTCCGAAATCCAATCCTACTATATGTGCTTGCTCGCCGATTCCGCGACCCATTAGCCAGAGTTCGGTTTGCTCATGTAGGCCTCAGTCAGAAGTTCCAGAGACAACGACACCGGCTGCTTCCTTTGCCGTCCACCAGGCGGGTGTCCCTGGCCAAGGCTATTACCCAGGCAGTTATGAATATAAATACTCGCTACCGAAATGGCACCAGGTTATGAATACACAATATTACAATGCCAAAGCAACTAGGGATGATTCTGAAAATGGAATCATAGTAATAATAAAAGTGAAGTCATCTCTCCACCATCAACACAATTTAAAGTAATTTTAAACATACAGCTTCATAAATGATAACTTTACGGTATAACTCCTAAATGAAGCTTGGGTTAATATATTACTGACATCGCTACGAAGGTAATTGGCTACGAACTAAAATTATTGAGAAGACAGATAAAAATCAAGCAGATTCCACCAAAAAAATTCGAGAAAGATTTCAGGATGTCCATTATTGGAAAGTGGAACTTAATCGGACTATTGATGATATGTCGAACGAAATAGAGCTATTAATGGCTCAGAAACTTCGCTTGGAAAAATCTTTAAGGACTCTTGAATTTCCAGCTCAAATTAATTTGGACAGCACTCACTCGAGGGACCGACGCCAACTTCCCGACAGAGTAAACGATTATGTGGACCAGTGTCTTTATAAGGAATTGATTCTTATTAGAAGTGTCCAGGATCTTCTAAGACGTATGATTGCTGAAGCAAACGATCAACTAAAACGAGATCGTGATGCCAAAGAGTACTGTGAATTTGATTGGGGAAATAAATATGAGACGTGTAATATCGAAGCTCTTAACAGCAAATTAAAAAACACTTCTCCAGGTTTAGTTATGCGCCACGGAGCAGCTATACCCTTACCAAACATGTCGACACTAGAGGAGTGGTGTGAGTTTTCACGAAATGGCATCAACAAAGCTGAGACGGAGAGAGCAGCCAGCTCTCGACTTCGCACTTGCATTGAAGGCGTATTGGCTGATTCGTCACGAGATCTACGAGACCACGCCGATGCTGTGGATGCTGCTCTGGACGACCGCATTGGAGAGATGGAAGAAGCTTTGCAAAAGCTCGAACATAACCGATTTAGAAACAGACTTCAAACATCAGCTAAAAAGTAGTCATTTGCTATTAAAATAATAACAGGGAAAATATGTTGGTTAAATTAAGTTATCATTCTCTTTTTTTCTTTCTTCTTTTATTGTTATTGTGAGGTCGTATTTATTAACCATATGGTTGAAGCCTATCTAGTTTCAATTTATCTCATTTATTCTTTTTCAATAAGTAATTTTTCCTTAATTTGTGAAGTATTGTAATATACTAATGTATATTTTATAAGCCATTTATGTATGTATTTTTAGATGGCATTTATTTATTTTATATATAGTCTTTAATTGTTTTCATTTATTTATTAATTTATGATATATATTTATTGATGTGAAACTTGTCATATATTATTTTACTTTCATAATACGGTAATTATTTAAAGATATTGAATTTTATCAACTTAAAAAAAAAATTATTTCAGATTGCAGCCTACATAATCACTACTCAGGAGGTTGCTATATTTGATTATTATTTTTTTTTTTTGAAAAATAAAAAAAAAATCATATTATAACTCAGAATCTATAGACAGATGAGATATACAACCTCATAGGACTCTTAAAACAAAGTAATAAAAAAATACATTAAAGTTTAAGAGTCATTACCAGTCTGTCTTTACCTTTACTTCCTCATCTGGAAATTTTTATTTTATATTGTCACCAGTATCCTTTCATTTTCATTATATATATAAAGCAAGTTTACTAAATATATATATATATATATATATATATATATATTTATAATTTTATATATATATAACTTGCTTTACTAACTTTTTGTATGATTTCACTATTCCTCCAGCCAATACAGTGTACTCTCGATATCTCGAACTTCAATATCTCGAAAACCTTGTCGAAAAATTATTTTTCCCCTTGATATTACATATTCATGTAACCTCGACCTTGTTATCTCGAAAACTTGCTATCTCAAATTTTTTTTAGCGTCCCTTCGACTTCGAGATATCGAGAGTATACTGTATTTCATTTGCTTTTGGAAACACAATCCACCACAAGGAACAGTATTATTTTAAGTAATATTGGTGTTTGTATGTGGATTCTATCTATAGTGCAATTTGAAAAACCTTCTACTTGTGTAGGATTATCAAGAATGTAAAACTGATCATATGGAAGTTGTCTGAGATCAAAGATAAGGTAGCTAATACCAGGGTTAACAGTATTTGATTGAGGGTTTCATTAGTCTTAATCTATGCAAGGATTAAAGATCTGTAAAACAAATCATGCATCTATAGATAGAATTAATCACACGAAATACACAACAACTTGATTTTCAAACAGACAATGTACAACAGTAAACAAGTAAATGCTATTATTAGAAACTGTGCTGATAGTAATATAAATTTGCAGGACACTCCTCAATTTAATGCATTCCAATTCATATATCTTAACTCAAATAGCCAATTGAATTAGCTACACTGACAAAATATTCCAAATTTGTCGAGTCAATATATTTTGATGATCTGTACATAAAGAAATATATTATTGGTTGATTACTATAGAAATGCCTATTTCAAACAGATTCTGAATCAACCTTGTAACCAAGGTTACAATTTTTCAAAAGAAAATAAAAAATGCTATTGTCGGCTGCATCTACAATTTGTACTCCTGGTCACTGATCATGCCTACATTATCTATAAATGCAAGCAGCCTAACCACAGGTAACGAGAACCATATATACAAATACGAATCAGAACTGTGGTTCTTATAACCAGACTGTCTGATCCTAACCCAATGCCTGAGGTGGGTTGTGGATTGTTAAAAACTGGAAGTTTATGAACGAGTTGAAAGTGGTGCTTAACTTCAATAAAGCAACATACATTTAATATATATATATATATATATATATATATATATGCATAGGGTGATTTTAAATTCATAGGACAAACTTTAAGGTGTGGTAGGGCACCCTAAAACAAACATTCTTTGTTAAACAATTTATGTCCGCAACTGTCGAGGTTGAGGAATGTCCCAACACAAGCCCCAGAGCTGTTATACATAAATGTAGATGTGAGCCAAACCACCATACGGAGAATTTTGTACCGGGAGCAATTACACCCATTCCATTTACAGCGAAATCATGCATTGAAAGCTGAGGATTATCCTCAGCGAGTAGACTTTTGCCGCTGGTTTATTCAGCAGTGCTGCCGGATTTTCCAGCACATGTGCTCTTCACAGATGAAGCATTGTTTACATGTGAGGAAGTGTTTAATGTGCACAATGCTCATGTGTGGGCAAACATAAATCCATACGCTACATGGCCACATGTTTACCAGCAACGATTGAGTCTCTCTCAATCTTTGGGCAGGTATCATCAACAACCAAACAGCATCCTCTACCGTGTAAATGCGACAGTTGCAGACATATTATTGTTTGACCAAATTTTTTTGTTTTAGTGTGCACTATAACCCTTGAAAGTTTATCCTATGAATTTAGAATCACTCTGCATATATATGATGTAACTGACTGTTTGGGTACAGAAGTTACTTATTCTTTTTGTTTTTCTTATTCACAACTATTCTAATCTGACCCATTTACAAAATAGCTGGTTCTGGTCATGACAAATCATTACATCACTGTAACC
The DNA here is from genome assembly GCA_023159025.1 of Thereuonema tuberculata. NCBI lineage: Eukaryota > Metazoa > Arthropoda > Chilopoda > Scutigeromorpha > Scutigeridae > Thereuonema > Thereuonema tuberculata. The sequence goes on from JAFIDM010000004.1 coordinate 61,998,685, forward strand.
AAACACATAATAATCATAAACATGGTTATTACTGAAGTTAGTTTGTAGAGACACCAATTGTTTTTAAATCTGTGAAAGTCTTATGTATTCACATACACAAACTTATTGCTTAAAAGGATCAAGAATAAATATTGTAGGAATAGAAAGATACCAGAGAGCCTTTTTCGTGATCAAAATATCAAAAGTTTCAACTGCAAAAATTAATGCAAAAGTAAAAATATATTAGTGCTATGTTTATAAAGGCTTGGTTTTCCAGATAAAAAATTAAGTAAAGTCATCTTTTGAGTTTCTTTACATTCATCAATTTGGTAAAAATTTCAGTTTAAGATAAATAATGAATACATTATATGGCTTCTTAAGCTACTTCTGTTGATTAAAACTCCCTTCTGTTTGATACATGAAAATGTTTCCCTAATTTGTAATAGCTTTCAAACTAAAGGATAAAAAAAAAAAATGTTATTCATCTTTTCCTATTAATACTCAGAAGCTACCTGCAAATAGTGTAATTTATGAAGCTGAATTTTTTTTTTTTTCATATGTTCTCTTAATGACAATTTCAATATCTCTAAAGGGTTAGTATATCTAATGAAAGAAACAGTAACTTTTCCAAGAATCAGTGTAATTTGATGTAACACTTATAATATGTTATAAAATATAACACACTCTAAATTTCTCTAATGCTTAAATTCTGATATGTTAATTACCTATTTAACTATACTGAATCACACCATTAAAAAAATTTTAGTTCTTTTTTTAAATTTCCTTCTTTAAAAGAAAATCAGATGAAAATGCTGCATCATAACAGGTGTCCAAGAGCAAGTTCAGAAACTTAATTCATTTCCAGAAATACAAAATAGAATAAAACATCTTTGACAGTAATTTTGGAAATTACATAGATGCTATCTTCAAAACATTTGAGATGAAGTTTTAAGATATTATATATTAATTTTAACTTAAGAAATAAATGGTCATGTGCAATGAAAAGGTTTTGCTTCAAAATATAAAATGAAACATTCCAACCATTATCAGTAGGTTACAATTCACACCCGGCCAATTACTATATAATTTGAAAACCTTCATTATAACCGATGACATAATTAATGATAAAACCTTCACTGGGAATAAAGGAAATTTTCTACCCATCAGATCAGCAAATACACATCTACACTTTTGATTAAGAAAATAAATTCTATCTTGTAACTTCTTCAAGCTCTATTTACTGTATTGTAATAACTCTTTTAAATGGCAACATTGTAACCATGACAAGAATACACCGGCTTTTTCTCATACAATATTAGTTATTATATTCTGCTTTAAAAATGAAATAAATCACTTGCGAATTTTACAATTCCCATTCTTGTTTTACCACTTGTATGAGCCTACATTTTACGTTGCTCCAATGATTAAATCAAAAGCATTTTACTTACTTATGGCAAGACTTCCATTCACAAGAAAACTCCAACTTTGTTGGTGCTGCTTGTGACTGAGTAGAACCCTCAGAATCTGTTTTTGCTTTTTCAGAATCTTCCGACTCAGCCGAAGACACAGTTTTTTGATTGAGTTGTCCCTCTGATTTCAGAGTTACTTTTGATTGTGACCCTGTTTCTGTATTATGTTCGTTTTTTATCCTGGATTCTATCGAGGATACTTTTGTGTCGGCTGCTACTGCTGCAGCCGTGCTGGACGACTGTGATCCAGACATGGATGGAGTCTTGGCGGTGTCCGAAAATGAGCCGTGGAGAACAGCCGATACCTGCTGCTGAGCCTCAGACGGAGAAAGAATAGGTGAAGCTTTCTCCTCTGAACCAGTCCAAGATGAGTCTGAAGATAGACAGGTAACAGCTTTCTCTTCAGGCGATCGTTGTTTCTTGCACTCGGGAGCCGAGGAAGGAGGGGAATCTTTGGACGGCCGCTTACTGCCTGCCCGCAAGGACTTGGCTTGCTGCCGCAGCTGGTTTAGCTGCTCCATGGAAACACGAGGAAAGCCAATTAGCTCTTCTGTGTCAACAGATTTAGGAGGCACTATAATTTTAGTAGGTGTCGTCACAATCCACTCCGCAGGAAGAGTTGTTCCACTGTCTTTTGAATCACTAACATTATCAGCTGAATCTGATTTGTTTCTTTGGTTAGCTTCAGTGCGAACGTCTCGCACTATCCGCACATTGTCTGCAATTGTCACAGGTAAAATTATTTTCATTGGCTTAGTGATGGGAGAGGATTCACCATTTGTTAACGATCTACTAATTATAGAGCCAACTGTAACAGTGTTATTACAGTTTGAGGAGGATAAATTAGTAGCACCACGTACACTCGAAGCACTCACAACTGTTGATGTTTTTGCTAGTTCACATTGTGATATAACACAAGTAGAGATGCTTGTAGTAGTAGAAACTGCAGTGACAACTGTGGCAGTGCTATTTACAGAAAGAGAGGCCAATGGTGGATCAGCACTTCTCTCTGTTCGGCTTACAATGCCATTCATACTGAGAAGTGTGTCAGTCTGTACTTTTCCTTCTAGCAGATCTGCTAATACACCTTTTCTCCGGACAGGGGTATCAACGAGTGGAGTCGCAGCCTCCATTGTTACCAGGCGTGGCAACTCACTTCCACTTGGGCACTGTGGAAGATTCTGTCCATTCAATGATGACTGGATTCCATTCTGTAATTTTGTACTACTATCATTACCACGTAATAATTTATCTAGAGTAGCATCAGCACTGTTAGTGAAACTACCAGTTTTATTTAACTTATCATTGTTCTCTTCATTTGGGCGAATTAAATGATTTTCAATTCGCTCAATTCTGGCTTCATGAAATTCACTATTATCCACTAAGTCCTTTGCTTGTTCAACATGGGCACAAACCTATAAAAAATAAACAAAATTAGAAAGCAGAACAAAATGGTATAAAGTGTTTTAAATTTAAAACAAAAGAAAGATAAGTTAGTTACTTAATTTAAAACTTCACTAGTCTTTAAAAAGAAATCTTCAAATAAAATATAATTTCTTTCAATGAAAAGGTAAGAATTATAAGAATACTAACAATTCACAGAAATTCTTATTAAAAATTTTGATTTCCTATACAATGAAATTTGCAATTATTGTTCTTATCTTAAATAAACAGAACAATTTAAGAATACTGTAAACCCATACAGTATTCTAATTACTTCTGATAAAAAAAACAAAAAGGCAAGGAGCAAAACAAAAGGAGTTTTCTTATAATTCTGAAGATTAAAAATTAATATCTTAATCTTAGTTGTTTTAAAGCAAGAAAGGCTAGAGATTACAAAAGTATTAGACAATAATAAGCAGAGAGAAATAACATTAAAATATAAAGGTCTTGTATGTATATAAATTGGGAAAAAAAATGTCTTAATGTTACAAACATAATTAGGCATTATCTTCAATATAAACCTTTTAATTAATTTTTACTACATGTACTAAAAGTGCACCAGTTTCAGCCACTAAATTATAAGACTGACAACAGTTATCAAATAATTAGCTATTAAATAATTCTGAGATACTTTCTTCATTCATTATGAGAGAACACATAAATACACTGACAACCAGCTATCTCCCCAACCACCCCTTTTTTAATGATAATATATCGTCGGTTTAGAGTGAGTGTCGTAAGTGACAAAAGCACAAACGATATTCTCACGGAAACAGTTCGTTACATTACAACCTATGACTTTATATTACCAGGAGGCGTTAAGGCTGACGTCAAGCTCAACACATAGACCTTCCTACAGTAGTTGCTGCGGTGCTACAGTGTGCTCAAAATGCACATAGCTTAATTTCATGAGAAATGTCACTAACGACACTCTCACTCTAAACCGACAATATGTAGCTTTAAACAGGCAACAGTATTTTCATCATTTACAAGGTAAATCAACTAACTGATTTAACTTGTAAATGATATAATTATTATGTTAAGAAACCTCAGGAAGAAAATAGGCATTGATTTCCACTCTACTCTTGTATATTACAGGTAATCTCAAATCAAACTTGAATAACTTAAGAATTTAAGGTTGCTGATGTTTGCCTGCTAACTACTATCAACCTAACATAATGAAAAAAAAAAAGAAAAAAAAGCTAAACATTGGTTTTCTATCTGATGAATGGCTTCTCAACTTTCCTGCAAATTGTTGAAATAGTATCTCTTGAAAAGTAAAAGTAAAGACTCGTAATTCGTTCAACATTTGGTTAGCATTTCAACCTAGGTCGTATTCATTCAAAAGACAGATATCCTGCACACGAACAACCTCACACAGAAGAATACTTCAGCTGAGAAACTTTGGAAAGGTATTAAACATTTACTTTCAGTGAAAATGTAGATATAAGTAATAATAATAAAAAAAAAGAAGAAAAAAAATTAATTTCTAGAAGATTGGATAAAATGGAAACATTTGTTTTAAAAAAATACTCAAGACAATTGTAAAAATGCACAACAATTTTAATCTTTGAATACAAAAGAAATTGATAATCCTCTCATGCTTTAGGAAGTAAATTCCCTTTGCTTAAAAGAGATGAACGTTATCACTATATCTGAAGGTAGAAAAAGTTTTATATCTGTTGGAGATTTGACTGTAGTCAAAATGTGAAGATTTGTAAAAAGAATAAGGTCTCAGAAGAGAAATGGAATCTACCAACACCAAAATCTTAAAACCCCAATTAAGTGAACAATTATGACTGAAGGGAAGAACCATAATTGTAATGAACTTTTTTTTTTTTTCTTTCCAAAGCCAAATACAGTAAAAGGAAGTTCTCCAGGGAGGAGAAAAGTGTGACAAAGTTCAACAAAATATGATGTTGCATTTGACAGCCACAAAATGTCCTTCTCCTTAAGACTGAATTAACTGTATTTCATTCAAATCAATACAATCATCAGTGATTAGTCTCAATCCCGATTCTTCTTCTACAATATATTATTTTTCTCTTTCAATCTTATCTTAAGTATTTTCTCAATTAAACCTATCCCACACTTGGTTAATAACTTTTTAACTGAAACATCTTGTTTCATACACGGCTGAAGGATCAAAATAACAGAATTGATATTAACAATAGTCCCAATCCTGATTGGGAGATAAAAAGCCCAGGCAATAAGATTCAAATTTTGTAGCAGAAGCCAAAGGTCAAAGGAACCCACCAGAAAAATCTCTCTCAAAAAATTTAACAAAATTGGAAATTAGGGTTTTGCTAGCAAAGCTGCCATGATTAATCTATTTGTAAATCAAAGATCATCACTCAAGGAAAAGAACAATATAAAATCAACATACGCATCATTCCAAGGAGCAAACATTCATGAAGTCCATTCATTTTGTACAGATACTCAGATATTGATAAACCAAAGTGAATGATGAGGTGCCAAAAAGTGTCAAAAGCAAGCAAGTGGTTAAGGGCAATCAAGAAACTTTCATTTGGTGGGAACAAAAATCTCTTGGTCCAAAAATTTTGACCGACTGTTCAGGAAAATCACAAGTAGACGCAGGACTGACTTTTGGTGGACAGTAGAAGATGGTTATTTAATTTACGGCTGCAACTTTGTTCTGATTCCAGATATAAGCTCTTGCAACAGCACTCTTATAAGTGAATGATACTGTGCTGTTATTTAAGATATGGAAGAAAGTGTAACATAACAAACTGCACTGTTAGTTGTTATAATTATTTTCAAGGAAGTCATTTTGCTTTCTGTTGAATAGAAACAGGGGTTTAGAGGTAACAGACGATGCAGAGACATACATAAATTGAAAATCTAAGTCACCCGTGTTAATTGTATAAAACAGACAAAACTTCAGTTATTAAGACTGGTGTCTCAAATGTATTTTTTCTAACTTGTCACATTGCCAGACGCCAAAAGCCAAGAATTTTAAGAACAGTAAGAATAAGGAAATGTTATAAAAAATTGGTAAGAACAGTTTTTGTAAATGTTAAGAAATTAATTTTGTTGCAATATAAATAGATAAATTTGGCAAAATAAAACACTAGAAAGCAATAAGAACATCCTTCATTGGCATTATTTAAAATATTATTAGCCACGGGCTTTTTAAATAAAAACTTTATTTTTATATTTAATGCCAGTTGAAATGATGGATTTATACTAAAATTCACAATAAAGAACTTCAATTTGGGCATTTTGTAGAACACCTGAAGCACAACAGTGGAACACTGAATCAGATAGTCAAGAAATTTTATAAGACTGTTCTTAATGGGATGTACTAATCAATTTTTGTCCAATCTTACCAACTTTTGATTTTGCTGAACTTTTAAAAAGATTTCTAGCTTTTATCCTTAAGATTTCCAATATTTGGACTTAAAATTTTAAAAAAATTTGAAACTCAATACATTGCTTATAGAAAATTCTCAGAAATTATTTTTATGCGTCTCTATAGATCAAATACAGGCATTATTTTCTGATTTTACACAAATCAGAAAATTTGATCAAATTTCTAACTTTGCTAACAAAGTTCAGTGAATTCATCCTTGCTCTTAAAATTAAAATGAACAATTAAATTGAAACAAGCAAAGTGAATAGAAGATAATATATAACTTAATAAAAAGTAATAGCAAAAGGAGGAGACTTGTAGATAAATTACTTTAAATTTATGTTCGCTGGATGACATTATTAACACAAGGTCCGAGTTAATAGACAAAGCCATAGCATTTACTGAAAAGGTTTGAGAATGTCATCAGTTTCCTTCTTAATTGCAAAACTGGATGATGCTGAACTATCTGTGAATGCTTTTTTGCAAATGATACATAAAGAGAATCCTAGATATAATTTTCTCAATTTTTTTTTTTTTTTTTTTTTTTTTTTTTTGTCGTTTTTAGAAATTCTTTATCTGATCAAGTTCCATCAAGCTAAAGAGTTTGTTCTTTTAACACAAATTAATTGAAGTCATGTTGTTTTGATCTTTCAATTATATTCAGCAGAGTTTTATTGCATTCAAAGTCACTTTTAGGATGCTTCTTAAGTTATTAATGGTTCAGCATATCCAGACAATATTAGAATATACGCAGCAATACACATCTTCTCAACTAAAATGGGCGACTTCTACAAACCCAGAAGTTGTGACCAGGCGTTTATGTAATAATAAATGACTACATGGAAAACAGTAAACCACAGATAAAATAATTTCAAGTCGTCCTCCAACCACAGAGAATAGACTGAAAATCTTAAATATACTGTTTTTATAATGTATACAGTTTGAATACATATATAAATAGCAAAATTAAATTTATCCTTAAGATGTTATTTACATATAAAATGTATTCTTTAAAGAATATTACTTATTGTAATGTTAGTAAAGTTAATTTCACATTGCATTGTAAGAACTATGCTAGTATAATTACAACTAAATTAGGAGAACATATTCGAAACAAATTTTTACTTTTTTCTCTTCTGTTAAGAAATAATCTTTGCTGAATACCTCCAGCTGCACTGGACGTTGGGCTCCGTTTAAACGTGATTTGGGGGATTTCCCGTGAAGGGCAGAAGGGATGGTCTTCTTAGGAGGTGTTGTTGAGGGACTTTTTAATTTTTTATCAGCATCCTCAGAAACAGCACCAGGTACTGTTTCCTGACTTGAGCCTGTCTGTTGTTGCTGTTGTTGTCTTAAGAGCATATTCTGATTTACCTTTAAATAAATAAATAAATAAAACTCAAATTATTTGAAACTGCAGTATGTACAAGGTTTCAACAATCTGACTTATATATGTAAAACATGTTCCCAATCATACCACCTTTTGGTTTTTGTTTTATTTTATTTTTGGGGGGGAGAGGGAAGGAGGGACAGCATGATAAAATGCTGAATGTTTTGGAGAAAACTACATTTCATTAAAATTCTCTTATTTCTCCAAATTATTCCACCTCAATTTTGCTCCTTTCACCAAAAGGGCAGTTAAATAATAAAACTCCTAGAACAACCACAAATGAAATCTTGCTACTTCTTTCTTTTTTGCTCCTGTGTCTGTTGTTTTTGCTTTCTTATTAAAGAGCGATTCCACATTTTTGTCTATTACAGTATTTTACATTTAAATAAGCACATTTAGTGTGATTTGTCTCTGAAACTTAGTTCTACATAAAAGAATAGCAAAAAATGTAGTGTCTACAAAACAATCAGATTGGATTGGGAATTTTTTTTTCCCCACCCAACCCTAAGGACAAAACTGGCTCATCATGCTTCCGATACAAAAGGCATTTAGTGCCGTCTTGTGCTGGTTGGTCAATTGAGTGATCCTTACAGCATTCACCACTAGTATACAGCTAGTGTCAATGAAATGTAAATAAAATAAAAAATTTAAAATATAATGAAATTAATTATTAATGATTCCAGTTTCCATTTAAAAAACAAAAAGTGGTCTAGTAAACAGACCACTATCAATGCTGAAGGCAAAGCAATAGGATTAAGGCTATAAAAATACAAAATTCCCATGGTTGAGAAGCTTTTTTTAATTTTTTTTTCCCTGTTAATAATCAATTTATATCATCATTTTTACTTGTTTTACTAACAATGTGGTAATGTCTTTATCCCAAGTATTGCAAATGTACATATATCGATTGCAGAATTAGAATTTACAAATCAGCTTTTGCTGTCAACTGGTCCATAATCAAGTCAGATTATTAATAAATGGTTAAATTTTCAAATATCTATCTTCCCAACAAGCTCATACTTTAGAAATTGGCATTACACATTAATTTCCTGCAGAAAGGTTTTTTTTTGTTTTGTTTTGTTGTGTTTTATTTTCTGTCATTGTAACAGAATCCTTATTAAATCTTATACTTGCATTTCTTTAGCACTCACTGTTATTTATACATTAGATATATAGAATTAGATTTTAAGTGTTTAGCAATTATGTATATGAACTTAAATTGAATACTTAATATATTCCAAATTTTTATCATGTATAAATCTATACAACAATTACAATACATTACATCCTTCAAGTTTTATTGTGTTTTTTGTTTTGTTTTGTGTGTGTGTGTTCTTTGGAAAAGATAATCCATATTAATTAATATGAGAAATTAAACAATCAAGAAATCCACTTATCCCCATGTGAGGATGCTGTGAACAACAGAGGGTTAAGTCATGAATAAAGTAGATATCAAGAAGCATTTGCATGTTTTTCTTTGCTCTCAAAATTACTACTAAAACATATTATTTACCTTATTGGCCAACAAGCTTTTTATTAATGTGGTTGAATCTTTGGCAACAGGTGTTCGTGGGGGTGTAGCAGAGATTGTTGCTTTTGTTGGTGTAGTGGCCGATGGCTGAGGACAACCTAACAGTGCCTGTTGCAGATGGGGGTGCTGACTGGCCGTAGTGCTGCCTGGAGTTCGAGGTGGTGCACTGAGCTGGGCTTTCAGAATAGGGCTATGGCTTGAGCCGTTACTCAGAGAAGGAGATGGAGAAGTTGTATTTCGGCTCAAATGACTTCCAGAAGCTTTTTAAGGAAAATGAAAAAATAAAACAGTGATTACAGGTATTTCAATAATACTTTACAAATAATAAAGTAGTATAACTTCAAGAAAAACAACAATATTCATTAAATATATTATTTTTTCCAAAGGCACAAGACTACATTTATGAAAATGATAATCATATACTGAGTTTATCACAAAAGTTAAATAATGATAGGAATTAAAATTCAAGTAATTTATTTTTTAGGATTGAGTACCTTGACTCTGGATAACTGTAGTAGTAGTGCTAGTAGCTGCAGTGCTTCCACGGCTTGGCATGTAGATGGAGACAGGAAGAGGAACCAAACGACGTTTGATTCCATCCAAGTGGATCTCTGATCTCCATTTGTTACTATCTGCCTGGCGTGTTTTCATCTGAGGATACAATGACCTGAAAACAGATTTACAAATTTAAAGAACTTATTAACAAGATCCAAGATACATGGATTTTAAATCTAATAAAATTAAGTTCAAAGGTTCAATTTTACCAAAGAAAAACAAGGTGACAGTTGGAATAACCAAAAATAAATAAATAAATAAATTGAAAACAAGAGTATGTACAGAAAAAAATGATCTATTTCCTGATTAGAACGCTTTCATAATTCTGAAGGATTTCTTTTCAGGAAACTAACCTTTCTCTTCAGCTTTTTTTTTCTTTTTTAATTTTTTTATTCTTATGTGCTGTAATTTTATTGAAAAATATTGTGATATCCTATGCTTTATTTATATTCACATTGCATCTGTGTGTACATATTAAATTTATTATACAGAAAGAAATGAATAATCTTTTTTAAAATCCATTTATAAAAAATAATATAATCCTTTTATAAAAATATATATAGAATTTCAAGCTACATAGGGCATTTTATTTTTCATTGCTATCTAATCCTCAGACTTACATTGGGTACTTTATTAAGATACTAATAAAGAACACTTTTTAAGTTGTTGTTTTTTTACAAACCTGTAATTTCGTCCCATCTTTTTTAGAAATTATTTTGTAATTTTGTAATTATTAATTATTTTATAATTTTTGTAATTATTAATTATTTTATAATTTTTGTAATCATTAATTATTTTTTAATTAAGAAATTAAAAATTATAACAATTTTTTCTTTATTTCTGAATATAAAAGTTTTAACATAAGAAGCAAAACTGAAAAATCTAGAATTAAAAATATTGACTAGCTACAGTCAAATAAGACTTCGGATTTCTAATAATAAAAAAGAAAAATAATTGCAAAAAAAGTATTATTCAGATTTTTCTGTTTTCAATGAATTGCTGTTTGCTTCTAATCAGCATGTCACCTAAGATGTAAGCAAGCATCACATCTAAAAATATTTTTTTTTATTCTGATAAACTGTTGCTTTGTTGAAAAGAAATAAATCTTGGGGATAGATAGCATGTCTATAGAATAAAAGTATATAATGATAAAATTACAGTTTTTAGCATAAGTTTCTATGGGTAGAAATTATATAAGCAGTTATGGAAGTCTCCCTCTAATAAACAAACCCTGGCCAACCACCTATTGATCTTTTAAAGTTATGGAACTTTAAAAATGTGTTTGTTTTGTGGCTTAATAAATGGTTAATTTACTATTCAACAAATATCTCTAGATTTTATCACAAAAAAAAAAAAAAAAAAAAAAAAACCAACAGCCCTTTCGGGGCATTGACTCAATAGTGGGATGAAGCTAAGGTCAGGAGGTCAAACTCCTGCTTTCAGCTCCAAGAAAGAAACCTTGTCAAGGAATTTTACAGAAGGTTGAACTCGAAAAGATAAATATCCTGAGAAAAATCCCCGACCTTTAAACTGCAAACTCCAACTCTTATACACAGCCTGTGGACTACCATCTTATACCAATAGACCTGTAGTCCCATTAAGCAAAATTACAGTTAAATCAAATATACAGACGACTACAATAGTTCCGTTGCCTGATTTTAAAAGCTTTTAGCAGTATTTTAAAAATACTGAAGATCTGCAATAAAATGTAGTGAACATCTTTAAAAAGAGGAAAATGTCTCAAAAGTAGCCAAAAAAATAAAAATAAAAACTGCTCAGATAAATTGGGCTAAACAAACCAATTATAAACTAGATTCTTAGTTGAATGCAAATCAAACACAACAGAATGACTTATTAAGAAATCCTTAAGATGATTAAAGTAATTTTCCAGTGCTTAATTAAAGTTATCGGTAAAAAAAAAAAAAAAAATGTTTCCAAGAAACAGATTAGTAAGTAATGGTGGGATGTAAGAATTTCATTATATGTCCATTTGTCACCAGAGCAGTATAGAACAATATAACCTGATTATGTGTAATCCAGGGATTACATTAATCTTAGCAATATGTAATGGTGCAAGGTTCTGAGTTCATCAGTCAAGATGCAGTACAAGAAATCACAAATTTTTCAATATTTACCTCAGAAGGCTGACAAGTTGAGATGGAGGAACCAGGCCTTTTTTGCCCAATTTAGTACAGGTAGTCTGATAATCAACATATAATTCATTCTGTGGAACAGAAGAACTTGCTGACCATTCATAATAAGCCTTCAACCTAAAACAAGACAAAAGTTTGAAATAAATAAATAATATATTACAGTAGCAAAATATTTTAATGGCAAATAAAAAAAAAAAAAAGCATAATTGGCTTACTGCTGCTAATTTTCGTTGCATTAGATTTAAAAATCTATTTGATATGCCATAAGCAATACAAATGCTATCACCTCTGAATGTAACCATAAAATAAATTTCTAAAGACACATGCAAGTAGCAAAAAAGGATACAAAATGATTTATGAACTAAATAATTTGAAGTGCATTAAAAAAGACATTTTCGAAATGTAGGCAAAGTGGCATTCTAATCATATTTTAATACTGTTGCGTCCAAAACTGAAAGGTTGATGGCATAAACACTTAATTCTCCTAAATTCAGTCTATACTCACAAAATTTTAGAATGAATAATTTTTTCTCATATATTTCAGTCTCAAATTATCTAGTTTTCAATAATAAACATGCACGATTATAAACACCACCTATCTTTGTTACATTTAAGCAATATGCACTACAAACTGTACACCCCTGCTATTACTATGAATATTTGATTAACTATTTTTTGTCTGCTTTTATATTCTGCTGAGTTTTTACTGTGATTTTTACCAATTCTGGCTCACAAGCAAAAGGCGACTTTTGATGGCAAATGGATTTCTGAATGAGACTTGGATGAATTTTAAAAACTACTACAATTACAGAACTGCTTTTTTTTTTACAAATGCCCGGGCTCGTAGCTTGATCAGCATTCTTTAGGCCACAACTAGGGGCGAGATATGATGCCTTTAACCAACGAATTGTTGCCCATGGTACGCCAAGGGAGGCAGCATCAAGTGATACCCGCTGAAACGGACAGAAGGAGAAACAGAAGAAGAAAGAAACAGCCATGCCATGACCGGGATTCGAACTGCAAAGGCAGACCGCTGTCTAGACCGCATGGCCAAGCCGGCACGGCACAATACAGAATAGCTCAATCTCCTTATTCAGCAAATTTTAATCAGAATTCCTATTGAAATCCTTTTTTTTTTTTTATCTGTTAAATCTAAATAATATTAACCTTTATAAATAACAATTATAACAAATTCATTGAAATTAACATTTCAATAATAAATCTTTTCTTATATAGTAAATATAACAAATATAAATTTTTAAGAAAGCTTTAAATTACAAGAAAAAATTGCATATCTTTTTTTTATTTAAAAGACTGATGTAGTTTCATTACAGTTTAACTAAAGTTATTCCTTCATGCAAACAACTCAGTTATGGAAAAAATGGGGAATATTTGATGTCTATTACTACAATCCATTCCAAATATCTTCAGTGATAGCTTTCTTAGTAATACAGACTCTGCCCTCTATTACATCATCATAATTAATCTTATAAAAATCGATAAACTATTATCAGCGAAAAAATAAGTAAATAAACAAAGATAATAATCTAAATTAACCTCAGCTTTTTGATGTGACACTACCTTTGCTAGATGAACGGGAGAAATTTTACGAGATGGGCTAAATAGTGGATGAATATTTAAAAATAAAAAATGAAATTTCTTACCAATTGTAAGCAAAAGTATCATTGTCAGCTTCTTGATAACCCTGAAGAGCTGGTGGAGCTACAGTGGCACCTGTTATTAAAATTAAAAGTATCTTAGAAAAAGCCATTACAACAATTTTTTCATGAAAATAGATAAATCTCAAAAAACAAACATGAATCGTCTTTAAATAATAATAGTAATGTAAAAAAGATTAAATAAGTCTAGAAATCTTTTTTTTTTTTTGGCAATTAAAAATAAGTAAATAGAAATTTCTTACGTTGACTAACAGATGGTGATGATGTAGGCTGTGGACGAGGGTTAACAGGTGCAGGAGCAGGTGTCACAGTAACAGGGACAGAGCTCTCCACTACTTTCATAGAAATGCAGGCATTGGGACCATACGACTGAGCTTCCACTGTCAACAAACTAACCAGAATCTCTGAAATTCAAAACGAAGTAATGTTTAATTTACATTATTTCCAATGAAACAGTAGATCCGCTTAGTTTAAATATTCAGAACAATAAACCTCTACAGAAGGACCTTAATGTGCTTAACTCAGATTTTAAATATGATTATCTACAAAATGAAGTACTCTTCTTTTAATATATTAATCATATATCAAAAAGAAAAACAAATTATAAATAAATTAAAAATATGTAAATCTTACCTATAACACGATGAATTCGAACAATGTTGTTACATATGTCATGGCCAAGATCCGTTAAATAATACAGACATTCAAGTGTATAAACCAACAACATAATATCATGGATTGTCAACAACGAACAAATTTGTTCATACATCTGAAATACAAATAAATCAACTGTCACATAATTGCTTTCATAAATAAACATTAGCAATTCCAAATTAGTTTATTTAATTAGCTTAGATTGCACTGGCTAATAAGTCACTTAAAATTTAAAGCCAAATTTACAAAATACTCATCATGATGGATAATTTTTTTTTTTATAATTTTTCCCTTATGCTTGCAAGTTACATACACAGCACTATAGTATAGAACTTAACTTTATTTTTTTTCTTTGTAAAAATAAAAAAGAAAAGTAAATTAATTAATAATATGCATATATTAACATATTTGAATAGTTACATTATTAGTGTTATAATAGTAAAATAATAGTCAGCCAGGAATAGAGCAAAGATTTTTATTAAACGACAGAAGAACTGAAAAGAACTAACACGATGAAGAACTTGGGTACATTTTATGGATTTTTTTTTTTTTTTTGATGGGCTTAGATTTTCAGTACAATTATGAATTTTCAAAAACAAAAAATTAAAAAGATCAACTAGAATATGAATAAAGGAAACAGGAATCAGGTGATCACAAAATGGAACTAAAGATTTTTACATAAAACTCATATACAGCTTTTCTTTATTTTAGTCTCTTACCCTTCGATCTAAACTCCGTATTATGATATCATCATTGGTTTCCAGTTTGCATAATCCTGTGAGTATCTCTAATCCTATAAGAAAAAGGAAAAAAATATATTAAATTAACAAACAATTAAGGACATTTAAAGTACAAAAGCAAGTTTCTAATGAAACAAAATATCTCATAGCATGGTCATCAGGAATCATTAACTGACTTCAAACAAAATGCAGCTGATGATAAATGAATAATTGAGAATCCTTTAAACAATCTAATGAACTTATGCTAGGAACCAAACTGAATTTTTTTTTCTTTTACAAAATAGTTATCTTTGTATCTTCATGAAAGATAACCATATGAATTTCCTTAAATTTGTTTCTCAGATTTTAAATTCAGAATATTTTGACATCTTAAGCTGGAAAATCCAATGAAATCTAATTCTTCCATCAGTTGCAAAAAAATTACTTAGCAACTTAAAAGTTAAACCAAAAAAAATTGAAGCAATCTCAGTGTATTTTGAAAATCTGAAATTTCCAGCATGTTTATTAATAGTTCTTTCGACATGAAATCAATCTCAATCTCTTTCGACAAAAGAATCATCATCAGTGGAGCTCAGGTGTTTCAACTTACTTCTACAAATTATTGTTCCATCAACAAGTAAATAAAAAAACAAAGCCAAAAACTGATTCATATCAATCAAACCAGTTTCAGTATCTTCCCCATTCTTTATGTTTGCTAGCATAGAAAGGAATTTTATCAAAGTAGTATTGTAAATTTGTGCACTTTACATAAGAATATAAATAAAGTAGAAAGAATAATATAGTTCTCATTTCCTGGCAATAAAAACCCTATGCTTCTGTAATGTGATTACTTCAGCATCAAAACACAAAAAGTCTCAATTCAAAAAAAGATAAAATTCACAACTCAATCATTGAGAGGAAAAAAACTTTTCTCTATGGTATTCATCATATCTATATTTACCTCTTATTATCAGGAACCTATCGGTTGACGTTAAGCTTCTGGTAATAGTTTTGAACATTATCTGAGTGGTCTTATCATCAACAGGATCCAATGGAACCTAATAAAAAAATAAGAAGAAACGCAAATTGAAAATCTTTCTTGGCTCAATTGTACTTGATCTTTCATTGAATACTTATTCATTTCTCCCAATTCATTATCATTTAACAAGTAACTGTATAATGGTGGGAAAAAATGGATCCTAAAATTAACAGAATTCTAAGAAGAAGAGAGCAATTACTTACTTCAGCTGCGATATTTCCTAAAGTGTCTAAACCCATCTGTTTCAGACAACACCACTTACAGTGGACACACAAATACAGAAACCTACAATGTAAAAGATCAGAAAAATTAGTATAATCAAACAAGAATTTCCCATTTAAATTTGCAAAATGGAACAGGTAGGGAAAGAAAAAAAAACTCTAGTTAATTTTAAACTGTTTAAGGAGATATTCACAGCTGAGACTGCATAATAACACTGTAATTTTTTTTTTAGCAAAAATCTTCTCACAAAAGGTCAAACTTAATTTGGAATGTAAATTCACTTGTACATTCCGTTAAGAGATTGAAACACTATATGCCTAAACAATATAACAATATATAATTTATGCATATTGCATTCAGATTAAGAATTTCTTTTTTCATTGTTATTATTTTAACATACTGCTGCTATCTCCCTACATAATTAATTTTACATTTTATTTGTGACCTTACACATTTTATTTTTAAAAAAGCTAATATATATTGGCTCTAAAGCCCATTTGCAATTTTAATAGATAGCTTTAAGAATTTTTAAAATAGATGAGAGAAAGCAAAAGTTCTAAAATTGACATGAAAATAAAGAACATTTTTATTTTCTATTTTTATTCAAATATGATGTTAACATGCTCAGTTAATGGATAGAAAAATGATTGCTACTTACTTTAAACAAGACGGACTAGTTGCTAAAACAGGGATATTATTTTCTTCAAAGGACAAATTCCACAGGACAGTAGCAATCTAAAAGCAAAAGCCAATCTTAGTGACTATCATCTACTGCACAGATTGTTTACATTTAAAAAGTTAGAAATACAAAATATTAAGTTAAAATATTTCTTTAATTCTTTTTACTTCTGAATATACTTAAATTAACATTAAAAAGCATTCTTTATTAAGTTCAGGTGATCACTACACTTCCTGAATTCTGAAATGATTATAACAGTAATAATTAAAAAACTACAAAGTAAAGCAATATGCAGTAATAGAAAAATAATAAAGAGGTCTTAAAAATTATAAAAAGAAGAAGCTAATTAACATCAGTAAATGGAGCAAAACATTATTAGGCCTTCAACCAATGAAGAATTAAATAAAAACAACTCTCAATACCTGTAGAACTCGTTGTCCTTCCATATCCCGTAGACCAAGACTACGGTTCAGGTTAAATAATTCCGATTCCTCATCATCAAGGCTTTCCTTATCTACACATGCAAAATAACAACTCCATTTAACAGAAATCAAATCTATACACTTCATCAAATTAATATCATGAAATGAAAATGTTGTGGTAATTAATAATAATGTACACATCTTTTAAAAAAAAGTAAATGCTTAATGAAAATATATATGACTAGTTGACCTGTGCGAATAATTCGCATGATATCTTGATCAGTCACCGAATGGAAATGTGGAAATTATCATTGAAAGGTTTTATTCTGAAGAGTAAAACATTAAAAAAGCAGATATTGGCTTTGTCAGATAGAAACGTTATCATTTGGCATATCGACAAAAAAAAAAAAAAAAAAAACACCTTTGAGACATAATAAACAACTCCAATAGCTGTCGTGCATATTAGTTAAACAGATTGTCAATAGATGGTGCCTTCTACATTTTTATAAAAAGGTTTTTAAAAGGTATAAAAGTTTTTAAACGAAAAATTTAATTTTAAACAATTTGTTTATTTTCCATCATTAGCAGTGAAGGTAATCTTCAAAATGATGTCTCAATCATTGATTTTGATGAAGTATTAAGGGAGATAAGGCGAACTGTCAAAAAAACACCTTTGAGAAATAATATATAGAGATTCTTGGAAAATGCTGTTCTTTGAAAGATAATGTAATAAGATTCTCTTATTACCAACAACTTTCCAAGTAATAGGCTACTATTATTATTATTATTATTATTATTTTTCAATGTTCTTCACAATGTAGGACTATGTTTCACATTACTAGCTATTTCAATTGGCATCCAATCTTACAAGTTCTTCAATAACATGCCAAAATATGCTCATCAGAACTGGACCAATTCACATGCTTGCAAGAACTTTCCAAAAAACACAGCCTTTTCTACTTGAGGAATGTGGTTACCTAATTTACAAATAAAATTCAATTTAAGATAAGCTTTTTATTTATTTTCTTTCTTTTGGTTTAACTCTTATAACAGCAAATGTGGATCCTGCAGATGGCTAATATGCGAATGGGCTAACATGTCAAAATGCAAATTTAATCCTTTCTTACAAATACTTTTTGTAATAAAAGTATCATTATGCTTCTATTTGATTAGGCAAGAGCTGAAGATAGGAGAGGAGGGTTCTTAAATAATCAAAACACAGTTTATTGTGCATCCTAATTCACATGCCGAAGGAAACATTAAACTAAGAAGATAGTAGTGCAGTACATTTGCTGTCAGGATGTTAGTTCTGGAACACAAAGTCAATGGCAGCAAAGATACACACAAAATAACAACGTGTGAGCAAAAATAATAACTACAACCAGAAACACTGAAGAATTCATTCTAAGCAGAAGTGGTTGTTAAATGCCTAAAATCTATCTGAAATTTGGGTCTGAGAAAGACATAAGAACTTGGCATTCTACCATTAGCCCACACTTTTGTTATGGGTAAAGATTGTCATACAAGTTGTAACATTCTACAAGAATGAAATATAGAACCAATATACCATCTAATGACAAACTATAAAAACAGTGAACACTTATTCATCAATTTATTCTGCCAGATAAAGAGTAAAACTGGAATTTCTCTTAATATATTTAATTGAGATACAAACTTCTTATAAAGCAATCAAATTGACATAAGATAGTGACTGCTATCCAATTAATAATTCACATCTTTCCAAACAAAGACTCAAGTTCCAATAATACTTAAAGTAATAAGACTATGACAAATTCACAGAAAGTCATGCTTAAACAGAAATTACTCAAAATATGAATGAAAAAAAAAAATCGTCTATAAATGATTATAATTAAGAATGAGTTTAGTTGCAAAACTAATTTCTAAAAAGGTTACATGTTCACTCTCACTGCAACTATAACTTCTTGAACTTATTTCTCTTTCACATATCTTTTAATATAGAATTGGTGCATGTTTTCAAGCTTTCTGCAGAAGATATCTAATCAGTATTTATGAATTTTGGCTCATCTTTTCTTGATTGAACATTGATAAAATATGAAATATATATAATAACAGTATCAGAATGAGTTCATCAATCTGATCAGTTAAAAATTCTTTTTTTATACAAAATATTTTCTGCGAAAAGAAAAGCATTTCAATTCCATTGTTGTAACTTTTTAGAATTTTTGGATTTTCCGCTAATCTGTAACAATCCTTCCTAATTTCTAGAAAAAGAGGGAGTAACAGTTGAAAAGCATGAAAAGTCAAAACTGGATTCATCAGTTGTTTTGTTGTTTTTTTTCTTTCTAGTATTTAGGATACTGGTATTCTGTTATAAAAACTACTAGAAAATTAGTACAGTCTTCAAAAAGTCATATTATTCACAGTTTTCTTTTCTTTTTTCTTTTGCAATCTCTATACAGGAAATCCTTGTTATCCTCTAACTCTGATTTGTTTATCTGCTTCTATAAAAATGTATAAGCCATTTTGCCATACATGCAGTCTCTTCATAACCATTGACACAATAGCCGAAAATTCTGAGAAGCCCATCCCATAGCACTGACCACTGGAAACTTCTATTAACAAGTCTGCATATCGTTCTGATAATATTCCACGTGTTCTCATATGTTTTTTACTGTTTTGTGATTAATTTATTAAATTTCAACAACGACAACAAAGCATAGTGCTAATGAAAACATTTTATCAAAGAGTTCTTAATGCAAAGAGTGGTAATGATTAGTGTGCATGGTTTGCTTTTAAATAGTTCGGTAGTATGAGTAGATAGATATAATTCAATGTTAATGCAAACTGAAAATCAGAAAATGTGAATGAAAATGGAAAGTGGGCAATCACATGTTTTGTGTTAAGACTTCTTTACTATTAAACACAAGCATAAAATATATTTATTAAATATGCACTGTACTATGGAAAGCACTCTTTACAAGAATGGTACTTGTGGTAGTAAAATGAGTGAATAGTGAAGAGGGTCCATGGGAAACCCCCTTCCATATTAGGATCAGTGCCAACATTACCACAAGGGGTTTCTACAAATGTAAGCTGTGCGGTTAATAAGAATGGATTCCATATCACATCAGCAAGAGCCAAAGTCAATAAATTCAAAGATGGTTTGAAACGAAAGTTACAAAACAAGCAAATGAATGTTAAAAAATATATTTCTGTAATTTTGAGATTTTGCAAAGATAATTTTCTATTAGCAATGGCAACATTAAAAGTTTACATTTTAACAAAAATCTTATTTTCCAAAAAAAAAAAAAAAAAATAATAATAACTTGATAATGTTTGCTGTTAATATATGTAAATTATCATAATGAAAACTAATATGTAAATTATCATAAAGAAACGATATCTAGTTCCTATAAACTGAAAATTATGCCTCTTATATTTAAAAAAAAAAATCTAGAAAAATTAATGTGATTTTTGTTAGCCATACAAAAGCAGATGCATTGAGATATATATATATATATATATATTTTTAAACTCATATTCTTATTTAATATAAATATATTAAGTAACATCATTATTAGAAGTTGCAGTAAATAATCCGTTTCTTAAAAGTCATCAAAGCAACAACAACTTCAGAGCTTATTCATAGTTAAATATTAAAACTTTAAAGAATTCAGTAAAGTTATAAATTCTAATTATGTTTTATAATATGTACCCCTCCCCTTCAAGTTTCAATATTTTGAAAAAAAAAATATTTGTCTAAAATCTTTATTCAAATTATACAAATAGGCATTACTTTAATGTAGCCCAACAACAAAATTTAACTGTTTCACGCTTCACCACCTGTAAGGATTTTATCATCTTTACTTATCACTTCACCCATTTTAGCCTTTATTTGAAATGAATTTTTAAATTACACATTAATTGTATTTTTATAATTAATATATAACTTTGCACTTTCTAAGATTTTATACAAAATTAGAGTTGAAAAGTTATTATGGGGACAAACTGACTGATGTGATGAGCCTATTTCCCTAGGCTAAAAAATAGACTAGAAATGTAAATCCTAATACAAAGAAATCAAGGTTTTGATACATAATTCTGATACGTTGCTCGTAAATGGCTTTTTTTTCCCAATCTGAAATAATCATAGATAAATCCTAAATAAACAACAATACTGAAGTCCTAATCATAAAAGAATACTTATCATTTCCTTTACCTTTCTGACCAATGAAATATATTTCCCTCAATTCTTTATCCTCCACTGTATCTTCCCAAAACTGTGCCATTTGTCTCCCGTCCACCTTCTTCCATGTTTCCTCAAGCACATTCTTCAAGGAAAGATTACCTAGATAAAAAAGACAAAGGAATATTGTTATTAAATCCTAACGTGTAAAACACTTCAAAATTATCAGTACTTTTTTTTTACAGATCAAATCTTACTTTTCAGTTAAAAACAATCCAATCAACATTTTTTTTTCTTTCTTTCGTTTCCTAAAAAGGTTGAAGACTGATTCGGCTAAAATTTGTACTAAAGTAAATTTTAGGAAATTATTGTTATTATTTGCTACAAAAGCATATTTTAAAAAAATATATATATTTGGAAGGAATAATAAGGCATGACAAAGAAAAAGAATAAATTGATTTACCTTCAGTCCACACTCCTGCTTGGGCCACCAAAAGATCTAATAGTTTTGGCGCTTTTTCCAGACGAATTGTATGTCTACCTTCGTTGGATAACAAGGTACAAACGTTGAGTGCAAATTCCACTTCATTAGGGAGACCACAGGAAAGGGACAGCATTAACTTTTCATAATCTTTTAAATTTGCAAAATCTAAAGACATCCCTATCTGATTTCGAAGAGCATCTGTAGAAGAAAATACATTATTAGTAAAATACTTACAATTTCAAAAAGTAGTACATTAATAAATGTTCTTTGTTATACTTCTTTAATATTATTCCAATATGTAAAATGTTATTCTTTAGTTATCACGTTATATTTATTGTATCACTGTAATACTTTTTTTTACACAGAGCTTTATTTAGTGCAATATTATTTTTGCTTATTTACTTACTAGCTAATACATATAAATTTAACCATTAAATTAGCATAATAATTCATTTCTTTTAACAAATAATTTTTTTGATATCCATTATTTAAATTTCTCTTCTTTATGTCGCATTAGATTTTGACATTATTATTAATATATATATATTATTGTTATTTTATTTGCGAAAAACTGGCAAAGCAGAATAAAAGCTTCCGCGAAATATCGTTGTCGGAGTTTGAAATTGGTGGATTTGAAGAAGTGTATTTTGTTTATTAATATATAACGAAGAATTTCTTATAAATCTGAAAGGTTTCAATTTGTAATAATTTCATTAAATAACATTCTATCTGATTAGAAAATCAAATGTAACAATAAAGTAATCCATTCATAATTTCAATTGGCTTTAAAAAAAAAAAAATGTCAATAAATAACAAAAAAATAAATAAAAACAAAATAAAAACAGATCACTATCCAACGGAAATCCACATGCGATTTATTCCAAAATGTAAAATCCGTAAACAAACCAGGACGAATAAGAGAATTAATAATGAAACTTTGAAGGAAAAGGAGTGCGATTTTCAGGAGAAGCTGAAGGAAGCGGGGATTGATGCCAACAACTTTACAGAAATGATTCAACATACTGCATTTGACATAGCTCCACAGAACCAACAGAGAAAGCACAGATGGTGGAATAATAAATGTGAAGAAGCTCTTAGACAAAAGAAAAAATCTTGGAACAATTGGTATAGCAGGAAAACAAGTAGTAAGTGGAATAGCTATCAGTCTGACAAGAAACAAGCGGATAAAACTATTAGGGCACAAAAGAGGTGGTTTGAAAAGGAACAACTTGTATCTATAGAAGAACATTTTAAAAAATATAATACAAGGGATTACTACAAAACATTTAATAATTGTATGTCTGGGTACGTTTCGCAATCTCTATGCTTCAGGAAAGAAAATGGAAAACTAGCACTTAATAATGACGAAAACTGTAAGCTATTAGCAGAATATTTTGAAAAGTTACTGAATTGTGAAAAACCGACCAAAAAACTGGAATTTCATGATAGCATCTCTAATAAAGATTCAGAACCACCAAGTCTTGATATGATTAAAAAATACATCCAACAACTAAAAAACAACAAAGCCCCAGGTGAAGATGGCATCACAGCAGAGATTCTAAAAGCTAGTGGAGATTTAGGTGCCACAATTATAAAAGAAAAAATGGACAAGATCTGGGACACCGAAACAATTCCAGAAAATTGGAAGGTTGCATTAATTCACCCACTTCATAAGAAAGGGAATAAAACAGACATTAATAATTACAGAGGAATCTCATTATTACCTGTAGAATACAAAATCTTATCCAAAGCTTTTTTGGACATACTAAATCCTCAACTGGATAAACATATTGGAGAATATCAAGCTGGGTTTAGGAGTAGTAGATCCTGTCCAGAACAAATTCTAAACCTTAAACAAATAATTAGATACTTGAAAATATCAAATAAGAAGATAGTGCTAATATTTGTTGATTTTAAAAAGGCCTATGATTCGATTGACAGAGATTCTCTTTTTAAAACCCTAAAAGAATTTTCAGTAGATAAGAAAACTCTGGAATTAATTAAACAAACTTTGACAAACACGGTGTCTAAAGTTAAATTCCATGGAACAATTTCTAGTCCTTTCCAAATTGAATCAGGAGTCAGACAAGGAGATGGTTTGTCCCCACTCCTATTTAATTGCGTGTTGGAAAAAGTTACAAGAGAATGGATAAGTGAGGAGGAAAAACTAAAACTTAATAAATACATTATGTTGGGTAGATCTAAAGTATCAATCAACTGCTTGGCCTTCGCGGATGATCTAGTAATATTAGATGGAAACATAGAAAATGCAAAAAGAAGACTGGAACTCCTAAAGGAGACAGCAGAAAAAGTAGGTTTACAAATATCTTTTGAAAAAACAAAATACATGACCAATGAAGGCAATTCACCAGGAATTCTTAAAACTAAGTACGGCAACATTGATAAAATGGATAACTCTATATATTTGGGTGAAAATATAAATCTTAAAAGTGAAAAAGAAGCAATTAAAATTAGAATTGAAAAAATGAAAAGAGCATACATGAAAGTAAGAAATTTGTATAATAAAAAATGTTTATCTAAAGCCGTTAAATTGAGACATTATAATACAGTTGTAAAACCTGAAGTGCTTTATGGGTCAGAAACACTATTACTAACTGGATGCAAAATGGCACTAGAAGATTTGGAAAAGAAAGAAAGAAGAATCTTGCGAAAAATATTAGGTCCAATCAAGAATAAAGATGGCGATTGGGTTTTGAGACCAAATAGAGAAATTTACTTGCAATGCCCTAAAATAACGGATGAGATCAGGAAAAGACGTGTTACCCTTTATGGGCACTTAGAGAGAATGAATGAAGATAGATTAACAAAGAAAATCCATACTTTCTTCCAAAACAGGAAAACAGACAAAAAAAATGGGTGGAGTGGGAAAGCAATAAAGGACTTAGCAGAAATGCAGATTGATCGGGAGACCCTACTCAGCAGAGACAAATTCAGACTAAAAGTTAAGAAGTTCAAAGGTTTTCAGGAAGACACAGGGAAAAGGAAAACAACTGGAGCCAAATGGTCGGATGAAAGGAAAAGAGTCCATTCGGAAAGGATGAAGGAGTTTTGGAGAAAGAGGAAGGAAGAGAGAAGAAAATAGTTATCTTAATGTGGTCCTTAGTTGGCCTGAAACGATTATAAAAAAAAAAAAAACAAGAGAGAGAGAAAGAAAGAGCGAGTTTCAAGGACTATTTAAATAATAAATAAATCAAAAGGGCAAAACTAATCAAACCTGGAAACGATCTCTTTTTTCTTTCTTTTTGTAAATTGATGTAAATGTCAATTGAAAACAATTGAAATTATTCTTTACTGATGCTATTTTCTAATCAGATGCTTATTATTAGAAATTATTTTGAAGAAAATATTCTAGTGCATGTACAATATCCTAAACAATATTTTATTGCTTACAAAATTTCTTTTTTGCTCTAATTTCACCAACTTTATTATATTACATAAACTATGAACTTCAGTTCAATCTGATAAGCCAATAATGTTTAGTAGCAAAGCTTTATTATTATTATTTTTTTCTAATTCCAAATTGTTCAATTTTACTAAATAATAAAAAAAAAAAGACAGCAAAATTGAAGAGGGAGATGAAAAGAAACTATTGTTTTCATAGAACGGGATCAATCTCTTTAATATGCTTTATATCAGTGGTGCTCAACCAATAGTACAAGTACTTTCAGAGATAAATGAAGGAGTTGTCAAAGGTACATAAAACTATTTGGAGGTGCAGTTAAGGATCATGTGTTGCCAGAGAGAATGCAGGTGATTGAGAACCATTGATTTACATCATCCTTCTTCATAAGACCTTTGCTATTGCTAGACGCTACCTACTGCTTATTATGTATAATTCATTGGAGGTGACAATTCAACTCCCACAGTTCAGGCAGTTTTAATTACAAAAGAAGTCAAAGTTACAAATTAATAAAAAACTTTCAGTTTTAATAGAACATATTTTGATTAATGAAGCCTAAAAAAACATTACTTCCACAACTACTTGAAAGCAAATTATTGCAACAATAAACAGATGAGAAACCAATTACTATAAAACTGGTTGAAAGTTGCTGTGATTAAGAAAAGATCTGGGCATTTCATTTCTTGTGTGTTTTTGTCCTTTCTGAAGTTGTAATCTGATTGTTTCTTCATGGTCTATTTACCTCAAAGTAAATATTTTAAAATAATTGCCCTTGATTACATATGAAAGACACAGTAACCAAGAGCCTAGTGAAGCATTGGAAAATAATACAGCAATGAATTCAGAATTCAATAGGACAGGAGTTAGGGAAAGAAATGGGAGCAACATTAGGTGGTTCTTGTCAGATTCTCGTTAAATGAGTTTCCAAGCTTGGTGTATAGTTTGCCTTCCCTGATATTACAATTATTTTCAATCTATATTATTCTTAAGGGAAACTCTGCATTATTTACATACAATTCATTCAAATCATTAATATTATTTGTCAGATTTACACATTTTATGCAGCAGTGAAGAAATGAAAACTTTGCTACAGATATATGTTGGTATTCTTCATATTTGGGGGGGGGGGGGGGCAGAAAAAAATATAATATTGTTCAGAAATGCATGGGTTGAGCTGGAGTCAATTAATAAATATGCCAATAAATGACATTTTATTAACATCTGAGGAATCTCACTAGATGTAAGCAGGTTCTTGCATGAACATGAAAGAAACGCTAATTCAAACATTAAGTTTAATGTGCTGTAAATTTTAATCAAAAAACAAAATCAGAAAACAAGGGCAGCACAAGAATAAATAAATTGCCTTTCGGATTCAATTATCGGAAGGAATCGGGAACGACCGTTTCTATCGGGAAGGCAGATCGGGCTGATGAGTCCCATATGCAGCCGTTCCCGGTTCCTTCCAATCATTGATCCGAAAGGCAATTTATTTATTCTTGTGCTGTCCTCGTTTTCTGATTTTGTTTTTTGAAAAAGCTGATTCACTTGCTGAAAAAATATAGCTCAACTGTTATTAAGAACTCAAAGGCTTCTATTTTTCTCTGTGAAGTTCAGTAAAGTTTAATCAATTATACAGAAATTTTAGAATGTAGATGGATACAACTCAATTCACTGATTTTTATTCTGTTTTGAAGGGCATGGAACATCAATAGCAGTACAGCTTTTCCAGAACTGATGGCAAGCAGAAATGACATTTATAATAGGCAAACAGTAAAGATTAGCCATGAAGTTTTGAATTACTTAAAGAGATAATTCAAAAATTGGCATTCATATATAAGGGTGGTTCAAAGTTGAATGATACTTTTGTGCGTAAAAAAATTGATGAATAACTGTAAAACGATACAACTTGCGGAGGACGTGATGAAAATTTTTTTGAGTATCCTGCGCTCAGCATGACGTATTTGGCACATGCTTAGCAGTTGCAACGAACATGGTGGTAAGCACTTATCTGTAGCTGTGGAACAAGCAGTGTGTAACCAAATTTCTTGTGAAGGAGAGAATGTTAAAATAGCTGAGATTCTGAGAAGATTGCATGCACAGTATGGGGAACAAAAGCTGTCATGGCCAAGTATGAATGGTGTCAATAGTTTGATGAAGGACAAGAGCTGGTGACAAATGAATCGCATGGACACGTTCGTCCGACTGCAATCACAGAAAGTATCTTGTGGGATATGTAAAGTGTTATCCATGTGAGTTTTTTGAAGAAAGGGGCTACAATTAATGCTCAGCATTACTATACATTGCTGAAGGGTGCTATAAGAAACACCATTTGCAAGAAAAGACCAGGGATGTTGTCTGGACATGTCGTTCTTTATCATGAAAATGCTGGGCCTCACTCGACTAGTCTGACAGAAGCAACTCTGGCTGAAATGCACTGGGAGGTATTGCCCCACACCCCTTACAGTCTGCACTTAGCACACAGTGATTATCATTTGTTTGGGCCCCTTAAAGCTCATCTGGGAGGGAAGAAGCCACCCTTGAATAAGTCTCATGCAAGACAATGTTATCATTTTTAATTATTTAATATACAGCAAAGTAAGTTTTCAGACAGAATGCTGATTCAATATTGCATGTCTGTAAACAGTGAAACTAAATTTCATAAAACTAAACTTAAATTTTGACTTAAATACATTGAGAAACAAGAAGTATTTTTTTTTTTTTTTTTCCAATTCATTCAACATAATAGGTTAGCTTTACAGAACTACTACTATCAGTCTGTCCAAAATACAGTAGAGACCTCAATTATGGTCCAAGCTATTTGGCTCCAACAGCCACCCTAGATATCAAGAAATATGAGTATGAGAGACTGTTCCATAAACCATCATGCTTCACAGTATAATGGTCAACTAAAAGCTGAACTAAGAAATGGGAAAACTGAAATGAGTGGGTTTTTCTATGATACAAGTAGACTTTTTTTTGGAAATTCTTGGATTTCAGAATTCATGGAAGATCACTGAATTTACAGAAAATAATACATAAGAAATCTGTAAAACAATTTTTTGAAAATATGATCTATATAAAACAGAATCTTGCCAGAAATTGATAAGCTGATGCAAAGATACTGAGATCTGAAACAACTATAGGGAGTAGTTGCACTTTTTTACAATCTTCTGAGAAATATAAAATTAATTTCACAGAAAAAAAAAAAAAATGCAAGCCTTCAGGAAAAGAAGATGAACTTTGTCCAACTGCACCAGAAGTCCAGAAGCTCAGGTTTTACTGTTTTGCTTTTTTGTTTACTTTTTCAGCAATTATGCTCCAATAAAATGCAGACAATGGAACAGGTTGCAACAGAAAGACACTAATAAACTTTTAATCCTAGAAAGAATATAAATCCAAACTGAAGATTTCCTGCTTCAAAATGCTGATAGTAAGCCAAGTTCCGGAAAGGTTGAGATATCTGCTTTTCTATCTATCTCTCCGTGTGTGGGAAAGATCTCTCAAAAAAGGAGTTTAAAAACATGCTTCTCTAATCAATATAGAAAGAGATACAAATCTAAAAAGTATGATTTCAATAAACTTTATAAATATATATCCCACGAGATCTCCATTTTTATTTTTTTAAACAGACTGCATAGAGCAATCAAGAGCATTGCTTCTTATTCGAAGTCAGATAAAACTATCAGGATCTGATAGTTTTTTACAAGTCATAAATGAATAGTAAATTTAGGCTTTAGATTTGAAATTAAATAAAGATATTCACTTATTACAAGAAACTCTAACAAAAGAAAGTCAGGAGTCTATTGGGAAAAAACAAAACAAAACAAAACTCCAGCAAATTTTACGAATCTATACCAGTATGCAGTCTTTAATTTGACAGCAGTAGGCTATATGTTTGATCTAATTTGAATCCAAGGTCTGGTATAAACAAAAAATTTCACTTTCCCTTACTGTCGAGAAATTGCTGGATCTAAGGTAAATAGAATAATTTTCCTATATACAAACAAACCATACTTCTTCCTTAAATCTTCTCTTTTATAATAAATATTATTAAACATCATAATACCAGAAAATAAATGTCAAACTACATTTATTAACTGAAAAAACGAATTTTCAAGGAGATAAAAAAATTAACCGTCTCCTCTTTTTCAAGCCTTTTTTACAATAACAATAAATTGACGAGATTCTATTACAACAATGACCTCAAAATATTGACATTAACAGTTAAAAAACGTCAATACAACAATAATAAAAGATCATAATCTACAATATAACAATCACACATTATTAATAATCACAAAATCTGATCAAACGAATACAAAAAATTAGATGGATAATAGAAAGCCTATTAACACTTTAATTTTTCGATTATTACCTTTTTGTTAGAGGTTACGAATTTTTTGTTAATCATTTCTCTAGCCAATTTTACTAAATTTTCACTAACTTTAACTCCATCACATCTATTGAGATTTTTTTCTTTCGAATTTCGAATACATAGGCTTTCTATTGTCTTTCTAATTTTTGTATTCGTTTCATTATATAAAATGTTTACTTCACAATTGATACAATGTTGCTTGTCTTTACAGTGTTCAGCAATTTCAGATTCCTTTACTAATTTTGCTCTAATATAATAATCGTGTTCCCCCATGCGTTCTTGAACTGTTCTTTTCGTCTCCCCAAGATAGAACGAATCGCAATTCAGGCAATCTAATTTATAAACAACACCCATTTCAAACACCCATTTTCCTTGAATTCTATTTATTCTTTCAGTCATCTATTGACCTTGTCTAATATACAAAACATCTCATCCAATCAATCACAAAAGCAATCCTGTTCAACTCAATACAACTGAAATGAGTAATGAAAAAAGGACAGTTCTAAAGTAAATTACTGGTCACTAATCTAAGCAGAAAAATAAGAGGAGGAACAGATTTTACAGAAATCAACATAGCAACAAAACACCATACAATACCTGGTAATTGTAAAACCAAATCAACTTTTTGAGAAGAACAGTTTGATTAGAAGACATACCATTAGAATATGAACTAATTTAAAATTCTTAAAAACAAGCTAACATTAATAAAATCTTCTCTAAATACAATGCGCGAAATATCCAGTGTAGCTATTAAGTGTCAGAAACTTTGAAAACTACATCGAGATTAAAAGACGAACCTATACAAAATTGACCATCATTTTTCAAAGAAGATGTATAAATGGACAGCTGAAAATACTTCTATTCCTAACATATTAAAAAAAAAAAAATCAAATTTCAATTAATTGCCAACAATATTAACAACACATTTAAAAACAGTTGAAACTTTAGCGACCCAGTTGTCTTAAGGGAGATCCCATTGAGAACACAAGAGGGAATTTTGAGTCTAGGCAATTAGCAAGCGACATTGTATAACAAAACAATAAAACAGTATACATAAGAGAGAAGTATTCATCAAATTTTTACATTGTTATTTTGATCAAAGAATTCGTATTTTATGTATTACAGGCATATATAGTTAAAGGAAACAAGAGGAAAGTTGGATAGATGCCTAATCAAGTGCTAAATGGAAGGGAATAGAATGGGAAAGAGGAAAGCAAAAGAAATGAGGAAAGAATTCTGGTTACAATTTCAATATGGCTACAACAGACTACTTCAATTGAAGCAAAAGGTGATTTTTTTTTTACTGATTAAGAAGAGGACAGTCACAAATATCACTAGTTAGCCACTGAAGGGTAGATAGTCAAACTGAAAATTTTAATTCTGGTTATTACGGCAATAGCAAGTTGAGGCAATGAATACCTGACAGCTTTCCTTTGATAGTGGGCAGATATTAGATCTTGTATTGTAGGAATGGGAGTGTAAAATAGTGGTTAGTGGAATATAGGGATAGTGTATTTATTAATTATTCTGTAAGTGAAAACCACCAATTATAGTTCGTAGATGTGTGAGAAGATGATTTTGTATTTCGGCCAAAGGAACTGAGTGGAAGACTGTCTTATTGTTTTTTGGGGGAGTTGTGAGTAGTGTTTATTAGAAAGTATTAAATAAGCTATTGCTAAATTACCCTGAAACAAATTAACAAAAAAAGTACTAAAACCCATCTATTGAAATCTACAATATTTTCAGCAAATACAAGTGAGTCAAAAGTTTCTACGTAATTAAAGAAGATAATGAAAAGATATACTCATAGCAAATACTTTTTGTGTGAGTTAAAAGATGTTTGTTTCTTTTATAATAGGAAAAAGAAACAAACATTCTTTTAAAGTAGGTTAATCATGGCAATACTATAGTATTTCGGAAGAACTGAATAGTCCTAAACAAATTTAGTATGAAAGCAAAATAAAGTTCAAGTATTGGGTGACAATTCAATCAGCTTTACAAACAAACTGGGTACATTAAAAACTTAAGGAAAAACCTTATATTTTTTTTAATTTTGTTGATAAATTAACTTATAAGGAGAAGCTATCAACTTGAATTAACAGATTCATCTTGGATACGTAGAATCAAAGGAGGATAAAAGAAATAAAGCCTGTTATATGAACAAAAATCAAAAGGTTATTTTTATAAAAACAAGGTTAGCCCAAAGCGTGAGATCACCTCTGTGAAAAACATCAGGATTAAAAGAAGCACAACAGAGGTGTTAATGTGATGATCTATGAAATAAAGGGGATATAAACGTGCCTGCCTGCTCTTTTTTAGTACTTCATTATTATTTTTCTTTACATCAATGCTTACCTTAAAATATGGTTCACAGTTTTAATTGGCAATGTAAACAAAATTATATTAGTACATTTTCACTACGAAAAATCTATGTAAGTAAACTATAACAAACTATGGAATTTTGATTTCATCAGCAACTACAGTATTTTACCATCACTTTAAACATCACTTAGAAACATCAATAGCTGCAAACTTTGAACAGGAGTTTTATCCCATACAAATGTCTATGGGAATGATTTTTTTTTGCTGGAGAAATATTTTACAAAAAGTCATCTGTAAACCCTGCCAATCCTACTCAAAATCTTCAGTGCAAAATTGGTATCCTCTTGTTTCGTTACTAGTGTAACACAGATAACTAACAAAAGATAAAAACTGACTCGATCACCCCTAATCACAGTGGAACAATGAAAAAGAAACAGATTAGACCTTGGCACACTTATTTCATCTCTAGGTATGATCTAAACTATTTCATTAAATATATCCCAAGCTAAAATGTAATGCATTACCTACAAATCTCAAGAGATAAGTTTAAAAAGAAAAATATTCTTAAAAAACTAAGTTGTTAAAACTAAAACTATCGTCAAATTACTGTTAATTTATTAAATGTTCCCCATCATCTCACAATTTTAAACAATCTCCATTTACTTAGTCATTCACTTCAAGGTGTATTTTTTATTACCCATTAAAATATTCAACCATAATATAAACCTAACACAAATATAATACTTTTCACAAAATTGATGCCTTTTAGGATAATTCTAACTTAAGATAAATAATGTAAAATTATCATTTTACATTATAATTTTTAAGTTCCTACTAAATCTGATTATGAAGAAGACTGAGGCCCCAAATGTCTCTCTCTCTCAAAGTAACAAGACAATATGAATGATGGTCAGATATAGTAATTCATCACAAAATGTAGTACCATAATGATATCAGCACAAAGAAAAGCATGTAAGGAATAGAGAATTTCCCTTTTAACTAATGGAAAATAGGGTGATTGTTTTTTTTTTAGCTATCTTTACACATAATTTCCTGCAAACAGCATTTCCTAGAATGTTCTTAGCATTTACAATTTATATTTTAAGGAAGATACTAATGAAAAAAATTGTAATCCGCTCTCAATTCAAACAAACTGGCTGCTGATGTAATATAAATAAATCTTGAATTTGTTTTTGAAATGTCATACTTTAATAGTATATGACAGCTGTACTTACAAAAACTCTTAATATTTTAACATGAATAAATAACTGCTTAATCCCTTTTCTAAAAACTTCGTATTTCAAATAAAATCCTGAACTAATTCCAAAATGGTTATAAATTATTAATATACTCATAAAATACTAATAGAACGTGAATATTGGAAAGGTATTGTAAACAATATACACACCTTACTGGAGTAAACAATCTAAACAGCATATTCTACATTTCTTCATTAATTCATACTATTTCTCTTTTTATATGTATAAAAAAATGTAAATGTATAGAAATGTTATATTTTGAGAAAGAACTATATCAAAATTAAGAACATTAATTTCTTCATCAATTCAGGATTTTTTTTTCTTTTAATTATTTTAATATTGATGTTATGAATCAAGTAGTATATTAATTACTGAAAAAAATACTAACCTGAAACCTCATGTTGTTGATGGTTATAGGAAAGGGGAACCTGATACATGAGGTTATGGTTTTTACGAGTGGGATTATCAGATCCATCGGTACCGTCATCATCAGGATCTTCACCCAAGAAATGAATTTTCTCATAACGAGCCAGGTATCTGCCAAACGAATCAACATTAAAAAATTAATAAAAAGAAGAAATTTTATTTTCAAAATATATTACTACTGTACTAAGAATTAAATTGGAAAAATAAAAATCATATGTGATCCTTATTGTCCTAATGGGAAAAAGTATAAATTAATCGAGATTAAACAGTGCTCACACTAAACAAATGATTGAATTAATAATTTCTACAATTGTAAAATAGAATTCCTAGGCATCATCGATAACTGATAATCAACAGGTGTAGATTACATTTATAAAGCATTTCTGAAATTAGTCATAACTTTCAAAAACTCTTTAAAAGCATTAATACATTTTATTTCCAACTGTAACTGTAAGAGATGTTTTTAAGTAGCTTAATATTCCATGGTAAGGACCGTGGTCATCTAATACACAATTTTAGGGGAAGCCCATTATAAGCAAAAGAACTCAATCAAACATAAAAATGCAATATTAATAATTTTAATATAAAAATTCAGGGTGTCTACAAAATCTGAATAAAAAAATTCCCTGATATTTCCCTGATTTCATGAACAATTTCTTTTAAAATTCCCTGATAATTCTCTGATCTGTTCAACCAAAAAAAAAAAAAAACGATCTGTTCAACCAAAAAAAAAAAAAAAAGATCTGTTCAACCAAAAAATGCCCTGATTTTAAGTAATAATTGCAAAATTCCCTAATAATTCCCTGATTTTTTCCAGAATAACAAAATTCCCTGATAATTCCCGGTTTCCCTGATTTCCCTGATTCTGTAGACACCCTGAAATTATATTAAAAATAAATAAGTAAACAAAATTATTTACTATAATGAGTAAACATAAAAATAAATAGCAAGAGGAAGATACTTTTGAATTTTAAGAACACAATGAGGAGCTGAAAGGTAGAATTTAACTTGTATTATTACAAGATGTTTAAGTTGAAGAATAATTAGGATATTTTGAAGTCCAGCTGCAAAATTTTACAATAAACATTTTTCAACTATTTTGCAAGATTACTGAACTTATGTTGCTTTATATAGTTTTCTTTAAAATTAATATTGACAAAATCTTAATAGATTCATCTCTTTTCAATTTGAAATTAAAAAGTACATGCTAAACAAACATATCACAATGCATTTCATTGGGAAAAAATAATGAAATCATTTACTTTATTTAAGGCTACATTGTAAGTTATCCTAACTATTGAAGAAAACAATGCTTTTTACTGTCAGCTCCAATGGTTGATGGTTCTTGTGATTAGAATTTGCATTTGGATACTGCACTGTGATTCTTTCTAATTGTTCAATCTGAAGAGCAGAAAGCCCAGTCACATCCTGGCATAGTAGGTCCTCAAGGTCCCTTCCTTGGCATTATTTGTAATCAGATGGGTCATTTCACTTAATTTATACAGAGTAACACTGGAACCAGCTCTTTGTAAACTGCAAAGAATGGAATGCTTATCACGACAATCAACTCATTCTGGACTTATATTCCAGCATAAAGAACCTCTATATTAGTTTCACTGCAAGATCTTCTGAAGCTTTAATTTCAGAAAACATAAAGTTCGGTTTCTATGTGGCAACAAACAAACTCAACATAGGATTTATCTTTAATTTATTTCAAATCTCATGACAACAAAAACAACACTGTTTACAAGAAGTTTATTTTAAGTTTTAAAAATTTGATTCTCACTCTTAATGGCTCTCTGTTTCATCGAATTAGTAGTCTAGTTTCTGAGAGATTTACCTAAACTATACTTCATAATAAAATAATATGGAAAAAAAATCTACTAATGATATTTTTAATTATTTTATAACCTCCTTTGTTTGTACCACTTATCTATTTGAAAATCATGAGCCTGTTTTAAAATAAAACTTTATACAATAAAATAAAAACATATCTCTACAGAATTGTAACAGCAATTGCAACAATGAAGCATAACAGATTTGATAAATTTTAAAACCAAAGTTGTAATCAAGGATAGATCAATTACTGGAGCTTTCATATAATAAAGGCATTCTCCCAAGTCCTTTTACTTTAGAAAAAAAAAATTATAAAAGTATTTTCTTACCTTTATTACTTTTAAGTTCAAAGAGTTAAAATTGTAATAGCCACACTAAATAAATTTCAACAAATATCTATCAAGGTTTATATCATACAGGAACTTATTACGATTATAATTTGGGTAAATATTGCTGCTCTTCTGTTACGTTCATTCATTGTTTTGCTTTTTAAAAAATTAATTTTTATATTATGATTTAATAATTCATTAATTTCCATCTGATAATTGAGCTTCATGCCACTGTCATCAATTTATTTGAAAGAGTAGTCTACAGAAATAAGAATAAATAAAAACAATAAGGGAGGAAAAAAATCGTTTGGTCAAATGTATATATGGACTGCTCAGAAGCCAATCAGATTAAGTCAATAAACCAAAAAATGAAATAGGTTTTTTAAAATTACGTACCAAAAAATAACAACGCTTGTAAATTTGAAGAATGAATTTTTTATTGAAAGATAACATAACTATAAACTTGGAGGAGTGATTTGGGCACTTTGTCAACCGAAAGTATAAACATTAGAGTACGACTTACAGAAAAAATTTCAATTTGAAACAAAATGACTTAATCTGATTGGCTTCTGAGCAGTCCATATAATACAGTGAAACTCCAGAAAAATAGCAATCTATTTTAATAACAGTAATCTGATTTGTTAATAAATTCTCTCTTTATCTTTTCTGTTTCTTATTTTATCAAAATTAATACAACTCATCGTTCAATTACTGGAGAAAAAAAAAAACAACTTAAAATTTAATCTGTTAGGATATTTTTTTTTTCTTTTTACCAGAAATAATTACAAAATATACAAATGATATTTTATTTACTTATTTACTTTAAAAGGATGGAAGTTCCATCACATGACTGACTAATATTTGGTGCTTTTAAATATATTTCATTTATGAAATTAGTAAAACATTAAAAATTTCTATTTCTTTTTATTAGTTGCAATATTTATTATTATTTTACATTTATATTATAATTTTTATTGTAAAAGGTCAATATTTCGTAGAAGAGAAAGATTTTAAAGTGATTGATAGAAGCCCAATGATTCTGCTTTTTGTATGTATATCGTATCTATAGGTGGAAAAGTCTTTGAAAGACTTATTGAATCTCAAACAAACCAATGAGCTCTGCCACATTTCCAAACAAAATGACTCTACAACAGTTCCTGCTTTTATGATAATTAATAGTAGAAGGAAGCATCTAAACTAACAACCACATTACACAAGGCATAGAAATAAAATAGGAATTGTAAATGAGCAAATAATAATAAACAAAAGAGCTATTTATAAATTTGAACAAAAATTCAAAAAAAACTGATAAGATATTATCCTCTTTATTTAAAATTTCTTTTAATAATGAGAATATTAAGTTTGATATGAGATCACATTTTTAATATAGAAAAATAAAAATAAATTGCCTAATTGATTGCCTAATTACAATTAGACAGAATTAAGAGAAAAATAAAATAGCACAGTCCAATAGTTGGCTTAGTAGTAAGTTTCTGAAAAGCAACAATCAGGAGGGGGAAAAAAATAGTAACTGAATAAATAAATAAATAAATAAATAAATAAATAAATAAATAAATAAATAAAAATGCTTCACCTGAATTTTCTGTGATTAAAAAACAAATAATAAAAATTCTTATGGAATCAAAATATCATATTGAAACTAAAACAAAGTTGTTTTAATGTCTATTTATTATTTTATTATTTTTAATCAATGAACACTTGATTATGACTAAAACTTTTTACAATCTTTATGCAAAAAAAAAAACAAAATCATGTAATAACAACAATGAATATAATTAATTATTATTAATCGTTTTTCTAAAACGTTATAATCATCTGCTAATACTTATTTTTCTCCCTTTGCTGCTGAACCTATTGTATCTAATTGCTTAGCTTTTTTTTATTTCCCCCCCCCCTCCCCCGAAGTAGGAAAAAAAAATGGAAAGAAATACATTTATAAGTGAAAGAAAAGTGTTTTATTTACTATTTTCTTAGGCAAAAAATTTAAATTCTATAACATAGTTAACTAGGGGAAAGAAATTGATGTTTCACTTTACAGAGATCTACTAACTTGAAATAAAAATGAAAAGAAGAGAACATTTCTACCAGACTAATGCCAGACAAAAATATTTAATGTTTACAAATAGTGGTTAAAAAAGGGAAGGGTTCAATCACATCGTATTAGTCACAGCAATTTACAAATCTGGAACACAACGCTTGACGAATTAGTTTATTCCTTTAATTTTTTTATATCTACTTATTACTTTAATAAAATCCATAATATAGTAAAGGCCTTATTTATCTGATACTCCAAGGTATTTTTAAAGTTTTGAAATTCAAACTTGATAATTTGAATTTATAAAATAAAATTAGCAAAACAAAATCGTAAGTTAGCTGTAATGACAAAGGAATATAATTGAAGATTCATACTATTTTATAAAAATATGACACTGTGGTTATTCTAACATCATGGTTGTCAAAATAACACTATTAAGTTGTCAAATGTCAATAATTAAATGTAATTAAGAATATATTTTGTATATTAATAAATATCAAAATATGACTCACTAATGGGTTAAAGTTTTGGTAAAACATTCGTAATAAAGAATATTATTCTAAGTATTAAATAAAAGAGGAAGCAATTTAAAAAGCATAAAAATTTATGAAGTCAGCAGGAAAAAAATCCTGATGCTGCAACTTTGTTTTACTTCTAACCTAAGCAACTCCCTTTCCCTATTCAGTCAAACCAAAATGATATTTCTAAAATTAATTTTAACTTAATCTTATTTTCGATCGATCGATCTTTCTATCTATCTATCTATCTATCTATCTATCTATCTATCTATCTATCT
>JAFIDM010000004.1:62037470-62136613 GCA_023159025.1 Thereuonema tuberculata
TCTATCTATCTATCTATCTATCTATCTATCTATCTATCTATCTATCTATCTATCTATCTATCTATCTATCTATCTATATCTATCTATCTATATTTATCTATCTATCTATCACCAAAATAATAAGCTACCAGGATAAAACAATAACATTTATAAAGCATTTATCTTTAATATTATAAAGTATTATTCAGGCAACTCCATCAGTTTTTATCCTATTGGCAAGTGATTGCTACCAAAACTTAGGAATAAATTTCTAGTTCTTAAAATCAAAGGCGTTTAACAAAGTTCTAAGAAACTCCATCATATTTTGCCAGATACGACAAAATGTAGTTGTAAAGAATTCCAAAGAAGTATGCTGTACACTCAAGGTCAATTTTAAGATAGTTAAAATTAAAATTTTTGTAAAAATACAATTAAAAATATTTATGATATATCACTAAACTCAGATATTTAGAAACAAAAAAAGGCAAGTGGGTTCTCTCCTCCTCTTTCTGTTCCCTATTTTAAAGTTAATCATTCAACTGAAATTATAATTGTGAACCATTAAACAGAATAAAAACTTAACACTTATATCCTACTTATGTATACGCATTCGAACGTTGAAATAGCTTTTTTGACAATGCCTATCTCCATCTGACTAATGCGCCAACGTATTATGACTTATGTAAAAGTCTGAGTAAAAATGCAAGTTACGAAAACCAACATTTTTTAATTTAAAAATCCATTATCCAAATCCACTGAAGCTAATCCAGTTTCAATAGCTGGGTTCTTAGGCACAAAAAACATCAAAAATATTTTTTATTTCCTTCCTTGAACTGAGCTTAGAAAATTTTACTTCGTCTTTCTTGGGTATTAGATTTACAATTACAGAAACATTAAATTAATGATTCTAATTAATTAATTTCAGTCAAATATATTATTTATAAATTAATAACTACAGTTTGCTGCTTTTCAACTACTTTATTTTTATTTAGAAATTTTAAAATCGTATTTATTCTTTTAAGAGCAAAAAAACAAAAAACATAACTTGACAAATAGTAGAAAATAGGAAAATGCAAATTGTTTCTTTTTATCTTATTTTATTTAAAAAAATTTTAATTATTTTTAAAAATACATTTGTGATTACTATATTCACCGCATTCTCCCTTTTGTACGAACTTTTTGGGCATTTGTAGACCGATGTCGTTTTTGATTATCAGCATTACTTTTTACGACCCAATAAGAGACTGGAACGCACAGCCTTTAAGAAAGGGCTACAAATTTACCGATCATCAAATCAATTGAGAAAGTGCTTCCGCGACTGCACTCCCAGTTGCTCATTCCCTAACACTGAACCTTTATTAAATTTCAGGGGCTAATCCTTCATTCTAAACAGAAACCTGTAAAATCAATACGTATAAATACGAAATCGGCTCCAAACATCACAGGACCACTTGCTGTTTTGCACTGGAAGGATTTTCGAAGAGAATCTCACCGAAATCCTTAAAAGACTCCGGATTGTGGTTTAAAGCG
The DNA here is from genome assembly GCA_023159025.1 of Thereuonema tuberculata. NCBI lineage: Eukaryota > Metazoa > Arthropoda > Chilopoda > Scutigeromorpha > Scutigeridae > Thereuonema > Thereuonema tuberculata. The sequence goes on from JAFIDM010000004.1 coordinate 62,038,980, forward strand.
GGAAAAAGAGAGGCTAACCTAACCTTGTTTACTCTAACCTACTCTTCCAACATCTCCAAAAAACTCAATTTCATGTTTTTATTGTCAAACATTTTCAAATGCGAAGAAAAAAAAAAAGTATTTATTTGAAATACGTCTGAAATTATTCAGGCTAATAAACCATTAAAAGTTATAACGAAAAAAAATCTGATATTGCAAATACTTCCTATGTTTAATTTATATAACTCTTTTAATTTAACTTTTTGGAATAACAAAAAAACAAAACCATAACATTGTAGTCATTGCAGTCTTTTAAAATACTGTTTACATATTTGAAATAAATATATAATACAGATTATTTGTAATTAAGTTTTCACATATTGCACATTACTGTTTTCCAAGTTCTTGGTAAAAACCTGCAGGACAATAAAACAGTCGATATTATGTTTGGATGACTTCAGAAACACACTGCCTAATAAAAGGCATATCCTGCTTCATAAATGACTTACAAAAAATTGCTCCGAATGACAAATAGTACTTGGAATAATGTGATCGATACTGCTACATTTTTCCTCCTTATTTCTGTAAAACGAAAACAACTAAAATACCTTTTCCTAATGTTTTCAAAATAAGCAATAAGATCAAAGGAAGTGCCAATGGGTTTATTTGCTTTTAATTTCTTCAGGACATTAACCTAATGATAGGAAATAAATCAATTTCTTTGGGAATTCTTTTCCCCTACTTATAGTGAACGTAATTAGGCAGGTTTATTTGCAGCAATGTCGGCTCTAAACTGTTCCGCTATTTTTAAAAGCATGTTTTATTTTCATATTGTAAGGCACTGTTTTAATAATCCATTTTCACATACGAGTCATTAACAACATTTCTTTAAACTCATTTGCTAAATGTGTTTTATTAATATGAAATAAAAGTCCATAATTAGGCAATATTCAATACTTCTAGGCTAATGAATACTGATATTCTTTTTTTTCTTTTATTTTCAGTCAATAAAATCTTCTTGCTTTTATTACTATTTAATGTTCTGAAAATAAGGTGAATCACTTAGTTCCGCGAGCCGCATCCGTCAAGAACGGTGTCCCCTCGCTTGTTTGGCGATGGCTTCATTTTTTCCAGATTTCTAAATCTCCCAAAGTCGCAAGGTGTTAAAAAAAACGTAATCCCTGTAATCCGATACCGAGTATCGTCCGCAATGGCGATGCCAAATTTTCCCGATTTCGCCTATGATTAGTGCTTTAATATGATAACTACCTGTGCTCTCTTGTTGAATGACAAGCCATCCGCTACCCCCATTTAATGTAACTAGTCCGTATTGATCGAAGCGTTCTGCTCCTCTTTGCAGCCGCACATGAAATACTATATAATAAAATGCTGCTGCCGCGGCTGCTTCTTCTTCTGCCGACAAGAAACACAGTTTAGACACTGGCGCGATTATGATGAGCATCGCGACTCCGGCCACACATGGGAAAACCAACCACCGCCGATAAAAATAAACGCCAAATAACGAGCTAACCTATTCCGACCAAATCGATTCTGTAACATCCTCCCGGCATTTGAGCGCATTAAAATCAAACAGTTTATGGTTTAATTGTTTCATGCCGCGCTTATTATTCCGACGACTGCATTCACTAACGGCCTTCCTTAATCTTGTAATCTTACGATCCGTATCTCGTCCTTTCTCCGTAAAAGAGAACCCAAGAACGTATTTATAACACAAAAATAATAAAAACGGGTTGCTCTTATCGCTCTGATTCTAATTACGATCAAAAATAAGGTGGAATTTCCTCAAGCGGTTCGTTTTGTCAATGAGTTTGGAAGTCATGATTGCAACAAATTATTCAAACACTTAATAAAAACAGAGAGGAGAGGTATTACGTTCGCTCATGACATGAAAATAAAATAATTTTAGGTGATGTGTGAGCTGCGCGTAAATAATGTATTATCTGAGTATATTGTGGATGCAATAGAATATATCGGGAAAAAATCCAATTGTGGATTCGAATTAAATTTTGACCATTCTCAATGTAATAGGAATCCATTCTCTATAAAACATTAATTAGTTATATTATTTGCATAGCATAATTTGAAAAACAGAATAATCAGCAGTATTGCAAATACTTAAAACACCAGATAAAAACTGGGACTGAATTTCAAAAAAAATCGTCAACGGCTATAATCAGGATTTCAACTTGTTTTATTTTCCTTTAAAAGGAGTTAATTTAAAATCATTAAGTTCGAACATAAAGACATAAACGAAACAAAATGACACAATCCAACAGTCCCCTTCCAGTCGGTTTCTGAACGCTCATTTCTAATTTGGCGGCATTTTTATTTTTTGTTTTTCCTGCTCATCGTCAAATTGTTCAATTCACGAATAACAAATCGTCACTTGAAAACTGAAAACAACGAACTATTATCCAATGTGTCACCTTTATCGTCATTTGCTTAATCGAGGTCAACTTCAGAAACAGGTTCTTGATTGTACAGAAAGAGGAACGATCGCAAATTAAAAGCTTAAGTTTAAGAGTATTCTCGCAGATAGATGGTATGTTATTTTAGCTTTGTAGGCCGAAGTTTATCAGGGATACACGAGCAAAAATTGAAGAACCCTAGACATGTACGAGCGGCAGTGATTGCATTTTGTTTCGTCATTTTCCTCCGACATTCCTCAAAAACAGAATGAATGTGAGCAGAATAACTACATTGGCGGACAGTCAAAATGTTTGTCTAATGATGTAAGAATCAACCAAAATTCTTACATCATTTACGATTCGTTTTCGATGGAATAAAAAAAAAAAAGGAAGAAAGAAATTTGATTAACTAAAACCTTAGAACGGCCTTTCCCTGTAAGCAATATGTTTATCGCATCACGACAAATAAAAATTCAGAAATCGCAAATAAAATGCGAAGTACGATGCAGCGATTCGAGATGGCTCCATTGATTCGAATAGATGAATATTTTATTATTCTGAAGACAGAAATCGTTTAGATTAGACACTGTTTTTGTCTCACTGTTATCACGGCAAATACGATAAATTAAAAAAAAAAAAAATAATACATATATATTTTTTTTTTAATGAAACCTTAAAAACGAGTTTCGCGAATTTTAGACCGCATCTCCGATTTAAAGCATTAGACCTTTATCTCTGCGATGCGGTTCTCCGCGTTACACCTTCAGTTTAGTTTTCACCTGATTGTTTACCTCGAGAATCTCTCACTTGTCTTCGGATTCTCGCCGTAACTGAGGTTTACTTGCGCCTACACAATAAAGCGATAAGAAAAACGGCCAAGATGAGCATGGCTTTTCATTGATTTTTGCCACCATTTCTTCGATTTGGAAGTGAGGGGGGGGGGGGGGGGATATCAGACTGTATCTTTTTAAAACTGAACTGTTTGATTTGAAAAGGGAAGAAATCTCCCACGTCACAGCCTCCTTTTTTTATTATACGTCAACGCGCCTTCAATAATTTTTTTACCAACATCAATCAGAAACAATGCATTTAAGGAATTTTGTTTATATTTGATACAAAACACAGTCAATAAACGGAAATACTTCATTAAAAAAAAAAAAAAAAAAAGTCTCAATAAATACTGCTAATAAACAATTCAGTTTATTTCCAGTTACGAAAGTTGACCTCAAATATTGAACGCAACGCACTCGGAGCATTTGAGTCAGTCACGGAATATCATTTAAGTCACATGTCTAGTTTTATTTATAAAAACATTTTATTAAAAAAAAAAAAATCAAAATTTTACTTTTTAATTAATGGCAACAACAATGTTGTTGAAAAACAACTTCAACTTTTTCCTTTTTTCGTTTCTTCTTCTTGTCTGGATTTTACAATTCGCAAATTTGCATTTCTACGTAATGTTTTTAATTGCCTTTAATTCTCGCAATAACATCAATGTAATACCCTCCTCCGCTTTATGGAGATGTAGATTCTATTTCACTTATTATGAAGAGCTTTCCCGCAAACACAGGTAGCGATCAAATGAGCAGTCAGGATTTCAGGTAAAATTAAGAAGAGCTCTTAAATACAGAGCTTCTCAATCAGTGGGCCATAAATGTAAGTGCATCTGTAATAAACATTTAAGCTTTCCACCCTAATAAATGCAACTAATGTAGACGAAATTCTAAGCATCAAACAATCCATAATAATCTCAACCGTGTCATTCTAGCAATGAAGAGTCAAAAAGTTTTATTAACATTTTCAAATTAGCTTTACAAAAATACTTTAGAATAAACGTTTATAGTAGATTGTTGTTCGTCCCATGCATATATATAAAACTGCTTTGTTATAATTTATGCATTAAAACAATGATTATAAAATGACTAAAGAATCCAAAGCTTTACATTAATCTTTAAAATTCGGAGTTTGTTTTTCTTATATAACAACGTATTACCTCGAAGTAAAATACAACATGACTAATTTTTTTTTCCCAAACACAATGCAGATCGAGAGGTATCAAAAAGCTGAATCAGAAGAAACCATATTCAGAAACTGGGGAGATTCCAACGAAAATTTGACACAATCCAATGTGGTCCGCTGCAGTCCTTACGGGTTTCTATTCAAATAACTCACAGAAGAGCTGCAGTAATTATTTGTCACAATTAAGCTTTTCGAGTTGCAGCTGTTTTTCTAACAATTTTTCTGAGTGTCCTTTTATTAATAAAGACCTGCCTGCTGCTATTTTACTAACAGCGTTTCTAAGCAATGCACTGTGGTTTCCTGTTGTGTCTAGTGGAACGGGAAAACTGTTTACCCTGTAAAACCCAAGGAATTTACGTGAACACTAATCGTCATTTACAACTTTTTTTAAAAAAAAGTTTGGCGTTGTATGAATAATGCTAAAAATGAATATTTTTTTTCATTTTGAAGTTCTTTCTCTAGGAATAATGAATGAATTCGCAGCAGCTTGTCCTAGTCCATTGGACATCAACTGCTTCGATTCTTTTGGCCTCAAATAAATAAAATTCCTTACGCCCGAGGATCAGCGGAAACTATTTCACAACGCGGCGGAACTGAGCGATTGCAAGGAAGGTACAAATTAAATACAAAATAGGTACAAATACCAAATGATGCCACCAGTGATCAATGGAAACAACGTGTGAAAACAGTCAATGATGATAATGCTGTTTGTCTCAATTACATCTAATAAAGTAATAAGTAAATTAGAAAAAGTACTTAAGACAATATTTTTAAATCGAGTTCTTTTCCAAAGCATAATCAATACGAAACGTTTCTCATTATTACCTTTTTTATCTCCCTCGCCCCCTTTAGCTTTTTTTTTGTTTTGTTTTTTTGCTGTTTTAAAAATAGAAAAGAACTTTAAAAAAGCAGCATCTTAAGACTGAAAGAAATGAAAATCTTAATTGAATAGGGCTCAATACTCTCCGACATGTGAGATGAAGTAGCCCTATTCAGTTACTATTAAAAATTTGGAAATATGGAACTTCAATAAACCGAAATAAAATATCTGTAATATAAAAGAATGAATAAATAAAAAATAAAAAAATAATCAGAAATTTAGCTTTTTTTTTTTTTTTTAATAATTTTAACTATCATACATTTCTAACTAAATAAAGGTTTTCCTATTTATCTAGGATTTTTAAGGAGTTGTAACCATAATCTTATTTGGCGAAACCCACTACCACAGTAGGATGGCTAACTTACAAGAGTTACTATTCAAATTTTAACATTATATTTGACAATGTCCTCCAAAAAATAACGTAAAAAGAACAGTTTTGATAGATGTTTACAATATATGTAAGCCTAACTTCCTTTCCTTTTCACCTGTTTCCATTCTCGCTCTTTTACATTCACACCTTTGAAATAAACGATGAAAATCAATTGACAACTTGCTAGTGCAGTAACGGAATTCAGTAAAACTAATTTCGATTCATCAGAGCGTGCAAAATAAGGTTTTATGACGGAGTTGCATAAACAGTATTATTAAAAACTTTAAAATTTGATTTTTCATGTTTGCTTTTCCTTTAAAGGGTTTGTTATTTTATTTTTTTTGTGGTCAAATACCTTGAGGTAGCGGAAGTACTGCCCAGGAATTTGTATTCCATATTTTGTTCTTCTTTCTTTTTTTTTTTTTCTTGGTTTCAGTTATTGAGGGTCACTATTTCCATCTCGAATGCCTAATTCTACCCCTCGTTCGCCTTTTGAGTTCAACAAGCTCGAAACGGCCGTTCTAGAGTTTCAGCTCGACTCAAAAAGGCATTTTTATTTCAATTATGATTTTTCATAGGTTTCATATTTTCCATTTTCAATTAAAGTAGAGGAAAACTATGATAGTGAAGTTTTTTTGAGTTGGAGGAGATACATTTGGTTAGATTGTAACAGAAATATAGTTAGATTTAAAATCGGAAAAAAAAAATAAATAAAATGGCTTAAAAAAATGTTTTTGTTTTGTTTTGTTTAGGAAGAAATAATGATGCTTCTTCGTTCCGGGGTAATTCGCCTCAAAACAATTACCTTGATTACAACAAACAGGATATATACATAGTCATCTCTCTGGAACACGTGAAACTGATAGTAAATAAAAGAAAGAAAGAAAGATCCTCTACAATTCAACTACGTTAAACTTAATCCTTTCGAATTAGAATCAAAATTGTTGAGTTTTCAACTGGAACGGTTTTTGTTTTTTTTTTTGATAAATTACACCAAATATCGAAGAAATTAGTCAATTACAATTCATTTACTCTGTTATAAAGTACAAGACTTTCGATCAGAGTCCAAATGGATACTGCCTTCTAACACAATCGATCAAACAATGAAATAAAACAATTTCCAAGTTTACGGATAGAAACTTTTATAAAAAATAAATATTAACGACGAACACAAACACACAATCATTCATCTTAATTACTTATTTTTCGGGTGTCTATGGTACGAAATATTAATAAATATAAACAAAGAAATAAATAAATGCGCATTTATATATTAATAAATATTGAATTTTGATTGGTCAAATTGTATTACATCTTCATAAATTTACATTTCAAGATTCAAGAAGCCAAATCATTTGCTAAACAGTTTTCCGTAAGACGACACAATTGGTAAATTTTTCCTCCCTATTCTAAATTACCTAAACAAAATATGGTATATATGTTTCAACAGTATTTCAATACATGTCTAAAAAACTCAAGATGTTGTTCACTAAAACGGCGTTTAGGAATTTTATTTATCAATCCTAATTTTCGTGGTAAGCATTTACTCATTTCAACTGAAATGGCCAAAATCACACAGAAACATTATGCTTTACTGGCATTCGATCGTCTGTTACAATTCGTTTTGAAGAGAATTGAAATGTCTTCCAGGCTTTTTAAGTTCCCCCAGTCGTGCAATACGAATAAGCGTCTAAAAGTGAACATAATAAAATGATTGTTTTCCGACCATTTATGATTAATCGTCGTATTCCTCACCGTCGATCACATAAGCGAGCACTATTTCAGCAGCTCAGGCGGATTTCGGTTACCATGGAGACTGCCGTATCGGTGGGCGGGAATTCGTCCGTCAAGATAAGCTACACGTGGAAACTCCTTCTCGGCAACTTAAAAAGTGTTTAAATGTGAGCACAATGTTTAATAGGAACGAGAAAATTCCAGTCCAATCAATAATAAAACGAAGTCAGCAAATTATAAATATCAAATGAAGAAATGTCCATTGGAACTGTACTGAGACAGTTCAACTAATGTTATTTTTTGTGATTAAGATTTGATATTATTGATGATTACCTCGATGCAAAACAAATCTGCTTACAATCATTTCATCGCTCACTGCCCACCACGAATGTTAAATCTACGATTCTACGAAACCGAATGAACCCCAGTCACACAGACATATTATCTGTTCTTTTAGTCTGTAATTGGAAAACGGAAAATGAATATTTTTATTACAATGCAAGCGATGGATGAAGACAGGATTCGCAAGATCGGGTACAGAGGTCTAGAAGGATGTCTACAAGTATGAATACATCTAAAAGCAATCGCCACAAATCGACGAAACGGTCAATGGGAAGCACTTACAATCCCTTTTACGATAGCATCCTTTCGAATACTTGATTTTCATTCTCTGCCCTTTTCTTTAAAAATAAAATTGCAATTCCCGCCTTTCGCAACGGATATCACCACTGATACATTTGCCAACAATCTTAATTTAAAAAAAAATCACTGGACAAAATGCTGATCAACCCGGGTTCTTATTGGTATTTATTATTACAATTATTATGACAAACTAATACAACTTACGCAAAGATTCAATTACAAAAATCAATATTTACCGAAAATAAAATGAAAGAGTAACAAGATTTTTTTTTTTTGTAGCTATTGTTTTACATGATTCATGTAAAAAATCTGCCCATTTTTGTCTAAGTTCTAAGCGTGTTGACTTTCAAGAAATTCTAAACTATTTGCCCATTCAAAGCTTAGATTTTGAACAGACACCGCGTATTTCAAATAGAAATAGAATATCACTGGTAGGTGAACAGCAATTTTCTCATTGTTCCGTAATTCAAATCTTTTTTAAAAAGTTTATGACTGAGAGGTAATGAAAAATTCAATCAAGTGTTTTGCATATAAATATATACATTTTAATAATTCATTCTTTACAATAATGTTCAATTTGTATTATTAATTCTACGATTTATTTGTTTTCAACAAAAAAAAAAAAAAGTCAAGCTTCTATTAAATTATTGATACTCTTTGTAAGAACGCGTATAAACGTATAATTGCGGATATCAGCAAGTATCTCGAATTAAATTATATATATATAAATCTTATATTTGATATTATAACAGCATTGTGATAATTTTTTTATATTTTATTTCCCATTTTTATATAATTATTACACATTGCTTAAAGGGATTTTGAAGAATAGAAAATATAGTCTGTGATTATAAATTGTAAAAAAAAAAAAAAACAACCCTCCTCTTTGTTCATTCGATTGTCTGCAATTATGAAAAAGTATAAGCTATATCTCTTTACGAAACTCCAATTGCGAAATGTAAGCTAAGGCTGTATCGCGAGAGCTCCCTAATAAACAAATTGAACCCACAGCCTGGGATCGAAACCCGCCATTAAAACGTGAACTCATTCCATGCGGGTATTCACTGACTGGAATGTCTACAATCCGTACTGTGGTCAATTTATTGACTCATCTGATTTCGAAGTTTTCTCAGTTCGGAACAGTTACGCTTCAGCTTTGATCTTTCTATTCGTTCGCGCGCTTTATGACGAACAAAAACTAACTAGTAGAGAGGCGGTTGTTTTTTTTTTCTTCTTATTTCTGATCAAATAAGATTTCAGAGCATTACAAAACATGGATTTCGAATAATTTTGTGAATCTATGCCTTGATCAAAATATGCCTTCTCTGTATCTCTTAAATTAAAAAAAAAAAAGTAGTCTTTGAATAACCAATTGTATTATTGTTCAATTAAAATCCATATCTGAGTTCTGTGGCTTCATAAACTATTATATTATTTTTGACTGGTTGAAATTAGTTGTTCAATTAATTAGGGGCCATTATTTATTGATTTATTTATTGTGATTTTGTTTTCCTCTGTCAAACCGCAGATATTTTGCAAAAAGTATTAAGAAAAACTAAGCCTAAATGCTTTATCTTTAAGTATACTTGATAAACTACGGTAAGTTCTTTTATCCTACTTTCCTAGGGAAAATACGGTTCATAAAACGAGTCAGTCTCTATGTGCCCCTAACAACCAAGCAATTGGATCTTGAAACTTGGTATGGAAACTTACGAACAAGACTATCTAAGTTTTATATTTGATTTTGTATCGATATCTAACAATGCATATTAATGCGTCCAGTTCCGCATTGTTTGATAAAATGGAAATAACGATTTAGACAATTTAAGTGATGTGATATGTATTTAACTGTGTGTCAATAATAGTTAATACAGTTCAAGTTGAAAGAAAATTCAATAAACACATATTTTTATAAGTTTCAAAAAATATATATATTTTTTGAAACTTATAAAATTGTGTATTTATTGAATTTTATTTCAACTTGAACTGTATTAACAATTTAAGTGAATAATTGCGGACTTAAAAAAAAAAATAAGAAAAAATGAAAAATGTCTGCTATTTGTATTCAAAGGTTAATTAATAATAATAATAATAATAATAAGGAAAGTAGGTTCTAGATTCTTTCAGGATTATATCTGCTTTCAACAAACATTTAAGGATGCCTACTGTGATACATTTCAAGTTTTTCGATGGCATTAACTTCCTCAAAATTATGGAGAAAAACGTAGAAAGCTGTAATAAATCCTGTAGATCTGTGTCTGCAATTTTTCGACTGCATAAGAATTTGAGAAGAAACTTCAAAACTCTTACATTGCATCAGGCAATTTCCTGATTCTGTTATTATTAAATGTAATAATATATCATCAATAATACAGACCAAACCAATCGTTAAAATCTAGCAATATTATTATTATTATTATTAGCTCAGCATCATTTGCACATAGTGAAATAATCCAATAATTCCCAATCTGCTTCAATAATATGAACTTATTTTCTGAAAATGATTTTAATAGAAATTAAAAAGTTAACTATTAACAATTCAAAAATAGCAAATATCATATTCCAAAATCTATAAAAAAAGAATCTGCCGCACACTTAGAAACCCGATGTTAAAATTGTGTCTTTTAATTATTATCTTTCATGTATTTAAAGAGACAATAAATAAATAAATAAGCTGTATTATATGTATCTTGTTAGTATTTGCATAATTAAAAGTTTTGCGATCTTCACAAAATCTTAAAATGCAGCTTAAAGCTCCTGCATTTTAAATCTTCCTACAGCTTAAATACATCAATTTATTACTGAGACAAAATTTAAAATAAAGTTAGTTTTCTGAATAGATTAGATTTGGTGCAAACTGCACATCTGCAAGAAAGTAATTAAAACTGATTATGAGGGGATGCCGTTAGGGCTACTTGACAACCTGTAGCCCTAGATGTATCAAAGAAGAACGTCGTCAACAGTTTATCTGGTTGGTCGATGGAGAAATCAAGGAAGTAGAAAATGTGCGTTGCGAAGCAATCATTTGAGTAGAGGACAAGCTAAAGAATGTCAACAAATCAAAAATACAAAAACCAAATCACCGAGTTCCGTTATAAATAAACCAATAACTTTAAAATCATCAGCAGATTGTAATAATAATTTCGATATCACAACTATCTTAGTTTCAATAGAGTAGTTTATTAACTATACAATCAGTATTACTGATCATGGAGAGAAAAGCCAGAAAAAAATTCATCTTATTATCTAGAAAATCGAATGAAATCGAGGCCACCACACTTTCAAATATATAACAAAATTTATAAACTTAACTAAATAAATTACATTTCACGAGTACTTTCAGATTATTAAAATTATGAAATTTGAGAAATAATACACGTATATCTCTACCTTTCATAAATCGTATAATAAGTTGTAAGATCGAGGATAAAGTTACAGAGAGCGGCGAAATTACATAATGAATTACCAAAAAATGTAATATTGTTTCAGCACTTATACCGGATTTTTTTTAATGTAATATTTATTTTATTTTATTTTATTTTTATTTTTTTTTTGGTAAGAACGGAACGAACAATTATTATCGCAAATGTTATATTGTAATTATGTCACATGCTAATGAACAGTAAAAGAAAAATAAACGATGGATGAACAAAGAATAATATTTCAAAACCAGCTGTTCTCTTAGCGAGAGCATGAAGGAGAAGCCCTGACACGCTTGTGTTACTACACAGCCAACGGCCAAAAATCGAAATAAATACGAAAGATACAAATAACAGCATATGCTCCGCTTCCTCTTTTGCCCAGTTCTGTTATGTTTGGGGTTTTTCTCGTCAGTGCATCTTAGGCCTCGGCCGCTTTTCCCAGAACAAGTTGAGCCGCGGTTATTGGCTGCGATACTCCAACGGCTTCGAAGTTCCGCCAGAATAGTTTTGGATATTTATATCACCTTATGGGTATTTTTATATATACATTTTTTTAAAAATACGAATATAAAAAATAAATAAATAAATAAATATAGTTTAAAAAAAGATAATTTTCAATTATATCACAATTTCTTATTTGAATACATTTAATATTATTCTGATTGTGTCTCTATAGAAATCAAACTGCTGGGAATTATAGAAGAGGATTTTAGTTAAATAAATATTAACTTTGAAATCTTTTATTTAGTCATCGTTAAGATAAACCTTGTCGTGGTGAATAAGTGTATTTTAGTTTTAAGTTTCTGGATCAAACACAAATGATTTAAATCCTATACAAAAAAAAAAAAGGGGGGGATATGAAGCTATACTAGAGCTATAAAACTTAAATTTCGCTAAATTAGTTATTGGAGAATCGGAATCACAAAAGACAAAAATAAAAATTTATATTCTAAAATCATAAAGTAAAAATCCCAGATTGACTCTAGGTAAAACATTAAAGTGTTTCTTCTCCTCCATCGAAAATGAATTGGAAATAAAGGCAGTCGAAAGACATTTCAATGACTGTCACTTCATTTACAAGTGATTGGCGCCATTCAAGTATTTCGTAGCGGTTGATTAGGAGTTTACTTTAGTAAAGACAAAATACTTTTACAAATTTCCATTCTAAACTTCCAGAAAGATTTATAATCGGTCTAATTCTTAAGTAATTCAATCACAGTATTTCTAAACAGTAAATGAAGGAAAAGAAAAAAAAATATTAATTATCAATATTTTGATGAGCGACAAGAGAATGGCTTGAAACCATGACAATGAAATCGTAAAGCCACCACGCCACTTAAAAAAGAGCAGTCCTCTTTTCCTCTATTTACCTCTTTCACTGTCAAGACCAAATACGATTATGGACAGCTTTTGTTGGTTCTGTGCCAACCTCAAGAAATACTCATTTTCAAAATTGTTCTTAATCTGCCGTCCACAAATAAATTCATGGAGATTTTTACTGTTGCAGTGCCAAACACAGACGAAATCAAGACAAGTTAAAACCTAAATTAAAGCTTTTCTCTTAAAAGAAAATTTCAGAGAAAAAAAATATCAACATAAACCAATAACGTTGTGATAGTTTTTTGTTTGTTTGGTTTTTTTTTTTTTTTTTGTTTAATTTAATTACTTATTTCTTTCTAAAAAAATTTCCCTCTCTTAAAATTGTCATTATAACACTTTTTAATTAGTTAGTGCTTAATTCATATCTGCACAGAATAAAGAATATAAGGTTATTTTTTGGTATAAGGTTATATTTTTTCCCTATAATTTGTTATTAAAAACCTTCAATTCAGACACATTTTTATAAAGAAATAACGATGCGAGAGGCCTGAATGAGCCATGCAGGCTACCATACAACAGCTGTGATGTTCTGTTTAATTACGTAAGTTAGTATGTTTTAAATACCGCACTATAACTACATATTAAAAAAATAAATAAATAAATCAAATAATGATAAGCTGATATGAAGCTACAAACAAAGCCAAACATGGAATATTTCTCAAAAGAAATAACTGCTGCATCATGTGCAGCTACATAATATGGCGATATATTACGAGGGAAGAAAAATAAACTATGAATAAATAGGAACATATAGAAAATATTCCAAGGTTAATTAAAAACCATAGATCAAGCTATGAATCGAGTTTTGCACAACTGAAAAAAAGCTTTCAATTATACTCAACAATAAAAAAAATATATAAATAAATATCTTTAAAGATGATCTGCAATATATAGTATTAGTTTTTCCACTGAGAATTAGCTCCAACACGAATAGACACCTACAAAGGAAATGAAACTATTTGCAGCCAATCTCTCTCTCTCTCTATCAACACACTTACACTGCAAGATTACAAAGCTATTCAATAAATTTTTATCAATTTTTGACCTTCCTCCTTGTCTTTCAGACTAATACAAATCTCGCCCTTTCCATTTAACTATATCTATGTCATCATGTAGGTCATTTAGTAAACTTCAGAGGCAGCAACAGGTGAGAACTAGCCTTAACTCATCCTATGAGTATAAAATAATTACAATATAGACATAATCCAAGCCCTTATCCTGTTTTCCTTCAAAATTATTCCATTTTATTTTTAACTAAAAATGACTGAATTGCAGTGAAATTAACGTGTGGAAATTAAATTTAATTCAAATTCGCTTTAGTTAAGTCTATATTTAACTTTAATAACAAATTCTTCTGAAAAATGTTCCATCACCAATCAATGAAGGAATAACTAAGCTAGAATTCTCATTTCAAAAAAGTTTATTACAAAAAAAGTGTTCACTTGTAATATTTCAGTTCACAATACAGTTTATGGCTGAATCTGAATTATGTAATAAGAAATGTAAAGACTTTTTACCCAAATTGATCCTTTTATCGTATATGTTTTTCCTTTACTCATTACAATTTTCAAAATAAATGAAAAAAGAAAGATTATCTTGCTCATTTTTTTTTCTATGGAAATATATAATAGTAATGTTATTTAGAATAAACTGCATCGAAGTGTTACAGTCTTCAATTTTTAAGATAGCCTACTCAGGGGTATTACTTAAATAGCAAAAAAAAAAATTATAATATAAACTTTTCCACTGCTTATTCTGAAACAAGCTCTTATCATCTATAACTTTTGAATTTGGCTTTCTTATTTTTTTTTTAATAAAATATTGTTAAAAGTTGAATATTAAGAATCCACTGCCCATGAAATGCATGTCAATGTCCTATTTAAAGAAAAGCCTTTATTATTATCATTCAGTTCATCAATAAACACTTCTATGATCACTGTTTACAATTCTGTGCAACAAATTAAAACAAACTTATTTAAATATTAAAAAGTGAATCTGTAACCTCTAAGGTCATTCAAAATTTCACTAAGAAACACTTGTCTAAATCTATTTCCTATAACGACTGTACCACAAAACAATGTTAAGTTATTTGAAATATTTATTTCAACGAAAAAACACACTTAAAGAAAAAAAAGATTCAAATTAATAATAAGTTGCCTTCTCCTAACACAATTTTTTAATTACTAACATGTCTGATATTTTAAAACCGGAATGAAAATTAAATATAAATAAATTAATCTCAATTAAAACTAATGGCAATACTAACTTAAACCGATAAACAATTGAAGCTTTGAAACTACTTTAATTTCCTATAAATCACACATTTTTTGATTGTCCAGTATTAAATCTGGGAGGTTGTTGTGCATGTTTAAAATTACACCCGTCAAAATTTTGAAATTGCATAAAATTCCAGTTAATCATACAAAACTTTTTATTTCTCATTGAAGGAAACAGCCTCCTTAACTTCCACTCAATAAATAAATCGTAGGATGTAATTCAAAGAAACTTAAATCCAACACAATTATTTCCAATAATCAGAACCATTCAATCATTACCACATCCAGTATTCTGTAATTGTTTGTAACACAGCTACTGTTTTTATTTTAACAATTAATTTCTACAAAAAAATAGGTAATTTTGGGCAAGTAACTTTAGAAATCAAACTCACATCAAAACTTGCAAAATTTAAAACTATAAATGTTTAAATATTTCCAATATCCATTTATACACACTTACAGCAGGGTAAGCATGTTTTTAAGAGGTCCTTTGTGGCTGTTTTAAATTCAATATTCAAAATTTGTTACAAATGTATCTGCACTGACTCGCTAGATTTAATTGTAACTGTTTTAATTGGTAGATAATATCTTTTTTTTTTTTATCGCTCAATTCCTTAAATAACTTAAAAAGAATTGTGAGAAAAATAATGATGCAGTGATGGCAAGAATGCTTATACATTATAACTCGTTTTTGTTACATTCTGTAACTAACAAGGTGAACGTTTTAAATTTATTAAGAGTTCAAAAAGTAAATAGTAAGATGCTTTAACTAGCTACAATGAATATAAAGATATACATTAAAGGGGGCACTTTTTTCAGTCATTTATACTTTAAAGTTAAACTTTATTTTTATTTTATTTTTTAATTTGAAATAAAAATGCGAATTTTATATAATTATTTAATAAACCATCAATGCCTATAATAAATCAATCAAACTAATTATCACAAATAAAATTAAAGTATCTGTAACATCATCTCTAACTTATTCATAATAATATAAATGTTCTGTTATTTTTAAACATAGAAAACTATTGCAATTTATTCAGGAGTTTAAAATTCTTGGGAAAAAAAAAAAGGAAAATCGTTAAGAAAGTTAATCAGAAAACCCTTAGGAGACAGAATAACTTCCATGTATCCTGTTTTCATATGAAAATAGAAGTATGCAAAGAAATCCTACAATCTGAAATTATACTATCAAAATATTTACGTTTAAATAAAGAAAAAAGATTGCATTGCATTTCCTACAACGTTATCAAAAGTTAGAGAAATCAGGGGAATCCAATGAATCAATACTGACTACATAAGAAAAACTTACACTGCTGTTACGGATAAAACCATGCTCAATTACAGTAAACAATCAAATCTTTCAAATATTTTTAAATTTCTGTTGAACACAAAAGGTTTTTCACTGAAATAGTTTTTTATCGATTTTATTTAATCAAATGTTAAATAAATTCTAATCGTTCACTTTACCCTCCAGCTATTTAAAAGATAGCTTTATTTGAGTATCAATGGTTGAATTTTATGGTTTTATTTTCGATGTGAGTTTATATGATAACTATACAAAAAAGCTTTGATTTGCCAAAGTGGAGAAGTTAAAAATCAGACTGCGATGGAACTGTTGAAGAAAGTTAAAGTTTGATTTGGTCCCCCTGAGACTTCGATACAAAATGGCATAAAAACAATTGCGAAACTCACATTGTTAATCGGAATCAAAACTAACCAAGGAAATAATGTTATAAAAAAAACAATCGAAATTGTTTCTTCATGTGGTATTATTTTTTTCTTTCATTTGCAGGAAATTTTCAGTATTTTGTTTAGCAGAAGGATAAAAAAAAAATCAAAAAATACACGTGGAAGGTAACCTGCGAAAAATTAAACTATTATCGTTTGTCTTATTCATTTGAAATTTAATCTAAAACGTTAAATAAAAGAAAGAAATGTTGACCTTAAACTAAGTTTAATGTCCTTGATAAAATTTAAAAACATTACAATTGTAAATTCCTTAGGTTTTATTCAAAAGAAACATTTCATGTTTTTTTTTTTTTTTGAAATAACGTTTTATTAGATAAATATTTAAAGTATTAACTGTATGTTACATATTTTTTTTTTTACAAAGTTCTTAATTTTTTTCAGCAATCTTTTTCCTTCTCAACATTCTCTTTATCACTGCTATTTTATTCGTTATACAAATGTTGATAATACAATGTAACTATTGTTAACTATGTGCGACGGTTGCAATAGGAAATTAAAGACTTGCAAAATAAAATTGCATTGACATTATGCAGAATAGATAAAATAAATGAAGTCAAAATATCTACTGAACAGAATACATCTTATTACACTTATTGTTTTTTGTAATGTTGTTAATTTCTGTGGGTTCACTTTCAATAACGAAATACAACAACTTTCAACAGAAACGACTAAAAGTTTGACCATTAACCAATTTTTGTTTTGTTTTTGTTACTAAATATTAAAAGGGATTTGGAAAAAAAATATTTCATATATAGGTTATAAACAAATAACTATAAATAAATCTCCATCCTTTCCGGTTATTTCTAATTATTATAGGATTAATGCAAAGTTAACAATCACGAATCCTAGTACCATCAAAATTAAATTAATTAAATAATCTTCACTTTAATAATTATATTGTTTTCGGAGGTAGGGGAATGTGTAGGCTTCTTTTTTAAATTTCATTAAAAAAAAAAAATGCCTATTTTAATTATTTTTAATCATTATGTCTTATAAAAAAAAAGTGTCAACAGTTTTACACTTAAAATTGGCTTTTTGTATTATTAATATCCTCAGGACTACGATCTTATTATTATACTGAATTTGATGTAAATATCTTGATGAACTATATTTAATAAGCTAATGCAGTCGGACAGATAAACAAAGGCATTCCGTTTGTTTATAACTGGAAAAAAAAAAAAAAAAAATCAAACAGACACTTTTCATGGAAGGAAATCAATGAAAATGCTGGTGAAACCGAAAAACTGCTCTTCGACAGAATTTTAAATTTAGTTTCTGACTCTAAATAATCATGCAAAACGAAGAAAATATAAATGCGACACCCTCTTGGATTACTTTTTAGCGAGAGGAGATGCAGCTAGCTTTCGGATGGTATAACCAACAGGTGAATGGAGTAAACACCCACCCGGTGGCCTTCAGCAGCTCTCCCTCACTCCAATCCAATACTAGGAAACCGATTCACACTTACAACCAACACCAAGACATTCGCTTCAACACAAACCAATCGATTCGTCTACCGTTTCCCATATGGAGAAAACTACCAACAAATGATACGAAAAACCACGCTTCAAAGTTCCAAGTTCATTCACAACTATACAGCAAGACAAACAGACAATAACTATGCATTTTTAATGAAAAAGTAAAAAAAAAAAAAGATCACGAAGTACTCGAAGAAATATTTCAGTAGACGGAATGACCTGAAAAGGATAATTTAAAAAGCAACAGAATATTTTAATTGATACACAAAGACCTAAAATATAAAAATACAAATCTAAAATATGACCCAACAGAAAACTAAAAAAAAATTTAATACATATTTTTCTGATGAAAGATGTCGCATTTTGAAAACAAAATTAATAGTAAAATTCTAGAATCACTGATTTAACGATTCTAGAATTTCGTTATCAATTCATGCGATACTTTTTTTTTTTTTTGTAGTTAATTACTATTTAAAAAAAAAGTGCTTAAGAGTAAAACACACGTTGAAGATGCATTGAAATTTATGTAAAATATTGAATTTGGTTAGCTTCAGTAAATATGTTTTTTCGAAAATAGATAGATTAATATCAATATTAAAGTTCAATTTCATGAATAGAATAAAAAAGATGTTTATTATGGCAAAATTGTAATGACCACGTGTTTCAATCGTTATTTTATACTTAACTATAAAAGATTAAAGAATGCAATTTGGCTGAATCAACATTTTAAATTTCAATTATAATCTAAATCTGGTGGATATTAAGCAAGAAGTGTTTCATTAATGCTAAATTTAGGATCTGGAAACTTAATCACATTAAACAAGTTTTTCTTTCAAGTAACTTAAAAAGTAATATTAGCTCGAGTTCTAATTGCAACTTATAAGAAGTTTGACTGAAGCTTTTTCAATTAAAGGCCTTAATAATCAAACCACGAAATTTAGAAAAAAAATATATTAAAATGGCTTCCTATACTAAAACAGTTTAGAAAAAGAATTTCTTGATAGAATGATAAATTTGGAAAAATTTTCTTCAAATAACTAAAAAAAAAAAATCAATAAAAAATTAACTCCATTAACATTTAAATTATCTAAACCGTTGTGTTAATTAAAAAAAAAATAATAGCCTTTTATGTTGCCTAAATACATGTTATGAACTTTCTGTTTATAATGTTATTTTAGGAAACCTTCAAACAACTGTTCCTTTAAATATCCCATATCTATTTGTAAACTTGTATTTCTTAAGAATTTAGTTATTACCTATCTTCTACGTTGATTTAAAACTTTAAACGTATATTTCGCTAATGAAAATTCCCTAATATGTAAGTTAAGACATTAGGAAAAGAAAATGAAAATATCTGAAAATAAGAAAAATAATAAAAGTAACTACAAAAAAATTATCTCACAATTTTAATTAATTTCTAACTTTCAACTTTCTAGGTTTTATTTAAAAAAAAATCTCTCTCGTTTAAGAAAAAATCATGTTTCATGTTCAGACAATGTAAGGTTTATGGTAAAAATAAAGTTGAGAATAAAGTAGAAAAAAAAAAAAAAACTGTTTTATGTGATGTGGTGTTAATATAATTAGAATGAACATTACAGAATGATTTGGAGTTAATTTTCAAATATACTAAGTTTGCACAATCTTCCTGAGATGAATGATGCAGCATCAATGCTAGAGAAACTGATAAAAAGTGAGAGAGAAATTTATCAAATCAATCACAACTTTTCAAACGGCGAAATCTATACAAGTAAATCAAAACCAATGTTTTGTTCATTGATTGTATTCTTTTCTTTGTACTTAAAACCTCAAGTAATTTAAAATGAGGGAAAAATCAAAAATTAAAAAAAATTAAAAAACACTAAAAATAAAAGCAATTTTTACAAACTTCTCTAATACATTGCTTTAGAGACATCTTTATACTTCCTTGGAATTAAAGTTCCCTGTCCTTTGCTGTAACTCTTTTCAATGTTGTAATCGACTCGCGTAACCAAATGACTGTTTTCATTGCCCTTATGCAACAGGGCCCGATCACAATATTATCACAATTGCAAATAGGGTCCACAAAAACGATGTCAGAAGTCTTCAATTTACAAAAGAAATAACGTAATAAACCTTTACTTCAATAATTACAACCACATGAACTCGATTCAATGAGGTTAGATAATGACTGCACCTTCTAAATTTCAAAAAGTGGGTTTCAAACAAATTTTGAAACTATTTTCAGACATTTCACATGACTTAGTGTAACTAAATGAAAAAAAATTAAACCTCAAAATTGAAATATCAAAGAAATACTAAGCATTTAAATCGCCTACCTTATGTACAATTGCTTTAGGGCAAGGGCTCCATTACAACAGCCTTTAGGAACGGAAAAACTTTGTAAAATTCCTTCCCATTTCTGGTTGTCGTTAACCTGTGAACCAAAATAAGCATTCTATTAGAAATCAAAGAATTAATAATATTTCTAAAAGTGTTATTCACGCTTCTAATCACAACGATTCATGCAAAAAAAGTCCCGACTTAAGTTCAATGCCCGTTTGATACTCAGGTTGGTCAAAGCGGGCATTCGTATTAAAACTACTTCTAAATGCCATATGTTTCATAAGGAGAAAATAAAAGCGATAAGCCATGCATTCTGTGTGCATAGACTAATCACGAGTTTTAAATTATATCGATTTATTATCATTCCAATATGTTGTTATATGGATTGAGAACATAAGCCTAACCTCAACTTACAAAATGGCTCAACTTTGGAGATTTTAGGAAAACGATCTACCACACTTTGGACAGTTTTGGTCTATTTTGTTAAGTTTTCCAGTATCGGGAGAATCAATAGACCGATTCAACCTTGCGAGTCGCAAGGTACTGTCTAATGACCGACAAATTTTGGAGGTAAATTCAAAAGCAGTTGTACTAACCTTCCGCCATCCACCTAAAATCGTCACTTCGTTGTACAACAGAAATAAGTCGATCGCTTTGCCATTTACACACGGAACTTTTCGAAATGGCGTTCTGAAATAGGACAAAAAATATTTTCATCATTAACTTAAAGCTGTAAGAACATATCAATGCCTTTAAAGTAATTCAGCAATCGAGAGTTAAAGAGAAAAAAATTATTTAAGTCCAACTCACCCTCGGCTATCATGAAACTGCTTCAACTCACTGAGAAATGCATTGTGTTCCCTCACGTACATGTTAGGGTCCTTATTTAGATGTTTTGCCATGATTCGATCGATTGAGGGAGGATTCACTTGTCACATTTAAGCACTTCAGACTCTATTCTCTCTAAAGATAAACCAAGACTTGCGGAAAACACATGGAGAATTCCTAGAAACAAATCCTAACATTGAATTCTATCGTTGGTTGCCAACTGGTCTCGACTAGATACGCTTTTGTTGATGTACGACACCTCCACTGAAATCGTGTCCATCAATACACACAAACGCCGTTTTCGCCATAATTTGGAGTTGGACGCCTTCAGGAAGAGTTCCTGAATCAGATTAAGTATCTCCGATAAGTGCGCTATTGACTAAAATCGACGAAATCCTCAACAAAAAATTTCCTGAACACGCCGAGAACGCATTACAGCTTAGAGGGTACCCGCCAATTGACCATTGTCTCCACACAATTCAAGATGGCGGCCTCCCTCTGTGGGACGTACGCTCGACCTTTTCGCACTGCTTGCAAAACAAACGCTCACTTAAGACCCAATTCTGTAACTTATCCTCCACTACAATTAACAGAGTTCACTGGATATTATAAAATGATCAAAAACCTGCTTTGCATCGTCGATTTCTACTTGGAATAAAAATTTTTGCCGTATACGTCATTGGTTTCTCGGAGAGCTGACGACAACATCGAAAATGGGAAATGAAACGGAAATTAAAGGAAACTTGTTATTATTGCAAGAGAAAATACAAAGAAAAAAGTTAATTTATCTACTCCTTTAAGTCTGCTTTGAAGCTGGCTAATAAATAAGATTATAAAATTCATATATTAACCGAATTAACGTGCAATTCCAGTTTCTTTCGGAAATACCCAAAAAATATGGGCGTGCGTTTTCGGAATTTTTCGTAGTTCACAAGTATTGCAAGGAAATTGCCACACCCTTTCCCTAGCTGTCGAACAACATCTTTTCATAGTCTATTTATAATAAAAAGTAGCGATCGATTTTATTTATTTATCTACTTTTTTATCTGAAGTTAATGGCCACAACGCGATTGTCTGGATTTCGTTTTAGAGAAACAATGAACATTGTATTGTTGCTGCTAGTGCTTTACTGATTGATGTTACTTGATAAACAGGTTTAAGTTAGAGCGGCATTATGAGAACAGTATAAATTATTTTGAAATGATATTGAAAATTAATGATTATAGCTTATCTTGTGTTCTTAAGGAAATTCACTACTTTGTAAGATGGTATTATCTTTATTATAAGGACAGATAATTATCAACGAGCTAATAGTTTATCCTCGAAAGATGTGTTAGTATTCAAATTATCCTTTAACCATCTATCAAACATCAATTTAACCGGAAAGAAATTATATTTTAAGTGGATTTATATTTATTATAAAAATATCTAGCGGCTATCCTTGGGCCCTTGATAAGATTGTCACCGCAGGGCCCTCTATACAATTAAAAGTTTAAAAATGTAATAACAAAAAAACAAACCAACAACCCTCATATGCATACATATTTGCCTCGGGAATAAAACGATCCTACACCTCAATACATCCCATTCCATTGAAAGTAAAATTTAGGTGAAGGGTCCTAGCGGATAAACAACGTGTATATTTTAAATTCAATTACAGTCTAATGATTAATAATCCGTAAAACAAAAATGAGAATTCAATAATAATTTGTTAATACTGAGTTATGTTTTTATTCGTTTCAATTTTTTTTTTATTTATTTATTGTAATTTGTTTTAGATTAAAAAAGAAAAAATGTCGAAATATTTAAGTTCATTTTTTTAAGAAATTATAAAGAGATAGAGAGAGCATTTAAAAAAGAATAATCTATTCTCTTCTATCGAAATAAATATTTTGTAGATTATATTAATTCGTTTAATAGGATAAAAGGTCCTATCAAGTAAAAATTCCCATTTTTTAAAAATAATTTCATTTTTATTATTTAAGTCATTATTAAAAAAAAAGTATTTTCATTTATAAAATTTAAAAAAAAATTATAATTCTGATTGACACATTTTGCCAATTAGCCCTCCGGTGCATTACAGGGGTGTGAAGACGGATTGAGTAAAAAGACCTGTTTGTTTCTTTTACCTCTTTCCTTTGCTCAGTGACAGTGGATTACACCGTGGGACCCTCTCACTACACTCGAGGGATGGTTGGAAGAGACCCCGATGGTTGGTGACCTTGACCGTGAGACGGATGACCTCCTAACGGAAGTTATAGGCTGAGTCCTAAGTGTTTACCAACACAACGCCACGCAAATTCCTCGTATAAAACTGTAGCGTTAGGAGATTGCGCTGTAGTCAGTAGCAGATAGATATTGTCGGATGTCCTCAATGTATCGTATTCATCTGTAGTGGCTATTTCATCGGGAAATGAATTTGTGAAAGCAGGAGGACTATTTCGACGTCTGAAATAGTAAGCGTACGTCAAAAAATCGATTTCATAAAGAATACCTAAAAAACAAAGACAAAATTTAGGAATTTAATATAGCTACTATTAAATTTTGAAAGCTAGAAGTTATCATTAATTTATACATCATGTTAAATCAGAGAGTTTAGTAAGAAGACCTCTATGATTAAATCGCTAATAGTCTTTATTTATTCTAATTATTATTAGAGCTGATGTTACAAAATAAGTTAAATTCATGTTCAATCTTTTCCTTAAAATTTTTGTAATATTAACTGTAATTTCTAAAGATAGAACAATTGTTAGATAAACATTACAAATTCCGTCGTTCTATTGATTAAATTGTGCTCACAAAAATGAAATTATGAATAGACTAGAAAAAAAAAAAGACATCGGAATAAATTGTAAATTGACTAATTATATTTTTGTTTTGTTTTTTTTTGTTTTTTTAATTTATAAATTGTTATAGTAGCATATATTTGTCCATTTTAGAATTTTTATTTTTAACATTAATGTGAGGAGAAAAAAATGCAGATTATAAGAAATCTTTTTTTAATTCACTAAATAAAAATATTAAACTAATATCCTACTGACTGTGGACCCAGTGGTATAGGTACTGGACTGCTAGCTGGAAAAGCCATATTCAATACCGACAGAGATTTTTTTCTAGTTAATTCTCCTTTGGACCGATCTTGAAACGAGGAACGAGTTTCTTTGCTGGTGTTGAAAGTGAGCGAGCGTTGAACTGACCTCCGATTCACTAGTCTCAGTTGAAACTTTAGAACTTCGACAGCTATAAGCTTTGTTTAAGAAATATATTAGGGTCATTCGTTCACATTTACAGCTAAATTTATCTTAAGCTTTATTAATTAGGAGATCAACAAGAAAATAAAGTACTGAAAGAAACCTGAAGATGGGGCTGCATCTGCATGTTTCCATTGTAACTTTTTTTTCTTTCAATAATAATTGTCGATTTATTTAATTAGTTTTTTACTTAAAAAATGACGTATTGATTATTGATCTTGTAATTTCATTCAACCTAATATCACTAAGTTGACTATCACTGATAGATTGAAGGTAGAACTATTTAACTTATAGATTATTGTGTTCTGTTTATTCTTACATCAGTGGCTGAGTCGCCTATAAAAACCGAACCTTTAAAGATTTCGTAACTTCGGATCAATTCAATAATAATATTTATTTTATTTAGAAATTGCAGTATTTCTAAACATTTTTCTTCATTATTATAATAATAATAATAAGGTATAACAACAAATTACATAACATCATGATCAGATATTACAAAATTAAAATAAATACTGACATAAAATTATAAGGTTTCGTAACAGACCGACGTATATTAATTATTCCATTGTCATTAAGGTCATTTACTTCCAATTGCTCGCCCTGTCTATCTAGAAAATGGTTAAGTAACGTTAAAGGGCAAGTTTCGCATTTCTTGAATGATATATCTGGCAAGGAATGTTCAGTTTAAATTATTTAAAAATTTTGTTGTAATTCAACTGATTTTTATGAAAGTTTTAGTTTTGGAAGTGAAGATTTGACCAAAGCGAAGCATTCATATTTTCTTTTAAAGCAAACGAAGAAGTGGTTTCTGGTCAATCTCCGAATTTGAGAAAGTATTAAACTTAAATTCATTAGTTGACTGTTAAGTACAAGTAATTTAGCGTTTACAAATCGTTCGAAATCGGTTCTTCGATGTGCGATCTCTGGAAGCAGACTTCATCTAGGAAGCTGTGATGAGTAGCGTATGGGAAGAAGCCGATTTGAGCGGAGACTCGTGTGTCGATGTCCAAAGTCACGTGTTGCGATCTGTTTGGAGTGAAACGCCTGCGTATCAGAGCTGAGCACGAGACGTAGCGACAGCCGTCAAGGTCACCCAACAACCTTCACTGCTTCGAACTTAATGAACTCAGTTACTCTCCCTTGGCCGGGATCAATCCATACCGTACGCCTATGCCTCACACCCTAAACGGAATGGGAACGGTCCGGGGGAAGCCTCCGCCTCGGCCACTGGCACTTGTGGTGTTCCTGGACCCCTTCCTCCTCCCCACCGGAGTATACTCCTTCGTGTACCTTCACCTGGATTCGCTTAAAGAAACAGCCGGGACCACTCTGCCGTAACATTGGCCTCCTCTTCCTCCAGACACACTCCTCACATGCCTCCACCAATTCTCCCCATCTTCGAAACCTTCTGTATCCGACTCATCTGGAAAATGTTATCGGAAAATAACGCACGCTATCTACAATGCGCAGTGGGTTTTGTTTTTTACTCAAGTTCGTCCACTCGAGAGTATATTTCTGCCTCTGAGTTTCACAGTAATTCTACATTAGAATATGGAATCGACTGAATACTCAGTGTTTCCTATTAAGAAACAAACAAAGATGAGATTTCACAATAACTAGGGAATAAGATATTATAAACATTAACCAATAAGAAAATAAGCTTGAGAAGGTTTTCTCCTTTTAATTCGAATGGCCTATCTAGGAAAAGTCTACAGCTAATAATCAGAGAGAGAATATAATTCTTATTATCCATGGGAGAAAAAAATTAATGAAAGACGTTCATCTTCCATTCATTGATGTAATCAAAATCAGTTCTTAAATTCATCGCTCACAAAATCGATAAATTTTCCGAAAAATATTTCGATACTAATCTATGGTTTCCTGGTAAATTCTTATTATTTTAATCATATCATTAATCGAGACAGTTTCCCTTTGAAACAAGCTACTTTGAAATGAAAAATATCATAGTCATTAAATCTTACGTCTGCGAATCCATATCTTTATCAAGTCTTTTCAACTGATGAAAGGTTTTCAGGCGTGTATATTAATAGACAACAGACGTTGTCTTCGGTTGTTGGACATTTTTTACTGATGGATCTGTGGAGAAAATATAAGGAGATAAAAATTTTATTTGAAAAAGATTAGAATAAACAGTCTACGATGTCTAACAATGTTTCAATATCCCTTTTTAAATTAACTCGTACTTTGATTTGATTAAAAAAATAACGGATTTAGACTGAAATTCATATTTCTTCAATTTTCTGCTAATGGGAAATTAGGGTTTTTGTTGAGTGCAATGCGATTTACAGCATTGAGGCTTTTTCTTTAAATCATTTCCCCGATTTCGAGAGTTCTTGGTTGAAACTGTAATAGAAGACGAAGATATTCTTATAATCCAATCTGTTTACTTCTATAAAAGATTTATGTTTGAGCCTCAAAGAAGAATGGATTGGTTAAAAATAATGTTAATCTGAAGACAGTCGGATTTTTTTCCTGTCTCCTTTTTTATTTACAAAATTTTAATTCACCATTTTCTTTTAGAATAAATTCATTGCAGCATTAAAAGGCCAATGGATGAATAAATTCCAATCTTTTCTCCCCTTAAAAGTAATTTTATTTGATTGATAGAAAACATATAAAGTTTTTTTTTTTTTTCATTGAATTTGAAACTATACCTGTAATTAAGAAAGATTAATTTTCTCATAAGGGAAATAAACGAAAAATTGAAAAGAAAGGAAAAGAGTGTGCACAAGCGTTTGTTATCAAGAACTCTCATTAAATTACTAAATATCTAACCTTTGAATCAACTAGGATTATTAAATTAAATATCACATTTTAAAAAGAAATGGCTGATTTAAGGGCAGACTTTCCTTCACAATTTTTAGCTAGGAGCTATTGTGATAGCGACCAAAATAGGTAGCTATTGTATTTGTCTTGTCCGTCTGTCCTTGTCTGTCCACCCCTAACAACTCCCGAACGGAAGGTCGGATCGACAAACGGATTTCACCATCGTGTTCAGAGTCCAAACAACGTAGGAATAGGGTATTTTCAGGGGTCAACGCCCCCCCCACCCATGTTCTAGATATGAGAGATTGTTTTCATTGGATTTCCGTTATTAGCTTAAATGTCGGAAATGCAACCATCTCATTTCAATTATCAGTTATAGCGTGATCGATAAGGTCTCGGACTCATACGCTGAATATTGTCGGTTCAAATTCTTTTTTTTTTCTTCTGTTAATCTTTTTTTCTCAATTTCCGCGTGGATTTTTTTTTCTTATTTTCCTAACGTTCTTTTGATTTGTTTCCTAACTTTTTATTTATTTTTCTTTTTTTTTATTATAATTTTTGTTTTTTTATTATTATGATGGTTCGCCCTTAAATTTATTCTTTAGCATAAAATTATATCACTTGTGTTAAAAATTAAAATTAAACTTTGTATTTGGCAAAAGCCCTAAATGATGTTCTAGTGGCTTCTCTATATCTACATTAGTTTCTAATATATTTTAACATTCTAATAAGATGAAACATTTAGCTATAAGAAAGTCACTAATATATATGAGTATTAAAATATTTTCACCTTATTTAATTTACATGAGAGAATTTGCTGGAGAAACCGCAGGGTCCCTTTTGGTGACGCAGAAACAAAATATAGATCGGAAGCCTTATTTACCCGCTCGAGAAATAAATAAATAAATAAAA
Organism: Thereuonema tuberculata; assembly: GCA_023159025.1. NCBI lineage: Eukaryota > Metazoa > Arthropoda > Chilopoda > Scutigeromorpha > Scutigeridae > Thereuonema > Thereuonema tuberculata. The sequence goes on from JAFIDM010000004.1 coordinate 62,067,447, forward strand.
TGCATAATTTCGTTATGTATTTATTTTATTATGAATGTGATATGATGAAGATAAAGGGAAGGGATTTTGTCTCCTCCGAATCATTTATAATTAACTAGACGGGTACCGTCGCTTCGCTGCGGAACCTTTGCATGTATAGCATTAAAAAAAACACCTTTATTTATTTAGCAAATTAATATGGAGATCGGAGAATACACGACTTCCCAGCTCGTTGTGGGCTTCTCCGCTTAACTCAGTTGTATTGCGCGTTGGCACTCACATGGGGGGGGGGTGCCGGAAAAACACTTCATTTTTGCATGTATCTTCCAAATGGAGAAACGTTTGTTAATGACTGATATACCGTTCGTTAGAACTTTCAAATACCAACATTTTCTCAATATAATGTTCTCTTCCATCTTTTATACTTTTCGCTTAAATTGAGAAAAAGTTAAAATTTGACCCTTTAAAAGGCGCCATCTTGGAAACCAAAAGCTTTTTTCGAAAGATTTTTGTAGCATTTTGTTTGTCTTAAAAAGATCTACATTTTATTCATTTACATGACCAATCTATCTCTTATAGTTTGGTCACAAAATTGGAAAACGTAAAGTCTTATAACCATGACAGACAGAATAACGCTATAATAATAATAATTACAATACGCAGAGGCGTCGCGATACACGGTTCGATGTGTGCATCGCACACGCGCGCTGATCTTCCAGAGGCTTCGGCTGTGTCTTGCTGTGGTCCGCAGGTTCTTTTTCATAATAAATGCTCCATAAATCCTCTTAATTATAATTTATAAGAAAAGATTATTCTTTTTTAAAATAAAAATATGTAATACTTATGTACCTTTTTGTTTAATCCTTTGGGCCCTACATATGTTTCGCACACGGGCACCGATACATCCTGCGACAGCTCTGAAAGCAATTATTTAATAAAAATGATAATTAATCTCGGAATGATCTAAAAATTAGCTCTTTTTAAGAGCTTATGTTAAGGTTTATTTTCTTAAAAAATATAAACATATTTACAGATATTCATTTTAAGGTATGATTCAATGTCGGGTCACTCGAGTGCGTTCAATATCTTGATGGCATCACTTTTGTAAACAACGTTCTTAAACAGCATAAATGTCTATTTATTTTATCTATTTAGTTATTTTGAAGTTAAATTCTGTTAATCCGGTGAAGCAATTTCTCCTTTGTGGTTTTTTTTTTTTTTTTTTTTTTTTTTTTGCTAATGTTGTTATTATTTGATTTGACAGCATTAACAAAAACTGTTTTTCAATCTTCTTTATTAATTATTGATATATCAAGTCTATTAGCTTGAACTGTTTTAGTTATTAATATTGTACGGCCCTAATCAAACTTGTATTTGTAATTTCCCACTATAATAAAGTTGAACTTTTGCGCTTGATCGATTATATCTATTATGATACATTATCGTGTCTTGTTTTATATTTTGTATGAGCAGGACAACTAGATATGGTCTACTGTTTTGATAAGGCATTGTTTACAACTGTGATTTGTAACATTTCATTATTAATATATTTTTTTTATAATTAAGAGTACTAATCACACGATCTTAAAGTGCTATTATGAAACCCTTTAATTTTATAAATGAATCTTAATGTTCTTAACTATAAGTACAACTCATCGATATTAAGTTCCTCCACAATTATTATTATTATGTAAATGTTTTCTATTCTTGGGTTTTCCCAGCAAAGACAACATGGCGGGTCAAAGACCAAAGCATAGGTCAAGTGTAAAAAAGTGTGCAAAGAGGGTTAGGGATGTGTGGTTGTGTCCATAAATTTCCTAACTATATATGCGTGTTGTGTGAGTACCACCAGCCTTCTGGAGTTATGCAAAAGTGCTTTTGTGAAATCCTAGTGTGCTAAAGCTGTGGTGCAGCGTGTGAGGCACCAGACCAGTGGCGGACAGGAAATTAGGTTTATTATTATTATTATTATTTAAAGTAAAATTCCCGAAAAATTTCAATAATTTATAATTATTCAAGTAAAAGTAAAATTCTCGAAAAAATGTAGCATGAATTTTTACTTCAATTTAGTAATTTATTCCCTTATACGATCAAACTATAAATATTCAAAAGGCTAACAAACAATTTTTTCTTTTTCTTTTTCTTTTTTGTAATTATTGCTTTAAATAAAGGTAACTAGAAATATAAGAATACAATTTGAGATTAAAATATCAGATTCTTTTTCTTCATTATCCGCCGTTAATAGTTGGCCATGAACAAAGGCTTCTCCTAACCTCTTCACCTTCCCTGATCTCGTTTTACTAGATTGTCTCGCTTTGTTTAAAGACGAGTTACTTAAATACTATCCACACATCCTTCCACCTCCTATCTTGAACTGTTCTAAAATTCCTTGTCTTTTGATTGGTGGGAACAAATTCAAAATTTCTTTTATGTGATTAACAGACAGAGGATTTACATATATGCTAAACAAGATACAATCTGCAGGGCTTCAAAAAATATCGGATTTTTTTTTTTTTTTTTTAGCTTTTAAAGTAATTAAAAGGCATACATATGCATTTAATGTTTTGTGGCGATCGAAGGTCCTGTTTTGACATCACTTTTGTGAGACCTTCTGGTGTAATTTTTTAAGAAGAGAGCTCAAATCTTGATGTAGATTAAGCCTCACCAAATCTAAACCCGACACGGTTAACATATTCCGAACATGAAAATAATGAAAACAAAAATCAAAAACCTTCAAAGAATTCTGGAAAATTTTGATTACAAAATTAAATTAATCTAGTTAAACAGTTGAATTAAAAAAACAAAACAACAGAAATTACATTTCAAAATGAGATATTCCATACCATAGATTACTGATCCGAAGCTTTGTGTTGTATTCGGGAATTTTTGAAAGAATACGCCATAGAAGTAATTCTTTATATTGAATAAACTTTGAATCCTAACCTAAATATACACCGAAGAGCCATTACATTATGACCACTTACGTAATACGATGTAGGGCCTCCTTTGAAAAGCCCACATAATAGCGGCATCGATTCGATGAGGTGGCGATAGGTATCTGTCACCATAGCCTCAACATTAGGTCCTCCAATTCCCGAACATTTAGGGATGGTGGTGATGTAGTGCTAACCACCTTCTCCAATTCGAACCACAAATGTCCGATGAATTTGGCGGCCATGGCATGCAATGAAATTCACCATCATGTGCCTCGAACTACTTTTTGACGATCCTGGCAGTGTGGCATGACAGTCACCAGCAGCTGACATGAATGGGTGAACTTGGTTCAGAATGATGTTCAGATACCTGACAGCTGTTAGGGATTGTTGTTCTCGGATAATGGGCACTAAAGTTTCCCATGAAAATATCGCCCACAGCATCACACCTCCCTTCCGCCCAACAGTTGCCGTAGCCCCCGATGGTAATCGGTGTATGCGCGCTCGACCGTCTACGTGATACACCAATCGTACCAGGAGACTTTTTTCCAATCATCCACGGTCCAAAACGTCGATGATGTTTTGCCCATTTCATGCGCTGTCGTCGATAGAGTGCAGTTAGCATCTACGGCTACCCAGCCCCCAGTACGAAGAAGGGTTTGATGAACTATGTGCTGTGAAACATTGCCCTGTTCATCACAGCTGCGGGTGATTTTTCGGACTGTGGCCCAGCGGTCGCTATGAACAAAGTCTCCATCCTCTGACATCAATGAACTGCGATTGACACAGCTGAATCTGAATGACGATTCATCGTTTGCCCATCCTTGCACCACTTTTGATACGTATTCACGACAGCGTCACGTGAGCAGCTCACAAGCCGCGCCGATTCAAAGATACTGGTTCTTAGACTTAGGCGCGGTGATATCACAATATATTCTTTATCAAACTCTGATAAAAACAAACAGCTTTTCCCATTCTGACAGCGAACACACTACTAACAGAAAGCCGGTTCTGCGGTTGTTTATATACTGCTCTGTACCCATTAACACTTGACTTCATTTTACAGGCGCGCTCATTTATCTAGGCTGGAGGTGGCCATAATGTAATGGCTCTTCGGTGTATATTGGTAATACAGGAATTAAGTGCACATCAGTACATGTCATTAGAGTAGTATTAGACTGCTCTAATACTACTATAAAATTGATTAAAGCCTCGTGTTTCTATCAGCAAATGATGGGCAGTACGGGAGGTAGAGGTCCTTGCAGTGGCATATATAGAATATATTTTCGGGGGGGGGGGGGGCCAAGATTAATATAATTAAGTAGACACCCCATGGAAACCTATCTGTTCAACCAAAAAAAAACAAAAAAAAAACGATGGAAACCTATCTGTTCAACCAAAAAAAAAAAAAACCTTGGGAGGACATACCTTCATTATTTCGGGGGGTGGGGGGTATACGCCCCCCCCCCCCCTATATACGCCCCTGGGTCCTTGCAATCATCAGGCCAATGGAACGACGTGGAGTTTGGAATTCAAAACACTGTCCGTCCTTATTAAATTGATCCTGTAATTAATAAAGAAATCATTTTGACCTCTTTTACATTGGAATTCTGTGAGTTCTATTCAAAATATATTTTTTGATAATAGAAAATGTCGCCCCAATTCGGTTCGGGACAAGAAAAAAATACCTTTTTTTATCATGTTGCCGTCTTTAGAAAAGTTCTTCCATTTCATCGTCTTTCCTAAACCATTCTGGTCATTCTCTGGTTTTGTAACATTCGAATATGCATAGTCGACTAAATTTTAAGTTAATTAGATTTCGTTTCGCGAAGAACTTGCAGGAATAACTAACGTAATTCCTGCAGAAACCGCAAATTAAAAAGTCCTAACTTGTACGAGTACTTCTTTTCTTCTATTTGTTGAATTCTGAATGTTTTGTTTGCATTTTTTATCAATTCAATAAATTTGTCTTTGCTTATAATAAAACTTAGAATTTAATTTTTGCCAAACATAGAATAAGAATTTTTTTTTAAATTATCAGTTTTACTAGCTAAATATTAGTAATGTTCTGTTAATGATAAATGTTAAGTCTCCCAATATCCCTAACAATACAATACATACAAGGCCTTAGGAAGATTTTGCTTCCCTTTAAATAACTAATAAGCACCCCAATAAAAGAAAGGTGACGCGATAAAGATTGTATATATGATTGTATGTACATATTAGGTCATTTTTCAGGTCTTTTTTCTATAACAACCAATCTCAATGTAGGGCATTACTAATCATAGTAATATTTACAAATATTTGTAATTAACTAATGAAAGAAAAACTCCTTTGCCTACTTTTTATTGTCAATTTGTACAGAAAACACACACTAGAGAACAAGTCATTTTAAAGATATGGATATTATAGAAATAATGCTGGTTTTAGTTAATAATACCGATTACTAGTATTAAATTTAATGACTTGAAACTTTTTACATTTCGAAATTTCTTCAGTAACATTTCTCCTTTTTCTACTACTCAAGATGGACGACTTCCCACAATGCATTACATTTAACTCTTTTTAATCGAAATGGTGGTCGTAGGATGAATGTGTGAAAGCTGCTTCTGTCAATTTCCGTTTTAATACGAATAAATACATTTCTTTCGTTTAACAAGTAAATATATTCATTTTGATTTCAGCTTCAGTAATTGAAAATGTTTCCGTTGAATTTGTAGAGTTAAAAAATAGCGTCTCGATTAAAACGTGCAAGATTTAAATGGAAGAATTTCAACAGATTTTGAAATCTTGTGATTTCTTTTTAATGTAATTCACTAACGTTAAATAATAATAATTTAAACCCAGTATCTTCAAAAAACTAAAAAATTAGCTTAACAGGGGGGGAAAAAAAAAGTAGAATTTTAAGATTGGTATTTACTTAAATTGTAGACAATTTAATACAATAGAAAATGACAGGTCCAGCTGATGATGGTCTATAATTCTGAAACCCTCCAAACATGAGATTAGGAATCTTCAATTTTTATTAAATGGCTGAACTGCGTTTTCAGATAGTTAATTTCAGAAAATAAATAAAAAAAATAATAATTTTTAAGTTAGATCTAAAGTAATCAGTTTCAATCTCTTATCTAACAACAGTTTGTAAGAAAATTAAAAGCTAGCATTGTATATATTTTAATCATTAATACATATACAATTTATTAAAATTGGAACAAAATTTATTAGTAATAATAATAATGTGTTAAGTTTATCATCATTGGAGCTTAACCATTTCCTCGTGTTTTCTGGTGTCATTTCTTAACATTCATTTAAATTCATTTGTTATCATGGATAGGATAAGAAATATTTTACTTTCTAGTTAAAAGAAACGGGCCTGTAATTCTTTAAAATAATAAATTTTATCGGAATTTTAGGGTTTAATTCAGTTTTGAATAAATTTCCATGGAATAACTCAGAAATATAGAAGCATTTTCAATGTAGATTAAGCAATTTAACTTTAAACTAACTTAGGTTTGTTAGTTGATACAAACTAGACCATCTTTATTCCTAATTAAACTTGCAGTCTTTGAACGTATAATTTTAATGTCAAGAAGATAAAAGCAAAAACTGTCAATTCAAATGCATTAAAAGTTATTCTTTAAATGAAAGATATTCATAATTGGGCAATTTTAAGAAAAAAAAAATACAATTTATATAATAGAAAACAATTTTTAAAGCTAAATCATTAATTACTTTCCTTTTTGATTAAGAGAATCAATGGCATTTGTCTGTTCTCTTGCTACAGTTTTAAGAAACATGCTATAAAGTGAATAACTGATGACTACTATCAAATATCCCTGTCCCATTGAAATGGAAAGAGATTCGCATTAAGTTAAGAATATTACTGAAGGCTTTTATCAAGCAGCGAAAATTCATCCTTATTTTCTCAGAATGTAAAGTGTCATTTATTATCTATTCAAGAAAAAAAGGTATGCACTTGGACTACGTAGCTGTTTCTTACATTAAACTTTAATGAAATGTCCAAGTGATTTTTTTTTCGGGGGTCGGGTGGGGAAACATGAATGAAATTTTACAATTCTGAGGAAATTGAGAATAGATTGAATTGGTTGATAATTTTTATTTTAATAGTAGTTTAAGTTTATTCTTAACTTTTTTTATTGATATACTGTTGAGCAAAATTAATGCTTTTAATAAGCAGATAAACTATTCTTAAAATTTGTGATTCTGAATCATTGTTGGGACCATTGGACTGTCATTTCTGTTATTATCCTCATCAGCTGAGGTTATTAAAATGATCAAATGTTACAACTGAAGAACCTATCATTTTCAAATGATGAGTTAGTAATAATAGCTAAAAAATAAAAACAAAACAAATACGAATTTCTCAGCATTCACTTTTTTGTTGTGAATTTATTTTTATTTATTTATTTATTTATTTGTTTCTGTTAATACAAACAGCAAAGTTCCAATTTTTTTTTCTTTTCTCAATTCAGAATGCCATATCGACGTAAAAAACACCATTTTGGAGATACTCATCTTAGAAAAAAGTATAAGTTGAAGAGAAGGACGAAAGATCTTGATGAAATCGATAATGATATGAAACCTGATAATGCAGAGAAGCTTCTGCATCAAGAAATTGATTATGATGTTCCAGGATGTGCACAATTCTATTGCCTTCATTGCGCGTAAGTTGTTTAAAAAAATACTTTTTAATTTTGACTAGTTTTAGTGGAAAGATATTAAAACATTGGACATTGTAATCTATAAATAAAGAAAAGTCTAGATGAAAAAAATTTGAAAATGAATATAAAGCCACTATTTATTAACAATAAATATTTCTCTTCCCCACTCCCCCCCAAAAAACAAGAAAAAAACCCCCCCCCCCCCCAAAGCCTCTTAAGGTTGTCATCTCAGTATCTGGAGGTTTTCTCTTAAAGAAAAGGGTCTGTTAAAAATAATTTAACTTTGATTTACTTAGAGATTATTTTTTTTTAAATCTCTAAAAAATAATTGTTAATACTCAAGAGACTATCAATATTGACATTTACTTAATTATCAGATAAAATAACATCCAAATATAGACTGTTGGCCATTTAGTCACATTAGTTTTTTTTTTTTTTTTGCATATTTGTTTGTATTTCATATATAAACGACTGTTGTCTATTATATTTCACTAAAATTTCCAAAATCTTAGCAATTTATTAACTGTAGGACTAAACTGCAGGACCAAAAATGCCTCAGGTTGAATTATAGGTTGGCTGAAAGTTTGTTCAGTTATTTTACGTATGTTGGCTCTAGTAGCGCTTAGGTGTCTTGAACGTCATTCGACACCATTTTGTTAGATTGTATTATGACAGCTGTCATATCAGTGTGCATTTAAAACAAAAACTGATCAAAATTGGTGAAGTTGTGTCGCCAATTTAATACTGATGATGATGGAAGACAATAAGCACGCAAGACCGCATGTTTCTTTGATGACTAGGGAAAAACTGTTACAGCTTGGCTGGGAAGTTCTGATTCATCCGCCGTATTCACCAGACATTGCACCTTCGGATTTCCATTTATTTCGGTCTTTACAAATTCTTGTAATGGAAAAAAATTCAATTCCCTGGAAGATACCAAAGACACCTGGAACATTTCTTTTGCTCTAATAGATAAAAAAGTTTCGGGAAGATGGAATTATGAAGTTGCCTGAAAGATGGCAGAAGGTAGTGGAATGAACCGTGAAAGATGTTGTTCAATAAAATTATTGATGAAAATGAAAAATATATCTTTTATTTTTACTTAAAAAGCCGAACGAACTTTTTGGCCAACCAATATTTTGCATTGTTGTTTAGTAAGTTCTCTGTTGTTGGCTTTATATTAATTGATATTTTCTTCATTTATATTTTAATATTTTTAGTTAATCTTTTTGTTTTAAATTTAAAGCCATGTCACATTGTAGAAAAAAGTTTTTAAGAAATTTACATGATATAGAATTCTTTAAGAAAAAAGAAAAGGTAACATTTGTTGTTCCATTTTGTTTATAAAAATGGGAATGAATATGTTACAACATTATTTGTAATAATGATTGAATTTTACTAAATATATCATTAATATTTTGCCTTGCGAGTTCATTTTTGTTATTCATTCAATTAATTCACACACACAAAAAAAAATGCTATGAAACATCAGGAATAAAGAAAAAGAAACAACAGTAAAATGCACTTATTTGGTTAAAATTGACTGGTAGAGGTAAACCCATTGATTTTGGAACATCATTGGGTTTTCCTCCACCAATTGATTTTAACCAAATAAGTGTTTTATCTTTGTTTCTTTTCATCAGTGCATGTTAAGTCTTCTTATTTACAAAACACCAGCCAAAACAAAATGAAACTCTTATGGAAACCGTAAGCAAAGCCAAATATTTTTGCTAATTTATTTCAAACTCAAAATAAACTTTCAGAGCTGCTAAAACATGGGCGTAATGTTCTGGCGCAATCTATTCCTCAGATTATTTAACAAAACAAGCAACCAATGTGTTTTTGTTGTCGTATCAAGGATGCTTTTACAGGCTAGTGTGTGTGTTTGGCAAACACTGTATTATTCAGATGTTTATTTAAAGCTCACATTTTAGAACCAAATTAGCTTGGCTTGAAATGACTTCCTACAGAATGTTCAAGCATTGATTAACAAACAAACTGTTTGGATGATTTGCAGGAATAATTTCTGAAAAGGTTGAGAAACCTTTAACATTTGTTTATAAAAGGTAAAGGAGAATTATTGAAATCTATGTTATTTCTCATTCTTAAGGCTTAGCTACCAATGGAATTTCTTTTTTTTCCGATAGATTATGAATGTATCAGAGTGGATTTCGGTCTTTTTCATTTTTCACCTTTAAATGACTGAACTTTTGTTTTACTTTTGAAATCTTGTGCTTAGGAGTAAATATACTATAAAATAATAGAAAATAAAAATGCATTTCTGTTATTTACCAGTAATCCTAAAGATGCTACACTGGGATCTGTCAACAGAACAAATGAAAACTTAATCCTAAGCAGTTCATTATTGTTCAGTGAATAAAATATTAGAACTCTGCAGTGTTTAAGACACCTTTTTTTTCTCTTTACTATTAGTGTAACTTAGTTATCTAAAATGAGTGAATTCTTTTAATTCTTAAATCAGAAAGCATTGTTGTTTAATGATAAATATTACATTTCAAAATGGATGCTAAAGAGAAAGGTAAATGGAAGAAGAGAGCAGATGAAGAAGATTTTGTCTACAGATAGAAAAGACACAACAAGCAAAAGTCGTATTTTATATTTAGAAGAATGACCATATATTTATAGGTTTTTATTTTGAGAGAGAGGGACTAGATCTTATCTAACTACTCACCAACAACAAAAAGATATTTTATTTTGTACATCAAAATTCAGAGGAGGAGATGCTAAGATAGTCAAAGAATTTTAACGAGCACCATCTAACCAAAAAAAAAAAATGATTTTAAAAACTTCAAAAAAAGGGGACAGGGACCCTTCTGTTTTCTCTGCAGATATGCTAACTTAAAGAAGATAAAAGAATTTACTAATTGGAAATGACAGATTTGCAAAAACAAATAACTATTAATAAGAAAACAGACTTGAAAACTTTTGGAAAAAAAACAAACAAAAAAAACAGGAAGAAGTTACTTATGTGAAAATGATTAAAACTTTCATTTAAAAAAGTCATTGAATTCGAAGCTCGTATCAGATTCATTTAAACTAAGAAGAATCTGGATAGCAAATTACTACAGATGGAAGCTTTTTGATCAAACTTATATGGAGTAATTTTGGCAAGAATAGTGCAATACTGAAAAGAGAAATGCCACTACGCTTAGAAATAAAAGTACTTAATCATTGTTTTTTTTTTTTTTTTTTTATCCTGTTCTTATGTATGGAGCAGAGATATTAACTGAGAAAGCAATTGAGTGATTACAGACTACATAAAGAAATATGGATAGATGCCTGTTAAGAATCACATGATCTGATTGGAAATGATGTGTTTAGGAATTACTGATATTGTACTTGTGATAAGGAAACCTAAATGCAACTGAAAAAAGGATGATTGAAGGAATTATAAACTGCAGTTCAAAGAATGAAGAAAAGAGGAAGGAAATGTCCACTAAGTACAGTAGATAGGGGAATGAAATTAAAACTGTGTTTGAAAAAGAAATTTTTTAAGGGGGGGGGGGGGGGGAAGGAGAGACATTTTAATAGACCTTGATTTTATATACTAGAGATACCGGTAATACAGGTGAGCAATAGGTTGTCATATTATTAGTATGCCAACCTGTTTATGTGAAGAAGGATAATACAGCTAATAAACCATTGATGAATTTTAAAATACTGTAATTGTTTTTTTTTTTAATTGCTAACTTAATTATTTTGAACATAACAAATACTCAGTTTAGTATAATGCCACAAGACTAGTAGTAAGGTTTCCCTGCTGTTCATGAAAAAAAATTCATCAATGATTATTTTACTAACATTGAGAAAAATGTTTGCACAGGACTCTGCACTAAAGCTCATTCACCAACTAAAGCAATTTTGGACATATGTTATTTAATGAAAGAATTGAACATTAGCAATAAAGTTACAGATTACATGGCTTTACCTTCAAAGTCACAAAATTGTATCGAATACTGGGAAGTTAATTAAGATAAATCCATACAGTTCTAATAATGCTGTGAGAAGTGATTTTGTTTCTGACTAATCTATATTTGGGAAACTATTGCCAGGACTAAAAAAAAAAAAAACGTTTGGTGGTACTATTGTAAGACTGTTGATGATACTACCAGAGTGGATGTATATATTTATGTAAAAACCATATTTTTGAAAGACTTTTGGTTTAATCTCTGTTTCCTTTGCTTCACTTCCTGTTTAAAATGATCAGGAACTTTATATTTTTATCCAATCAGACATGGGCTAGTAATTTTCATCTACATGCTGACAGTTTCTAATTCGATTCCAGGTTTGTTTCCCTCTGTTTGAGTTTGTTCATCAACTCATTATAAAATGGAGGTTGAGTCCTGGAGTTTAAAACTTTAAAAATCCTCAAACTCAACGTTGCTGCTCTGGTTGCAGAATTCCTGAACCTTCCGTGGAACCTTTGTGACTTGTTTGAATGGAAGCTTCTTATGTTAATGCATGAGCAACCCCCCCTTTTTTTTTTAATTTGTAAAATTTATTTGATTGACATAAGAGAAATAATGCTTTTGTTTTTATTGCAATTAACTCGTTGAATACATCTTCCACTTGTACTAAAACTTTATAACTATCCTTGCTTTCTGATACTGAGTGTGTTTAGTGAACTACATGACATGAATATACCTGGAAATCAAACCTACCTTAAGTCGAAATTCCTTTGGATTTAAAGATTTTTTTGCAGCTACTCCAATTAAACGTGAAAGTTGTTTTTAATTTTACTTGAGATCCTCTTTCTTTCTTATCATTTAAGTTAAAAAGAAAAAAAAGCTTAACTAACTAAATTTAGAAATTAGTTATTGTTTTAAAAGCAACTACTTTAATACTGAAAACTCCATACATAACCCGAGATATTTCGAAGGCTTAATCAGCCTCCTCCTTCAAGCCTTTTACATTATGGGACGAGAGAACATCTCCCTCCTTTCCAAACTAAAATGCACAAACAAAAAAATTTAGAAACTCCACATTAACAAACAAACACGTGAAGCATTCTTTTAATAATGTCCGAATCTCTGACTTTTTGTTAATTTGGAGTTTCTAAATTTTTTTGTTTGTGCATTTTAGTTTGCGAAGGAGGGAGATGTTCTCTCGTCCCATAATGTAAAAGGGCTTGAAGAAGGAGGCTGATTAAGCCTTCGAAATATCTCGGGTTATGTATGGAGTTTTCAGTATTAAAGTAGTTGTTTTTAAATATTAGTACAAAGAATTTATTTGTTTTTTATTGTTTTATTCGAAAAACAATTAAATGTATTCATAAAACAAAAAGATAAGATGATAATACACTAATAAATCATTTACAATAATAATATTTTTTTCTGTTATTTATTACTTTTTATGAAGTTGCTTCTGGTCAGAATAAACTAAATAAATTTTAATTAATTTTTGAATTTTTTTTTTTTTTAGGAGATATTTTATAGATAACCAAGCGTTACAAGATCATTTTAAATGTAAAACTCACAAACGCAGGTAAGAAATAAAAATAATAATTTGTTTTCCCTTAAATGAATTCTTCCCACAAAATGTCTTTGTTACCAGTGATTCTCTCATATAATGTATTTATTCAAATTTGTTTTTCAGTCACAACTATTGTTTTGTTTAAGACTTATTATGACAGACTGTAAAGAACAATTCCTTCTTAATCTCTATTGGAAGCAAACACACACAAATTAAGAACCAATGAATAATGGAAGGGACGAGTACAGTTCCATAGGAATGAATGAGCTATTCAAAAAGAAGGAATGCCATATAAGGATGATCAAAGTCATCTGATACCATTGCCATTTCCTAAGATGAAATTACTCTTTAAAATTCATTTGCCTATATTCAAAACTGGTAACTTGCACTTGCTTTTTTTAAAATAGTGGCCTTAAGTAAAAAATGTACAGCTTTATTCAAACTGTTGTTGATTTGCTGAAATAACAATAACAACAAACTAAGTCAATTTATGTTTCTTAAACAGAATAGCATCTACGGAATAAACAAGGAAAAATACAAAGTTTTTTTTTGCCTTTGGCTGAAAATCTATTGAGTGCATTGTCATTGGAAATGAAATGACTTCATCAGTGGAAGAAAAAAGGGTTTTGAATCTATTCTCCACTATCAGATACAAACAGGAAATGCCTATTAAGTAACAAGTAATGATCAATAATACACTCTTTAAATATCAAAAACTTAAAAAAGTTTTGACATGTTTCAGATACTGTTGTAATGGCTGTCAACACTACTTTAATTTCTTAATACATAAATAGTGCATTATTTGTGTATATTTTTAGCTGCACATTAAATTGTTTTAATACCTATTAAGTAAATGGCAGTATACAATGCATACAAATAGTTGTGGCTAAAATAACCTCTAAATGCCAGTAACATTGTACCATCAAATTTTGGTGAGGTACACGAGATATTTTAATGCTGACAGATCTTCAATAAAGTGTGTGTGTGTGGGTGGCAGGAAAGCAAAGCAATGCAACCATTGGTCTATTGTGCTATCCCCACGGAAATGAGGACAGAGAGAAAGAATGGTGATGCAGAGAAAACGAGAGAACCCCAAGAAAACCTGCCCAGCACCTCAACCAAATCCTAGTACTCAGAGGTGAGAGGCCAATGCCAACCATGGGCTTTTGCAAATAGATGTTTTTATTACAAAAGACAAATAGTTTAGATAAATCAACAAGTGACAGCATGATTGGATTTAATTAATACGAATAAATTATCTGAAATGAAACTTTACGAAAGAATTCGTTCTCATCTATACAAAGCCCACATAAGCAAATAAATTTTAGTATTATGTTGACTTGGACAAGGTATGAATAAAAAAGCAGTTCAGCTAAAGCCTATATTCCTTATAAAAAGAATGATTTTTGATTGAAATATACAAGTTTATACTTTAAAGTGCTACTGTATTGCTCTGAGTAAAGATGATGCAAATGTTGGCAACAATAGAAATTATTCAAATTGTGATATTGTATTTTAACTTTAAAAACATCCAGATTTTGACTTAACATTTCTTAGAACAATATATTTGTAGAAATCAAATAACATTGAAAAAGCACAGCTTGAATATACAATAGGTTATGATTCTTTTAAGATTTATAAATAGTGTTTGTGTTGTTCTCAGATTAAAAGCATTAGAAGACGAGCCCTATACACAGAAAGAAGCTGAAGCGGCTGCAGGAATGGGATCCTACGTACCACCCAAGAAAAGGAGAATAGAAACACAATGTAATGATAAAACAGATTCAATATCCGATGAAAATGTCTGTTAAATAAAAATAATGTAAGATAAATCTGTTAATCAGGATTGAGTTATTAATAATAATATACCTAAAAATATTAGATATATATTTACCTCATGAAATCTACACAAATTATTTAAAGGTGGATATTTCAACACCATTAAATATTTTATTTTGTAAAAAGTTTATTACTGGCTATTTGAAAGAGTTGGAAAACAAAAGTTTACTCTGAAAGAAAGTTCACAGAGTCCTTGATTGGTATCTATATTATATCCTGTCAATTCTATGCTGTGTTGTAGCGGTTTCCAAAGTCTAGTCAATGGACCAGTAGCAGGGATGCAGTTGATCATTCCGCAGTGAAATGAAAATAATAATGCAATTTAGGTATTTATAAAACTTTACTCAACATGCTCGTCCAGACAAATTTTTCAATATTTGTGAAAACATAAGGTCACCTTCTGTTACCTCTTTCCATCTTGGCTCTTCCATGTATTTGAAGTCGCACTAATAAAATTCAATCCCCCCCCCCCCCAAAAAAAAACAAACAAAAAAAAGTGGAGTTATGTTGTGTCCCATCTGTCCCACAACAGTCACTCTTTGTTGTTAGCTATAATAAAGATTCAGTACTTGTGTTTTGTCATGTATTTAACAAAAACAACAGAAGTGAAGATTTCTTTCATTTCTCAATGTTTTAGTTTACTTTCAGTCGGATTCATTTCTTCTTTAGGCCTGTAATAACAATTCTAAGATTGACTTCTCAAAAGGTAATTTGTGACAAACACACTATCTTGCTAGGGAAGGTTACATAAAATACAGATGAAAGTCTTTATTTAGTGGATCTTTGTCTTTTCATTTCCAGTACTAGCCCAGTAAAATTAAGACCAAAAAAAGGCCGTGCCTTCCATTAATTCGTAAAAAGCTGGAAATGATTTCATTTCACTTGGTGCATCCCAAATAAGATTAATATAAGTTTGCGATGGTTTCTGAGGTAAGCTTAAATTTTGGGAGCCAAAAAACCGTGAAAATTTGGCATTTTTTGCAGTTTTTGCCATATAACATGTAATGGGTGCATCGTACAGACAATGTTACTCTTACCAAAATTAAAGAGCATTAAATTTGGTTCATAATCAGTAGTCAAAGATGAGCAAATTTTGCCGTTTCTGCTGAAACATGCATTACGCTCACTTTCAAATGCCTGTGATCCTAAAACGGCTATCCCAAATAAAAAATGGAAGATAAGAAAGTTCTAGAACATCAAATTCTGCGTTCAGGGAGCACCTAATCTTAAAATTTGCTAATTCCTACGCAAAGATACATGCAAAAACCCAAAAATAGGCATAGCTCTCATTGTCGGCTATTCGTCTAGGCCCCTGTTTCCCAACATGGGGGACGCCCCACTGGGGGGCAATTTGAAAATGGAGCAATGTTTTTTTTGTTTGGTTTTTTTTTTTTTTTTGTGAAAGTAAAAAAAAATGTTAGTAATTTGTTTTTTTTTTTTGGTTGGGAAAGTTGAAGGTATACCTAATTTGGTGGGGCACAGCACAAAAAAGGTTGGGAAAAAAAAACAGCACTGATCTAGGCAATCAACTACCTGCTGTACCTACCTACTGAATAAAGGTAGGTACCTAATGATTTTGAAAACTGGAAATTCAAATGGTTATGAAAAGAGCATTCTTGTGAGACAAATAAAAATACCTAATGGTCATAAAATTAATAGTAAAGGGTTCAGAAACAAGAAAGCCATATCATCAAAAATGTTTTATTTAATATAGCAAATAATTACTGAAATGCAATACATGATACAGATACGTAATTCAATGCAAAAGGAATTTGGCGAATTCAATAAAAAACGAATATACGTATTTAATAACATTTCTACCGCTTGGCAGAAGATGGTCCAGAAATGTGCTCATCATTGTCCTCTAGCTCTTCATCTTTGAGTGTGTTTTGGTATGCGTCCTCCTCAATAAGGTCCACATCTTCATCAAGGGAAGCTGTTTCCAGCAGTAAAATATCATCCTTGGACAGACAATTAGTGCAACTGTGACCTTTGCAGTTTGCACATATCACCGAACATTTCATTCCAGCTTTTCTACAGGAGCAAGCTCTTTGGCATCCTTTTCTGCAAGAACATGAAATGTTGTTCAGTAGTTCTGGTGGCGCCGGTGGTAGCTCTGTTGCATTTGGTACGAGAACGTCTGCGATGGTCTTCCAGCCCTACTCCTGCAGATCACGGAAATTGTTCCTCCACACTTGCACTTCAAGGTATATCCTCGGTGTGTGTTGTCAAGTAGCTGCCTCAGTTGAGGCAAACTTGCCAATTTAAAATTATTCTTAAAGTGCCTTCTGGAAGAGATGCAAACGAGTTTGGTTAAGAGAGGCTTTGTTGTCACCCGTATATAGGTGGACTATAAATTTGGCTCCTGCCTCAGCAACCTGATCAGGCGTAGCTTTGGGATTGTTGAAAACCGAAACAGTTCTTTGAAGGCTGGTGGTCTTCTGGAAGATGGTGACAAATTTTGTTTTGCCCTGCCTGAAAAAAGCGGAAGTACTGTCGCAGCCACTGAAGGAGTGTAGGAATAATAAATTTTGTTTGGCCTCTTCAGAGAGCTTACAAGAGTCTGGCTGCTGATGCGCAGTCAGCAAGACCAACAGATCTATGTCCTCCCCAACAATGAATGCATTTCCATCCTTTTTGGAAACATGAAATGCTGTTCTGCTAATCAAGAGATCTGCGTCCTCAGTGACCTGCTTGGCATGAAAACCTTCAGCTGTCAATTTTTCTGTAAGCAGTGATATAAAACGTTTTTTATTCAGTTCGTTTGATAGAAACCTCTCTTTCGGTATTGTCACTGGCATTGTGTCATCAAACAAAACTGACGACATACTATGTGCTCTTCGGGTGCGTTCAGCAGATTTGATGCTTTTTCTGTTGCATCCTCTGGGTAGCCATCAAATACAATGGTACACTTGGAACCATAGTGATCCTTTATGTAATGCACATACTTACTAATCCATATGTCTTCTTTAAATCTCTTCTGCTTATCATAATTAAAATAAAAACTACTTCTTATCTACTCTTTAAACATTAAAAAATTATATTTTTAATGCCAACGAATTTTCGAAAGCATATCTTTCTTGCTTTCTTTTTCAAGTTTGTTTGATAACAATATGATTTCAATATCATTGTTCTTGAACGGGCCACTGGATTAACGATGAGGTCAAAATTTTAATGTTAGAAAAGGATAGTAAAACTAGGAAAATATTGGAGAGCTTCATAATAAGAAATACCAAGAACTTAAATTTCAATAAAAGTAGTGGCTTAGAAGTAGAGAGTATATTTGTAAATTTAGCTAATGAAATGGTAAAAAAATGCTTCAAAGGAAACAAAAAATCTGTAATAATTAAGAAATTTAATGGAATGTAAATTATCAATTATTGTAATATTACGTGAGAATGTAGATGTTATTGCATTATTGTGATTGTTGATAACTATGTATAAGCAACGTAAGTTCACCTGAAATCATATTGTTATCAAACAAACTTGAGAAAGAAAGCAAGAAAGATATGCTTTCGAAAATTCGTTGGCATTAAAAATTATTTAATGTTTAAAGAGTAGAAGTAGTTTTTATTTTAATGCACATACTTGTCAAGGATAGATGAAATCTGCTCGTTTGTTTGCCAAAGAGGAAACCTCCATCAATGATGAAGTCAGCATTCTAAAATTAGTTCCATAGAATTGACTGGAGTGAACAGGTTATACAAGGTTAA
Source organism: Thereuonema tuberculata (assembly GCA_023159025.1). Taxonomy (NCBI): domain Eukaryota; kingdom Metazoa; phylum Arthropoda; class Chilopoda; order Scutigeromorpha; family Scutigeridae; genus Thereuonema; species Thereuonema tuberculata. The sequence goes on from JAFIDM010000004.1 coordinate 62,086,086, forward strand.
TTTCCGTGTTTTATGCATTCCACCGTCATCAAATAGTGATAATGGATATGGAGCTATTCAATTCTTAAATTAAAGACATGGATGCCAAACGAAGGCACAACCGTAAGAGAAGGAATTCGCACCTTGCGCAGTCCCCGGGAAGAGACTGGGACAGACCATTTCGTCGTTTTTAGGACTCATTGGTAGCCAAAATTTACCGCTGCCAGACTAGACGGTGCGAGAGGTTATGATCCCGGGTCTCGCTCCTGAGAGCGGGACCTCCCGCTGAAGAAATCATAACCAACAATTAACGAACTTCAAAACTACAAATTTTTCTTGTCCTGAATCCGCTAGGCACAACAGGAATTTAATAACGGCATTTACAACATAACTCAACCGTGCATTTAAAATGGGAAAGAGATTTAACGTGCCTGAAACTTTAAAGAAATGGATAACAAACTAAGGCACAATGCTAAGAGCAGGAATTTGTCACCGGGAAGAGACTGGGACATCTTTTCAGGACTCATCCGCCAGCCAAACTCCACCGATGACAGACTCAGAAGGTGCGAGAGGTATGATTCCGGGGGGAAGTTTCTCCAAAACGTAGCGAACTACATTGACATTAGAATTACATAGACATTCGATTCCCTGGACGAATTGCGGAAAATGAGCACTACGCCAATTTTTGGGTTTTTGCATGTGTCTTTGCGTAGGAATGATCAAATTTTAAAATTAGATACTCTGAATTTGATGTTCTACAACTTTTATCTTACATTTTTTATTTGGATTAGCAGTTTTCGGATCACAGGCGTTTGAAAGTGAGCGTAACGCACGTTTCAGCCGAAACAGCAAAATTTGCTCATCTTTGACTACTGATTATGACCGTACCACTGAACAAAATTTTTCAGGAGGTCATTCGACACAGAATTTGATGCTCTTTAATTTTGGTAAGAGTAACATTGTCTGACCTCAGAAACCATCGCAAACTCATATTAATCTTATACAAACAAACCATACTTCTTCCTTAAATCTTCTCTTTTATAATAAATATTATTAAACATCATCCACCAGAAAATAAATGTCATAAACTACATTTAGTAACTGAAAAAAAAAAAAAAAACGAATTTTCAAGGAGATAAAATTCACCGTTTCTTCTTTTTCAAGCCTTTTACATTATAATAATAAATAGACGAGATTCTTTTACAACAATGACCTTAAAATATTGATATTAACAACTTGGCTAGATATGCAAATAAAATTGTAAAAAACTTCAAATGACCAAGAGAAGATGTAATTGTTAAGAACTCAAAAGACTTAATTAATAAGATTGGACATTTCTTTAATAATACTAAAAAATTTTACATGTTTTCTCTAGATGTAGACAACATGTACACGAATATCCCTGTAAATGAAACTATGATGATTTTAGAAAGTTTAGCTTTTGAGAATAGGGAAGAATTGAAGAAACTTAAAATGGATTATGATGAATTGATAGAGTTAATAAAACTAATAACTGAGAACACATATTTTAAACACCAAGATAGGATTTTCAAACAAGTCAAAGGTTTCCCTATGGGGTCACCTTTGTCAGGGACATTGTGCAATATTTATATGAATTTTTTTGAACAAAAATTATTGAAAGATACTAAATTTAGAATGGAATATTATCGCTGTGCGGATATATTATGGTTCGGAACAAAAAGGCAATTTAGTAATTTTTTCAGTGACATTAACAAGAGACACAAAGACATACATTTCAAAATGGAAGAAGAAATCAATGACTCATTAAATTTTCTTGATCTGAAACTAATAAAAAAGGATAAAATAACAATGAAACATTACATTAAAGATTATAAAAGTGACTATATTTTAAAATTTGATTCTGGACACAATATGAAAATAAAAAAGAATATAATTGAGAATTATTTAATTAGAATTGATAATAATACCAGTAATGAAGAAGATTTTAATATAGGAGTAAGTGATATGAAATCAAAATTAAAAAAGATACTGACAGATTCATAGATAGTTCAATAAGAAATTATAATAAATTTAAGATAAAAGAATTGGATAAACATAATGAAAATAGATTTTTCATTCCGTATCTGAATAAGAACAGCTGGAAATTAAAAGAAATTGGTAAAAGATATGGAGTAAACTTAAATTTTAAATATATAAATATATTAAAAAAAAAAAAAAAATATTTTATTAAAAATTTTTTTTTAAAAAAAAAAGAAGATAAATAGCAATGACAAGAAGTTTGAAATGGGTGTTGTTTATAAATTAAATTGCCTGAATTGCGATTCGTTCTATCTTGGGGAGACGAAAAGAACAGTTCAAGAACGCATGGGGGAACACGAATATTATATTAGACAAAAATTAGTAAAGGAATCTGAAATTGCTGAACACTGTAAAGACAAGCAACATTGTATCAATTGTGAAGTAAACATTTTATATAATGAAACAAATACAAAAATTAAAAGGACAATAGAAAGCCTATGTATCCGAAATTCGAAAGAAAAAAATCTCAATAGATATGATGGAGTTAAAGTTAGTGAAAATTTGGTAAAATTGGCTAGAGAAATGATTAACAAAAAATCTGTAACCTCTAACAAAAAGGTAATAATCGAAAAATTAAAGTGTTAATAGGCTTTCTATTGTCCTTCTAATTTTTTGTATTTTGTTTGATAAGAATTTGTGATTATTAGTAATGTGTGATTATTATATTGTAGATTATCATATTTTATTATTGTATTAACGTTTTTTAATTGTTAATATCAATATTTTAAGGTCATTGTTGTAAAAGAATCTTGTCTATTTATTATTATAATGTAAAAAGGCTTGAAAAAGAGGAGACGGTGAATTTTATCTCCTTGAAAATTAGTTTTTTTTTTTCAGTTAATAAATATAGTTTATGACATTTATTTTCTGGTGGATGATGTTTAATAATATTTATCATCTTAATCTTATTTGGGATGCCCAAAGTGAAATAAAATCATTTCCAGCTTTTTACGAATTAATGGAAACCAAAAGTCTAAATTGACTGGGCTATACCATTAAAGACCAAAAGAACCTCAATATATATTTGCTGCTTCCATAAGCTTTGATTTATTCAAAATTCTAAAGATATGTTAAGGGTTTCTGCTTTTTTGTTCTTTTGTCCATTTTTTTTTTGAAAGGTTTTAAATTTTCTTATAATTAAAGAAAATGCATTTATTGGAATCAAAGAAAACGGAAAGAAAGCAATTAATTAGCTGCAACAATATTTGGGGCCTTAAGAAGGTAGTATTAACTATATATATATATATATATATATAAGCAATGGCAAAATCAAGCTTATTGTGACAGGCAGGAAATTGCAACTTAATTATTAAGGCCTGTTTTTAGTGATAAAAAAAAAAGGGAAAAAAAATCATATCATTGAGAGGGTGAGGTTGATTTTTCATGCATAGATAAATCAGGTAGACATGTCTTCCAGTTTGATGTTCAGTAAATTTTTATTTTTTTATCCTCAAGTGTGAAATTGAATGCAGCCTCTGATGTCCTGTTCGGTGGATGGAAAACCTAAAACATTATCAAGAATGTCTTCAAACTTTACATTTTTTGACTTTATTTGTAAATAATAGTGTGATTAAATGAACAAAAAAAAAATATTTACAGATAGAAATTAATAAATAAGTTATGTTTATTTATAAAAGTCGGATTAAACTTTAGATTAAGTGCCTACCATATTGTTGGTAACAGTTATAAATTAATAATTTTTAATTTTTTTTTATTGTGTGAAAATATCAAGAATACATGATAAAATTTGACTCAAAATAACAGATATTGATTTTTTTTTTTTTACCTTTCTTTTTATCTACTCCAATTATAAATAAAGTCTTTAGAATTCCACACATCTGTATGTATCTTCATATACATATGGCAATGATTGTCACAGCCACTTCTCAACATAAAGAGTGCCTTAAAACACTAGAACTGTCAACGATCACTGCTTTGATATGTATATTAGTCTCAACAGACATCGGATTATAAATTAAAATCTGAGTAAAAATGATTTATCTAAAAAGCTCTGGAAAAATTACACAATATCATCAGAATACATTAATGTACATGGATAGGAGAGGATAATCAGAAGGAAAACTATGTTGTTAAGTTTAATTAGGACAAATTTTCAAAGATAAATCATTACGTCTACACCAGCAGAAAAGCAACCAAAATCATACATAATACAACTGAGTAGACTGTCAAAATTTTATAAATATTTAACTCTTATATATAAATAAATATATTCTTTCACTCTGTATTGCAATCATTTTAATGAATTGCAAAATAAATTAAAAATAGACTACAATAGACTGTAAATTATCTGAACAAAATGACAAAAACAAAACAAAAAAAAAAAAACGGGCTTTCATCATCAGTAATGACATTTAAAAACATGGTTCTACCAATTTGGCACAATTTTTTCTTTTTTTATGTTGTCCATTTCCTTTATCATTATTACAACCAGTCATTCAATTTTTGCTTTTAATTCACTGCATCTTTATACGAAATACAAACTTTTTTTAAAGAAAGTTGTAAATTCTCCTGCAAATGACCCAAATTTTAATACCCCTAACTTGTTTATGTTCTTTTAACTTTCTAGGTTAATGATAATTTAAAAAAAACAAAGAAAAAAAAAACAAAGAGTAATTCTGATTGTTTTACAAGAATGACTATAGTTAATATTATATTGCTTATTTATAAAATTTTACGAAGGATGTTGATAGTTTTTACAATCCTGTCAGATTCAGGCATTCTTTGGTATAAAAAAAAACTAAGTCCTATTGAACAGTTCAGATAATTGACGTTCTGTTAAAAGATACTGCGATAATAAGAATACAGATAAGATACGTATGCTTGTATACGATAACCCTTTCCCCATAGAACCAAACAAAGATTTCTTTCCGTTTCCAGCTCTCAGATCTCACAAGGAGAAAAAAAGGGTTTTATTTGAATACTGAACACAGCTTAACTTGTAAGAATTATATATGGAAGGACTTGACAGTCAATTTTTATTATTCCGTTTTTCTAAAGGAAATGATCAAGTGACAAAGGTTTCACAGTAGCAGGGAACATATTTTGTTGAGAATAATTAATTCTGGGGAAAGGATTATTTTACTTAAAGATGGTATTCCAAGCAGTCTTTCAAAAACTGGAAAAAAAAAAAAAAAAAACTGGAAAATTTTACATGTTGCATATTTTTTTGTACAATTCAGAAAAATGTTGCATACAAATAGTAATCCATGATACATCATTTTTTTTTACATTAAAAAATTAAACAAAATTCATACAAATTCCCAATATGGAATACTTGATCTAAATTTTATTACTTATTATATATAAAATGGATAATGTAAATATGATTATATTTTTTTTTTCTAAAACATCGACATTGATGCAGTTTTTTTTTGTTTTGTTTTTTTTGTAAATATGAAATTTTTAAATAATATAAAAATACTAGTATTACATTAGTCTTTTTGATCTCACCATTTAGGAGGCGTGTCGTACAATATAATATGTTCACTTTCTCAAGTTTTTAAAGAATGATTTTACTTTTGTACTCATAAGCAGTGTTCAGATTTGTAAAATATCCTTCTAAATACAGATTAGTAAATGAATTAATAATTAAACTCTTTATAGGAAAGAATGGAGATGATAAAAATATCTCCTTTCAAATATCCAGTGAATGTGCTGCAAATGTCAACCAATTCGTGCAAACTTAAAAGCAAGTGCATTTCCATGGGAATACTTTGTCCTTCAAATGGTATCATTTTAATTCAAGCATTTCCTATAACAACTGCAATCATTTCTTTTTGATAAGATGGCCAGAATTAACAGAAAGGTTTCTCAGCAAATCTGCCGTAGTAATGAAGTGATGCATTTGAAGATACCTTGAGTATTTTTTGACAGAGTATGTGAAACAGATGAAGGGAAGAATGCTTACAGACGTTTTCCTTAGCTTGGGTATGTAAGTGATATTTTTGTGCAAAGACCAGGCGTCTAACAACTACCTTTTGCCGTTGCCTACTTTTGATTTTTTTTTTCTTTTTTCTGATGTGCAATAGACGGAATATACTAGATGTGTTCAAGCCTTAATGAAGTATTTCATTGATATTTGATATATACAGTGACTGTTTCTGTGTTATTACAATTTTTATCAGTCCTGAGAAAAGGTTTTTCTTAAATTACCATGTGTTAGTGAAGTGATCATTTCTGCAACAGAAATCCAAAGTTTTCCTTCAAAATTAAAAATCAGAACTTCCACAATTACCTAAAACTGTACACAGAATATTTACACTGTCATTTTCAATGTGTATTGTTGATTGGTCAATATCCAATCGGCTGCATCAATCAACTTAGAATTCATTCGTTTTGATTTTAAGACTCTTTCTTGAAATGTTTCTTCTTGAATCTATTCCCAAAATAGATAACAGACCAATAAAGATGTCCTTCCAAATTCATAAGCATTGTTTATATGATACACATACATTTCCAGGTTCTTACAGGAAACAGATCAATCATAGGAATCGGTGCAAGTCTAAATTCTTAAATGATATGTAAGTTTTTATTAATAGCATTACAATAGCAAGTAAAACGTGCAATTAAAAAAGTAAAAAAAAAAAAAAATATTTATCAAAATTTCACCAATGTTAACCGATCTTAGGAAAGTCAAAATCATATTAAACCACATCCACTACCCCATTAATACCAATTTCAAATTCTTCACAGGCATAGGCAAGACAGAAAGGCATAGGCAAGACAGAAACACATAGGACTTCATTTTTGATATTGCCTTATTTTTACAAATTGAATTTTTTATTATCTTAATTTCAAGAATTTTAATTCTTTTACATTTCAAAAAAGGAGCCTTGCATACTGAAACAAATAGAATAATAATAAAAAAAAAAAAAAAAATGGGTGAAAAGTTTAGAAATATTACAAATTAAAATTGTTACTTCTAAAATAACATTGTAGAACATCACTTAAAATATCAATTCCAAACAAATCATTGTAGATCTAAAGGAACATACCTTATTTGGAAGTATTGCTTGGAAGATGACTACTATGAGACAGTGAAAACCCCTTTGGAATAGTAAAAGAGTGAGAATACAGGTTGTTCTTTGAACATTATAATAATAATAATAATAATTTGTAAAGCTAAAATAAATAATTCCTTTGTTTGTACAAGTGTTAGTCCAAAGAAATAAATTGCAGTTGGGGGGAAAAAAAAAGAGAAAGATTCGGTTACAAACAAAATAGTAGTAGTTCAGTCCTTTTCTACTTCATTAGTGACTTCAAAGTAGAAGAAACACCTTTATTTTATGAATTTGTTACTTTGTGAAAATCTGATCACAATGCAATAACAAATATTCTGTGAAATGGTTGATGGGACCCATAGAGGATAACGATGCCTGCATGTTGTGCGACCAAACTAGATTTGGGCCAAAAATGATGGCTAAATTGGAAGCATTCATTTTGTTGAGGTCACTGCGGTCGATCACCTGAAACATAACAAAAGCAGCATTAATGTTGTTAAAATTAAAACAAATATTGATCAATTTTTTGTTTGTTTTGTTTTCATTGTCAAATATCGTTGCTGTTGTATCAAAATGTCGTATGTCAAAATTACCAAAAATTTTTTATTGAGGATAAACAATTGTATTTGATAGCTACATCTGCTCTCAAATCGTTGTATGTGATCAGGTGATAGAACTCCAAGTTACAGAGTAAAAACAAAATGCATGTTAAGTTAAAAGAAAAAAAAACTAATTGCAAAACATCGTAGGTAACAGTGCAGTACAAAAAGAAATTTGTTAAAATCAGCACCTACATATTGCATGATGTGCCAACCAAAGTTTAAAATTATGGTATTAAGTATTTAGGTTTAATACAAAATGAAAACGGGAGCTTTTCGTAGCTACTGAAAAGTGTAGATTTTGACAAATGACATTTTGATATAACAGCGACGATATGTCAAGCTGTTTTTCAATAACTAAATTTATTTGACAAAGTAATATTTCTACCTTTGACTGGCCAATAACGTATCAAGTTTTTTACTATAATTATTATTATTTAAAAATAATTTGGTATAAGCTAATTAGAATATATTATATTAACAATCAAATATATACTTAAATATATCACCATTTGTTGAAACAAATAGGAAAAATGACCAGAAAATTACTAAACCTTGTATGACTGGAATGTTAGAGACTTTATTACAATAACAGCAAACAGGCATACTTTATTTTTAAGTCTAAAACAGTCACTACATCAGTAGCAGAGCAGCTTGCATACGCATTACCATATGTGAATTGTTACTTCTTGGGTAATGTACTGGAGACAATGAAAGACCATGCTATGCTATATTAAGCTAGATTCATATATATATGCTGCTTTTCCAAGTCTGATCAAGATCAAATGCAGAAAGGTGGCCTATCAGTGGAGTATTTGATAATCTGATGCGTGGGTTCTGGCATGCTGCTGGTGAATGCCTAAAGGCAGCATATATATTTCGTAGTATCATATCACCTTGACACAAACATTAAGGTTTTCAGTGCTATTAGGTTCGCCTAGTTCTATTAAAAATTCAGCAATACATCAATGATTTTTGAAAGTTAAAATGATAGATATCACATATTCTTGAACTTCAGAACCTGAGTTAGGCGTTTCCTTATTTAAATTGTATTTTTGAGGATCTTAAATTATCATTATGATTAAAAAATAAGGGATCTTTCAGATTCCCTGGATGCATGGGTTTAACAAAGCCTGAAGTGGAACCAAAAAAAAAAAAAGGATATGATTACTGAACTGGCTTCTTATATTCAATTTCTTATAAAACTTTTCTGGATGACCTTAAGATTTAAATATAACCTAAGACTGAAATCATCAGAGCTAAAAAAATGGCACAAGATGGCCACATATTCTTACAGAAGCTACTATTTATTGGTTAAGAAAATTCTGTCTTTTGAAGGAACTTTACATACTTGAAATGAGTTACCAAACTTAAAGGTTGTATTCAATCATGCAAAATGACGAATAAATGTCATATAAACATGGGTCTGGAAATACTTTATTTCCAAGATATGAACGATGAAGTGATACAGAGGTGTCGGCCTTTACGCCAGATCGTAGAGTCATTAAATTGCTCCTCGGTTATCGTGACATGGCCTCCTCGTTCCCTGATTTAAACCACTTTAAAGTCCTCTGGACTTTTTCGTACGGGGTTATCTTAAATCATTAGTGTACACTACACCGGTTCCTGGTGCCCATGCACTGCATGATCGCATAGTGGATGGGTGCCACACAATTCGACGTGCACCTGGCATCTTTGACAGTCGATGGAACTATGTTGTGTTGCGTGCATTGTGTCGGGTGGAGGATATTTCTAGCACTTTCTGTGAAACTGAGCGATTGTATGGCCAACACCTCTGTATTGTTGCATTGTTCATATCTTGAAAATAAAGCATTTCCAGACCCATGTTTATATGACATTTATTCGTTGCTTTGCATGATTGAATACAACCTTTAAGTTTGGCAGCACATTTCAGATACACCCTGTATTTCACCTAATATTTGTAGCTTTCAAATGAACTTGTTACTAATAATGTGTTTGTCTACTAGCAGAGCATCATTTGTAAAATCATGGTGCTTTTTTTCTTCTTCTTTTCTTATCCACTATTTAAATCGATTTTTATGTTAACAGTGCTGACAGTCTGCAACTGAAGAGTTCTGGTGTCTCCTTTAGAGGAAAACAATGAACAAATCCTGGTAATGACATCTTTTAAAACTTAAGAACAGCCACCCAGTTAACGCTGCCAAATATTAGACATTGCTGTCAATAAAATCAATTTGTAAAGAGGTCATATAAAGTATAAAAAAAAAACCACTTTATCATATCAATGTTTTGAAATCAGACCTTTTATCTCATAAAGATGACTTTTTTCAGTCATTATCTTAATCCCAGAATAATTAAAAAAAAAAAATATCTTGCATTTTATCCATTAAATTAATAGGATAAAGTGATTTTTATTTTCATCTCTAACTAAAACACTTGATGGTGAACTGTTAACTGATTAGCTTCTTGTGATGCATATTCTGCAAATCAAGCACAAATTAATTCCTCAGCTTTCCAGAAACAGAAGACGCACTCCTAGGCATAGAATTCAAACCCAGACAAATTCAAGTGAATCGACTGTCTTGGGAACAAACTATCTAAGTCATTACAATCATAACTATTTTAATCAAAATGATACCTTTACTCTGGGTTGAGTAAAATGCAATGTTAAGTCTTTTTATTAGCCATCTCCTAGATTTTCTTTGGATAAACTGTTTAAGCCACTGCTTGGCAATAAACAAATTGACTTACATTAGGTTTCCTGTATCTTTTAAGAAATCTGCTTAGCTCAGGGTGGTAATTTGAGCCCTTGCGTAACTGTTTTACAATTAATGGAAATGGTAGGATTAACATGTTAATTTAAATGTTTAATTAATACATAATTTTCTCACCTTACAAAGAAATTCCACAATATATTTTAGCACCGCATAATTATCATCTGGCAACTGTTTGAGAATTAATGCCCTCGCCACCTCCACTTTCTCAGATTTATCTAAACCTAATGAAAAGCAAAATAAAAGTTTATTTATCAAGTCTATATTAACACAATATATTAGTAGAGAATTCAGTTCGGTTTGTTAAAAATAACACAAGTTTAGTGTTTAACAGATTTTAACATGGATAGCACTATATTTTTAGTAATAATATAACTTAACTACAGGATGTTTCACTTGTTATCGAACCTTAATTTTCCGTTATAATTTTTAAACTACCTTGATGCTAATGGTGGTCACTTTCAACAATTGCTATTTAAATCATCTCTGCTTCTCCTAAACCAAGATATGTCCGTGCCAAATTTCTCTGCATTACTTCCAGTAGTTTGAAAATTAAAAGGGAAAATCAGGGCTCGATAGCAAGTGAAACACCCTGTATAACACAAGCATCTTCTAATAAATTTATTATAGAATCTTTTGCCGCAGTAAAACAGTGCCAGCATATTTTTTGCTAAGTCCAAATTCAAAATGTAAACTTTTTTTTTTTTAATTAATAACGTGGGTAATAAAATTTGTGTGTCTGTAGATATATACACTAAGTGGTCACTTTATTAGAGACCCCATACTAATAATAAGTTGGCCTTGATCACTGCCGTAATTCTTCTAGGCGTGATTCTAGAAGGTGTTGGAACCATTCCACAGGAATATTGGCCCATGCTGACAGAAGAACAGCCCTTAGTTGGTTCACATTGGATGGTGGCATTTCTGAGCTTTGAATGGATTTTTTCCACTTCGTCCCACAAATGGGGTTGAGATCAGATGACTCAGCAGGCCAATGAAGCAAGTGCAAATCAGTCATGTTCACTGAACCAAACGGAGACCAATCAAGCATGGTGACAGGGTGCATTGTCCTGTTGAAAGTGGCCATTTGGATCGGGGAACACTGTACACCTGGTCAGCAACAATGTTGAGGTAGCCCGTGGGATGTTTCCGCGGATATTAGGGGACCAAGTGTGTCCCAGAAGAATCCATACCATTATTCAACCGCCATCCGCTTGTAGTGTTGTCAGTTGGCAAGACGAGTCTATGGATTCATGCTGCCTGCTCCATATTCTCATCCTGCCATCAGCAAAGTGGAGAAGGAACCAAGAATCATTAGATGAAGCAACCTGTTTCAACTAGTGTCGAATTGCGATGCTCCTGGACCCACAGCAGGAGCGCTTTCCTGTTTATCAAAGGCATCGTTGCTGGTCTCCTGCTGTTAAAACCAGTAAGGGACAAGATCCATTGCGTGGTGCATTCGGATATGCATTTTGATGCACCTGCATTGTATTCAGCTAATATGTGTCTGTTGTTGTCCTTCTGTTGCTGCAGATGATTTGTGCTAGTCACCTGTTACCTCTTTCATCCACAAGCCGTTTCCATGCACAGTTGCACTTACTGCTTTGAAGTTTTTGGTCCAACTGCCAACAGTAGTATCCGCGATGCTATTGCACGAGGAATGCTGAGGATCTTCACAGTTTCCGAAATACTGGAACTGGCTCTTCTCGTCCCCACGATCATGTCTCGTTCGAAGTCTTTTAAATCTTTTGTCTAACCCGTGTTCCAGCAAACTGTACTGATACACAGTTCTCTTGATACCGAGGATGCCTTTTATACGCTAATCGTTGCTGTTATGTCACCGTACATCACTACTGGACCTGTCCAAGTTCAGAGTGAGGGGTGTGTCTAATAAAATGGTCATTCACTGTATGTGTGTGTATGTATATATATATATATATATAATAAACTGTTATTTTGCATAATCATAAGCTATTTCAATCTTGTTTTTATCCTTCACAAAAGCATATATCTCTGTATGTACATGTCATAAAACATGCAGCTGCAATAATGGATGTAATAAGTAAGAATTAAAATGAACACTTTTCTTTATAATTATAATGAGATACATCGTTATGAAATCACTAGACTTGAATGTGAGTTAAAATAATAATTAATTAAATTATTTAAACTTCCTTCCTACAATGTTTAATTTTGTTGGTTTGATTGCATATTTATTTCAATGTATGATTTTTAATGGCGCAAGAGCAGTAGAGGTTAAGTTGTGCCAGGAACGAGGCATCTAACTTAGAACAAGTCACTGAAACAGTGAAGAAAGAAATATCCAAGCCCACATCGGGATTCAAACCCAGGTTTGGGTGTATCAGTCACATGGAAGGCTGTGCCTGAATGGCTATTACAATGTAAAATTATAATCCAGGATTTCACTTGTAAATAATTTGGTCTCATCCATTGTTATTATAATCTTTAACTTTGTATTTTTTTGAGATGATATATAATGATAATGAGACTAGAATATCTTTAATGCCCCCAAAATACTATTGTGATATAATTAACTGACGAGCCCAGTGGTTTAGTTATTCCTCCAGATGGCCACTAGGGTTCACTGTCAAATGGATACTGGTTTCTTACTCGATGGTTAAAGGCAGATGGGTATTGGAAGGACCCTTGGACTACAACTAGTCTCATTGGTTGTGGACCACTGGGAATGTAAACCTCCCCGACCCAAGTAACCAGTAGTGAAACACCTTAATGTTCATGAGCTAAACTTTAAGACTTTGTTCTAATTGTTCATATTGAAAAAAAAAAAAAAAAAAAAAAATCCTAAATTAAAATTTCTTTTGAAATTTTGGCACTGAATTTTTTACAAGAATTGACAAGATTATTTAGTGAAATCTTTCATTTCATTATTACAAACAGTTTAATTTAAAAATAAAATAAAATAAGAATAATGGTAAAATGATAAATTTAAATATACATTCAAATAAACTAAAAAAAATTCTAAAGCCTTGTAACTACTTTAGCTAAATTTATATTATTCAAAATAATTATCATGATTTAACAAATTAAAAGAAGTATTTCATATTTATTCTAATGTTTAATACAATCTTGGAAATTTAGTTCATTTTGAACACTAAGATACTACTTAAATATTGGTTAACTTACGTTGAAAACTGATGATATCATTGTAAAGGTCAAATGTCAGTAGAGGTTCCTGTAATTCTCTAAGGAATGTTTTCAGTATTACAGCTGCAATATGAATATCACCTAGTTCTTCAAAGTCAACAGTTTTACCTGAAGAAATGGAATCCATAGTTAAAAGAAAAATAAATAAATAAATAAATAAATAAATGAAAAGTATCAACATTTTCTGTAATTTTCACAGACTTACCTTCATTGAAGGCTTCTTGTACTGCTTTAACCACTAAAGTATTGGCACATCTACGGAAAAGGCCTTCTGTTTCCAAAACTATAACAAGAAAGTTCAAAATTATTTTCCTACGAGTGCAGCAAAGCTTCAAGTTAAAGTTTAATTATAAGTAGAAAGATAAATAATTACTAAAACTTTCTTCTGGGGATAAAATATTTCTTCCTTTCTGAAAACTTGTGTGATGATTTTATAAATACTGACATTAATAAAAAAAAAAATACCTTGATGTAACTTGCTTTGTTATCTCATGTTACACCCATTTACTTTTAGCATAATTGTTGTTTTTTTGTAAATTCTTCTGAATTTTTGTTTGTTTAAAAATTAGAAGCTGACTTCAACAATTAATCATCCTTGTAACTTTAATGTTCAAAGAAAGTATTTCAGATAAAGGCTTAAATGAATTCAAATAATCTACTAAAGTACTAAATTTCAAGTTCGCAATTGTGGATACACACATCCAAAAAATAAGTATCGTGGTAACATGCTTTCATCTTCCTACCATTCCTTTCCTTCTATTTCTTGAAGAAAATGTATGAGACAAAAATTGTAAATCATGTGTCAATATCTCAATCTCAGGAAGATCTGTTACAGGTTCAAAAGTAGCTGAAGGAGAGAGAGAACACGCACAGAGAAGGCTGATCTTATAATCTTATCTATAAGAAGTACGTTGCAGAAAAACAGAAAAACTAACAGCTACTAATGAAAGAAAATGTTTAATTAGGCAAACATGCTGCAGAAAAGAATGGCTAATATTTTGTGCAAGAAAGAAAAAAAGAAAAGAAAGCTAATTTCAAACCAATTAAGCTTTGATTTACGTACGGTCAGGGTTTTCCAGATACTGAACACACTGCCTCACAACAGGAGGAATAGGATCTCCATCATTGTGCTCTTTAATACTGAAAATAAATAAATAAATAACTGTGTGTTAAAATTTCAGAAGTTTGGAAATTACTTTTATCAAATATTAATCATTTTAAAGGAATAGGTATTTAACGAATAAAGGAATCAAATGTTTAACTGACAAGTGTAGTGACACTTTAAACTGCTGCGTATCAACAGGCATTTGGAATGTAAGAGACTGCGATGAAGGAAGTCGAGAATTTAGTTTTTCAAGGAGACGCTTATCATGTCTAAAAATAAATAAATAAATAAATGATTAAATGATTTTGTATAAAACAGAAGTAAATTCTTAATTCTGAAATCAAGAATTTTTAACTTAAGATTTAAATAAAAAGAATGGCAAAATATTTTAAATCAGATTTTAAGATAAATGTTGTATTTATATGTTTTGAAATTTTTTATTTCACACATTATCTTATTTAAAAAAATAAATAATCAAAAGTATCAGTGGAAAAAAGACAAACCACAGAAATGGAAAAAAAAAAAGGGGTTGGACTAAGTGATGCGTTCTGAATAATATGACAAAAGGTCCATAATATTATTACAGCATCAAAATTATGTTCATTCAAATTTCGTGAAATAGTTAAATCACAAAGCTAGACTGTGGCTTCAAATCACCTTTTTTTTTTCCTTTTCAAAAACATGGATATTCAGTTTTCCACTGAGTAATTTTCTTAATGACTGCTTTCTTACTTACTCCAGAACTGGCTGAGGTATGCACAACTGGTCAAAATGAAGGTGCTGCTTCAGTTCATGTAAATAATTTACATACATTATTTTTCTGCCAAACTTTACACTAAAAGAAAAAAAAAAAAAGGATTTTTGTTTTTAGAGACTAGCTACTTTAATTTTTAACTTAAGGTTTAAGTCTCAAAAATAAATGTATTATACAACTGACAAATGAGCTGTATTTTGAAATGAGAAAATATAAGAAACTATATTTCAAATATACATCATTTTGTTTTCTTAACTAAAAACACTATACAGTAGAGTCCCGAAAACTCGGCCTAATGTGGACCGAAGGGTGTCCGAGTTTGTGAAACTGCCGGGTTATCGGGAAAGGTGTTAAAATAAGAATAAGTACGATTTTTTTTTCGGCATGAAATACTTTTATTTGTTGCTTGCGAATAAAACAGTTTACAGAGAATGCTATAACTAAAACTTAAACTGTCCAAATAAACTTAAAAAAATACCTAATACATGAACTGTATATAAATGTAACTTGTAACGGGTCTGCGCACGGGGTTTTTCCACCCTGCCAGGGGGTGGCCGAGTTATCCAGACTGCCGGGTTATCGAGTGCCGAGTTTTCGTGACTCTACTGTAACACCAAACATAGCAACTCAAATTAATCTAAGGATGAATTGTTAGATTATTTCTCAATGCCTTACCTTATTGCTGGCTTAAAAATCTGCCAAATAACTTTAATAAAACTAGTTGGATGAACTAAATATAAAGCTTTCAGATTCTTCTTGTATCTATAAATATAAAAGAAATTTTACATTATTTATCACAATAAGATCAGCTGTTTTTATTAAACATTCGGAGTCTCCTCTTATTTACTACGATTTTATGAGAATAAACTTCTTTGGTTAGTTTAGACTTCAAACATGATAAAAACAAAAGATTGAGAGTAATCTGAAATCAGTTGTAAAAGGAATAAATAATGTAATATGTAAAAACAAAATAGATGTAATTTACATATAATAAACGATTTATTTTTACATGTAATTGATAAAAGAAGACAGAAAAACTCCAAGAGTTTTGATGCTTTTGTATTAAGTGTCATTTTCAAGGAATACAAAGGATGTGAAATCACAGCAGGGACTGGAATGGTACAAATGACCAAAGGCATAATGAGACAGATGATGTATTGCATTGGTTTAACAGAAAAAGGGGCATTAAGAATGAAAGTATTAGGGAAGGAATCGGGGAAGAAATGATAGGATAAAAAGGTATGTCACCCTATATCTAGATCAACACTGTTGTTTCTAAAAAAAATGTTCCTCAAGAACTTAGAAACAAAAGTTTTCATCTACTTTTAAATTATAATAAGTATCTAATTTAAACACAGTAGAAAATTTCCATTTAATGAAATCCACATTCTTCTAAATAACGTTTTAATTACTTTATTAACATTAATAACTCAACCTGCAAACGAAAATATTCGTATGCCTAATCGGCCATACTTTATTATTAGTCATTGATTGGACTTTAAGAAAAGAAATTTATTATTATTCATTGACAATGGGACAGAGATGTTATCATCATCATCATTATGCATATGATTCACGTTTCTGTTTATTATTTGTTTTGATTCACGCTTTTATCTGTTAATTTATAATTCTTGTTTTGTACTTTATTTTGATTTTGGGAAGGAGGGGGATGGCTCCCTCCTCCCATGATGTTAAAGAAAAAAGGCTTGAAAAAGTATAGCCAATTAGGTACATGAAATATTGTCGTTTGGAGGTTGTGAGTTTTTAGAAATCCACATTACTTACTTAGTAGCTTAAAATCTTATTTATTTTAATCTTATCCAATTGTAAGTTAGTGAATTACTAAATAGAGTAATACTCATCGTTAGATAATACTATTTCATTTCTAATGGAAATTTTTGACAAGGGTCTACACAGACAAAGTTTCAAATATAAAAGAGAGATTCTGTCTTTTCCTTACATAGGCCTACAAAGATAAAAGATCCATCAAACAATGTAAAAGCGATTGGGGGCATCGACTACTTACATTTCCGAAACACTGTTGACATTTCAAAATTAAGAGTTGTTTGATTTAGGATGACCAGCTTTGGTCTACTTTAATGTAGAGGACAAAACCAACCAACACTTTTAACTGAGTGAAGCATTAATAGGAATCTTATAGCAGATACATGAATAGGATGTTCTTGAGCAAAGTAACTAATCAATGTTAAGTCTGAAAGCAATCATAATATCCACTGTTGGAAAGGTGTTCATAGCTCTTAAATTGCAGAAACGCTCAATGAATGATTCAATTTTGCAATTGCTCAATGAAGATGGTTCAAGTGAAAATATGTTTATCTCTTCAGTTTCACAGGCTCCCAATGGCTGAAAATAAAACTAAGAAATGACAATAAAGAGTTACCTTGAAATTGCATTAAAATATGGGACAGTTTTGTGTCTCGTATTAAATTTATCGGGACAACGGGACACAACTTCAAAAATGGCACATTCTCGTAAAATACGGGAAGTCTATCATCCTAGTTTAGTTAGTTTGGCAAAGTGAAGCCCAAATCCCCTTAGTAATAAGGATGAAGGAGAAGGATACAATGATGAGTAAGAATAATACGATTCATGGATACATAGTCTGACAGATTCACAAGCATCACTTTCCTACCAATGTTTCTGATTCTGTATTGGTTTCTTCTTTCCCTGCTTTGTTGTTTACTTTAGGATACTACGGTTGATTCTCCTCTGAGTTCAGTATGAGCTAAGTTCTTCCAAAATAAGTAATGGAGATTTAAAAGTAGAAGAATCATTCCATCTAACTTTGTTTTTCCCCAATGAAGTTTTATGGATCCTAAAATGTTTTGATGGGAATGAAACAGCAAGTAGGCATTAGGATCATTCCACAGCACTGATCAGATGGCATTTTTCAAGGTTAGAGTGAGACAGGACTGAATCCAACGGCAGAAGAATTTCAGTAATAAGAAATGCTTATAGTAAAAATGTTTATTTTTTAATGAAAAGCAAAATTTTAACGTCCATAACAATTCTTAAATCGAGAAAAAAATCACAACTGGACAGTAAATATCTGAGCCAAACATCAAAAGTAAATTCTGCTGATGATTCCTAATAAGGATGAAACAGCTGTACAGGATTCCCATTGGTTCAATGTGCAAAGGCATATTTACTGTCCAGCTGTGATTTTTTTTCTCGATTTATTTTTTAATGTTTCAATATTTGAAAATTATGAAGTGGTCTATAATTTCTACATTTAGTTATTAGCAGAATTATGAATAAATTTTCTTACTTTCTATCAAAGGCCCTATAAGCTTGCCAAAGCCAACTGAGAGATGGTTTATTTTTGCTGTTCAAACCATAGTGAAAATAAACTAGAGAATAGTCATTTTCAACATATTGATCAAGGGTATACATCAGATACCTATAAAAATAGAGAGAAAAGCATTAAAAATTCTTAAAAAAACAATTAAACATACATATACTAAATATGGAAGGAAAAAAGAAAAAGAAAAAGAAAAAAAAAGGATGAAGAATGTACACTTACTTGAGGAACTTATCATGATTTAACAACTTATTTGAAGGTAATCGGCAGGAAGATATGACAATTACTTTACGCCCATAGTTATCATCCCCTGAAATGCAAAATTAACTATCAAAATATAGAATCTTAAGTATTCTGTTGTTTAACATTAATTTTAAAATGTATTCCTTTCAAATACTTGAATCGAATTTTCTTCCCCACTCTCATGGAAAGTAGATCTTGCTTGCTTTGTTTTATCTCAGCCTCCTCTCTGCGTAATCTGACCATTTGTCTGATATTGAGTTGATGTTTTGTTTGTCAGGCCCTTATCTAACCATTATCTTCATAATGTCTTTTTGATTCAAATTAAAATGGCCACCTTTTATCCATT
Source organism: Thereuonema tuberculata (assembly GCA_023159025.1). Classification (NCBI taxonomy): domain Eukaryota; kingdom Metazoa; phylum Arthropoda; class Chilopoda; order Scutigeromorpha; family Scutigeridae; genus Thereuonema; species Thereuonema tuberculata. The sequence continues at coordinate 62,105,458 of JAFIDM010000004.1, forward strand.
TTCTTTAATACATTATACAGTGATAATGCAATTTTAAATAATTTGTTTAAGTAACATGCTACATTTTCAGCAGCTTCAATAACTTGGTGGGCATTTGACTGTGGACAGGTGGATTTACTTTTGGTCTCCAGCAGAGGATGGGGAAATTTTCATGGTTATTGTTCCTCCAGACAGGACCTATAGTTTACCAATCCCTTTTTAAAATGGAGACAGGGTTTGTTTTTTGATGGGATAAAGAAGAGTGAGCATTTGACAAGCCATTTGACCTCAACTTAATCTTGTTGGACTTGGAATGCTGGAGCCTTACCTTCCGAGATCCAGTAGGCCTTTAAGGCGTTGGTTTAAATTTATTGCAACTTTGTAAAACATAAGGAAAAAAAAAATAATGCAATTTCGCAAGTCAAATTGTTTCCATTATGTCAAAAAAAAAGAGAAAGATTTTAGAAATCAATGTTTCATAAATTTACATTTGTTATCTTTATTTTCCCATCGGTATCTTTTGGTAAACACAGTTAACAAAGTTTTTAACTAAGAATTCCATAAAGGTTGAAAGTTGATGATGAACACAGATGATTAAAAAGGAGATTAAAAAACGTTTTTTTAAGAATTTCTTAGTTCAGGTTCTGATGTTGTGCTTTTTCTTTTATACAAAACAACCAAACTTCTATTGAGGTGAATTTAAAAAAAAAGATTAATCATATTCTGATAAACCGATCACTTGCCAACGACTGAACTTATAAGGGTCAGTCATTTAAAAACCGAACACCTGGTGGAAAAGCACATTAACTTTGAGTCAGATACAAGTAGTCGGCACACCTGTTGAGACACTTATCCCACTATGAAATGAGACACTGAATGCCTCTGTGGAAGAAGTCTTAGGGTTGCTGCTGGAGCCATTGTTGAACTGCGTCCTTCACGTCATTGTCCGATGTGAATCGTTTACCTCTGAGGGCACATTTCAATTCTCCGAACACTTAAAAAAAACAGGGGGCATGTCAGGACTCCACGTCTCATCATCTGTCAAATGTGTGACAAAAACAGGTCACCTTGTTGCTGATATCGCTGCAGATGCTACAGAGCAATGACCATGCGATAGCCCGTTTGACCTTCATTAAGGTTATGGGGAACCCATTGAGCGCAGATTTTCCGGTACCGGAGCCTATCGGTGATGATTTGATGGGTGCTACCGTGACTCAGACCCAACAGTGCCACGATGTCATCGACAGTCAGGCGCCGATTACCTCTAATCAACTCATCCACATGCGCTAAAACACTGTCAGTCACTTTTTTGTGGTTGTCCTGGCCGTTCGTTGTCACGGAGGGATAGGCGGCTCTCTAGGAACAGTTTTCGCCAAATGTGCACTTGTGTGAGGCTCATGCAGTAATCATCGTACACTGCTTTCATCTGCGTATGCATCTGCTTGCTGCCCACACCTTCCATTGTTAAAAAACGCACAATACCGCGCTGCTCCTCTTTGCTCGCTTCCATTTTTACGGTTGGACTACACTGCCACCAGTGGTGTTCAGCGCATTCACTGTGCGCCACGTGACGTCATGGGTGAAGGTAAACTAGGTTCTCTGATATACTCGCTTCCTTTATATGGGACATAACTCGCAAGGATCACAGACACATTTCTACAATCACATATGTTCGGTTATTAAATGACTGACCCTTATATTTTAACTACTTTTTTGAAGCATCAATAGGACTCTTAGACGGCAGTGCAGAGATTAAGTAGAATTTAAAATCTAATCAAATAAATAATGGGCAATTTTAATTGTGAAGAACTAAAATACTTGAAACAATTCTCCCCAAGTCTCTAAATCAACAAAAATCAGGCTCCAAGTGTAGAAGTTGATTTAGACCAGGGGTGCAACAACCTTAGGAAATCTGAGGGCCACTATTTTTATACAAGTTCTGATGGCGGGTCTCAGTATCTCATCCTCCAATCCTCTTATATTTATCTTAATGATTTGACAGTACCATTTATAATTATAATTAATAATAAAATATACAGTATTTATCAGAGTATAACATGCACTTTTTTCCTTTCTAAAATTTAGGGCTGAAATTCTATCTGCATGTTAAACGTGTAATAGCTTTTATTTTTAGTGTTAAGTTTTTTTACTCAAACTTCGTTCGTAAAATTAGGGTGCATGCTGTAGACTGATAAATACTGTATATTTAAAATTATCAAATAATGCGCAGTTGTGGTTCATACCAACATTCCAATAGTAAACTTGGAGACAGTTGCTATTCAAGTTAAGACATTTTGCAATGTATCTGTTGGCAGCTATGTAAAGACTCAAATTTAATTTTAAGTTTGACACTACTGGGCTGCAGCAAATATACCGAGGGTTGTGCATCCCTGATTTAGACCCTCTTATGAATGGACAAGTAGGGGATAGGTACTATATTGCTGATTTTCCAATTCTTCTGAATTGCCATAAAAATTATTCAAAAACTTCTAAGAAACATTTAAAATCACATGTTTCTCAGTGTTTACGTGGGAAATTATTATTATATGCATGTTCAGTATATATTGATACTGTTCAGTTGGTTACATTAAAGCCATGATCCAATTATAATGAGAGCAAGACACCTCCCCTAGAATGTCAGGAAACACTAATCACCCACATGTATTTTCCAACCAGCTGCCTCTTTGCTAAATAAGACATAACTTTAAATATTCCCACTGAACACAAATATTTAGAATCAATTATTTCTGAAAACCACAGGTAAGAGGGTTAAATACTTTTTTTTAATTTTAATGTATATTCTCTTCCATGTCTTTTTAGTGAATTTTAAAACCTTCTTTAAAAATAAAATTACAATTACAAACAACAATAACTACAATGTTAAATAGCTTCCATCCTAAAAAATAAAATGAAGTAAATAAAGGAAAACCAAAATAAACACTATCTCAGATTTGAAGCAAAGTTAAGCATTTGATTGGAAAATGCAGGTGTGGGTGTGGGTGGGGGGTCAAAAAACACAAACGTTCAATCTCTGTACCTATCTTCAAGCTTTTAAACAACTTTCTTATTTCTTATTTCATCTTAAAAACAAAAAAGATTTCAATTTCACTTATAATTATTATGAATTTGTAGAAATTGTTACACTTAATATTTTAAAGCATAAAAATGCCACTGATAGAGAATGGAAAAGATTCCTGAAGCAATGATTTCTTTCAGGTCAATTTTGCCAGTTTCATATATTTGTTTGTCAAACTAAAAGCAAAGTTTTGAAATGAATGCTTTTTACTTAAGTTATGAATGACTATCTTTGTTTTGTACTGTTTAAATGTGTAATCAAGTAGAAAATACTTATTCTTTTACTTACCAGCCACTTCAACAATCCCATGTTTTGATATATCTGCGTAATTGGTGTAACCTACATCCCCATTCCCAAGGGCAGCGCCTTCTTCTGAAGGATCATTCTCTACATCTGCTAACTCTTCCTCAAAGTTTTCTTCAATTGTACCATCCGAAACCGGTGATTCTAAATATTCACTCGGTTCTTCTTTTTCAATGTCTATAAATGAAACAAATAATGTTTTAATAGAAAGTAAGCAAAAAAAAAAAAAAGGCCTACATACTGTTTAAAATACAATTCCATGTTTAAAGTAACCATTCCACTCTGAAATCATTAAGGAGAATACATTTTAGTGAAATATTTGTTTTCCAACTAGTCTGAAGTGATACAGATCATCTGAAAGAACAAAAAAACTGTTATTTCTAAATGTAAAATAAGTTTCAACTGCTTACTTATGATGAACTACGAACTCAATTCATGTCTCCAACTGTCTCTGCATTGTGTTACGATGCAGGCATGAATTTCTAACTAAGCTGCTGTTGATGGCTGAAGGCCAAGTTTTCAGAATTCTAAGAAGTGGTGGAATAGAGAATGATGCTAAGTATGTTGTAGGTAATTTACAGTAATATTTCTTCTTTAAAAGACATCTATGCCGAGTTCTCAACAACAGTTAAGATCTCTCCCTCAAAGTCTGAGTGACAATGTACTATAACTCATGTACTAGCACATTTATCAGTCTGATTTTTTTTTCCCATTCTGATCTTTGGAATCAGAATGTGCCTTTTTACATTCATTTTATGGTTGTCATTGTTTATTACCCAAAATATCAAGGCATTTACAAACAATTACAAACAACTACTGATACCTGTATGGCTGCCTAAGCCATACTGAAAAAAAAAAAAAAATTTTTATAAAAATGGAAAGGACTTATATTTTTCAGTTCTGCTGAATGGGCAAATGGAAGAATATGCGACAATCAAGTTATTGAGTGCATTATTCTACTTGATAAGTTTTAACTTCAGCATTCTGATTAATTAACTGTTATACTTACATAGGCTGTTTAAATAAAGAGATTCAAAAGGTTGCTTTGAATAATATCAAAATTGATGAAAAGTAACAGCATAGCAAGGATCCATGTTTGTTTTTAGAAACGCCTTATTGTAGTTTAAAGCATTCGTTTCTTAACAGATTTGAGTTCTCATTTGTAGAATAATTAGTTTAACACCCACTTAACATAGAAGGCAGAGTGGAACTACATTTCTTTATTTGAAACAAACCTTCAGTGCTTTTTAATTTGCATCCCTGAGCCCAGCAATACTGATCTATAATTTAAATTTTTTATAGAACACAAGGTTTAATGGAAAAAAAAAAATGGAAACATACATTGTTCAGAGAAAATAATCGTGAGAAATGAAAGATTTCTCATTCAATTTCTTTCAGATCTTTTTTTTCTGTCAATTTCCTTAAGTTCCTGCAAAAAATACTTCTCAACAACTGATATACAATTCATATTAAAATTCCAAGTAATAAAAAGAAAAAGAATAAATATATAAAAATAAAGACAACCAATTAACTAATTATTTATTGCTGTAATTGATTTCAATAATCAACAGCGATTATGATAGATTAGTGTGTTTATGAAGTTAGTTTTGACATTAGTTTCATTCATTTTCAATTGTAAATGTAGCCGATAGAATTTTACTTAAGTCAGTAAATTAAAGAAATTAGATTTAATTTGAAAAGTAAACATGCCAAAAAAAAATTAATCATCCTTTTAAAAGTTTCAATTTTAATAAAATTAAATTGAAACAAAAAATATTCTGAAACTCTGCTATAAAAAAATTATTCAATATTACAAATAGAAATAAATAGAAAACCACCAATATCTTACATCTCATAGTTATTATTAAAAAAATTGTAAAATAAAAAATTGTGTCCTTCTTTATAAGAAACTTTAGCAATTCTGTAAAGTATCGTAACTGTACAAACATCCCATAAAGAAAGAATATGAAAAATAAATAATAAATAAATAAATAAATAAATTATCTTGGAGTTATTTATTGTCGCTGAAGATAGTTAACTGATATCAATTCATTGAATAAAAATATAATACTTATAGTAAAATTTTACAATTCATGCTTTCAGCACAATATTAAAGAATTCTGTAATTTAATAAAGTTTGCAATTATCAGCAACTGTCGCAATCTGACCATGCATTTTAACAGCTTTTGGAAGAAGTGATCTTCGTTTTCTGACTATGTTATCAATTTATTGTATTTATCTTAAATTTAATCTATCAGAAGATAAAAATATTACTTTCTTCACTAAACATAGCAGTCAAATATATAAAGTTTTATTCAAAATATTTTCAAGCTTTCAACTACGGTTCAGAAAAATGACGAGAGCTCTACTATTTCAGCAATTTTCAGAATTTGGGAAAATGTTGGAAAGGAATGGAAAGGAGCTATTAACTGATGAAACATTATTGCATGCAAAAAAGAAAAGATTAAAAAAAGATCTATCAACGAAACCATGCAGTTAATAGGTGTGCATTTCATGCTACAATTAGTGCCATATGAGGGGAAGGAGGAGGAATTAGTTGCACCTTGATTTGAAAAGAGGAGCCTTACCAGTGGCCTGTTCAAGCTCAGTATCATCAAACTCTAGTTGTGGTTCATAGTCATGGTAGTCAGATAAACTGCTGCTATAGGATTCGTCTAAATTGACAAAGAAAAAGGGCAAGAAAAGGAAAGAAATAAGTTAATAGAAAACATCCTTGTCTACATGGAGATGATATTTAATGGAAACAATAGTATTCTCATCATTAGCTTTTTAAATTCCTTAGCCCTAACATCTATAGTTAATTATAAATTCCATCAATGTAAACAAAAAAAATAATGCAATATTTAAATGCAAAAGGAAAGATTTAAATCAATTATGTCTAACAAATATATGTAAATATACATATTAGGAAAAAAATTGTTCAAAATACTGAAAAGATTATACTTCAAAGCTGATTCATAAAAAGTTACGCTTTCTATAATAATGGAAGTTGCAATGAACAATCTGACTAGAATTTTAAAATAAGTACAATATAAAATACTCAAGCATTTTATCTCTTTTTATTATGAAGTTTCAACGATATTCGTTGGCTCAGAATCTCTCCCACAACGTCAACGACATCTTCATTCAGACCCGAGAAACTTGTTTTGAAAAAGATACCAAGTTAAAACTCAATAAGAATTTTTGGTTCTGCTATTCGCTTTTGTATTGCATTAATTATACTGCTTCCCATATTTTTTAAAATAATTTATTAGAATACCTATATCATCCAGATGATGATTTTGATTCATTATCTGTCATTTCCCATTCAGTTTGGACAAATCTTAAGTCTAACCACTAGACCCTGAAGAGCTGTTGATATTATAAATTTGCAATGAATTTGCAGCTTCTTTAAGAACCCTTGCCTCCCAAAAAACCTATAATGCATTTGTTTTACTTCTGACAACTTATATTTGCTTGGAGAGAGCAGTTCTTACTCACCATCTTAAGTCTTACCTGCTGTTTATCGGAACCTATCCCTGAGTGAGGCTTGGACGTTTCTTTTTTTTTTTTCTTCAATGTTTGTTTTTCTCTTCAAAAAGGAGGAGGTAAGTATGACTATCACCTAATGGTGCCTCCTGTATTATTATCCAAACGACAACAGAAAAGAACCCCCCTTCAGGGAATGTAACTCTCCATGATTTATGATACAAAAATGATTGAGGGATAAGTAAAAAAAAAAATATGAATGGAGTTTTCCTTAAACTTCATCTGCAACACTGTACTTCAGCTTGCTTGTTAAAACCCAACAAAAGTTGAGTCAGATCCCACATAATGAAAATTCTCTTCTTTGCATCCTATCAAACAGGTTGACTCTTTCACATTTTATGATTAGGTCAAAAGTTATCTCACCGTAATAATATGAAAACCCTTCTTTCCCACTTGTTAAAAGGTTGTTGATCAAATGTTCTCATTTCAGCTGATGCAGATATCTTGTGTACAACTTATGTACAGATTATCTTCTTAAGCACTTTGCATATCTTAAGCTTTTCTGTTTTAATATTCCTACTTTACACATGATCTCTTGACACTAACACTAATGTTTAATTCCTAGATAATATCTTCTAACTCCAAAAACTTAGTCCTTAAATTTATTTTTTGTCTTAAGCTGCACTATGACTATTGCTCCATAAATAACAATTCGTTCTATTTTCCTTATCTTTCCTCTTCTCCTATTCCATTACTTACCACCTTCCTAATTCAGGTGAGGTTAATCACTTCAAGAAATTCTCACCCAATAAAAATTACTCAAGCTCCTCCTATCCGAAAGTGTTTTCCATTCTTTTATTGACTCTAAAAAAAGCAAAGGCATTCTTCATCTAGTCTCAATGTTGGGGTGGCAGTAAGCGGACTTGGGACCCGGTCGGGTGAAAAGTAGGCTACGGTGACCGGCGTTGGTCAGTTCCTTGGCAGCTTTTTGGGTCGAAACTGATAGCTATCGAAATTCGCCAAAGTTCCCTGTTTAGTAAAACATTTTCAGTTTTTTTACACTTTTAAATGGCAATCTCTTCGGCATCAGGACGGATTTATATATCAGTAGATCTTTAGAATGCTTACCACCAATCTCAGTGTTACCATATCTACTTTCTTTCATTCAAAATAATTATCATAACCTTTATAAAGATTTTTTTCCTTTAGAATGGTATGATTTCACATATACATGTTAAATACTACTAGTCATCACATAAGTGCCAGGGTGCGTTTATAACTATATATTGATGAATGGCTATTTGTGCTATCGTAAGATTGTTTATTGCAGTTCTAGCACTTTCGTCAAGACTAATTATAACAAAAAGCCTTATCTTTTCCAAACCAATATTTTTTGTTCCATGTTGTTTCTGGTTTAGGCCCTCTTCCTTCCCATCAAGGTTCTTTTGCAGATCAATTATCCATTCTCTTCACTGCTGTAGAGTGACACCTACAGTATAATCAATACTTGGAGAACCAGAAATTACTGCACTTTTTGCATCAAAAATCATTTCCATCACTATAGCAGCTTTTATCACAACCCTGTGATCAATAATAAAGATCTTTTCAGAAACTCGTATAGTTACATTTTTTAACTTTACCAGTTCTCATAGTTCTCTTACTGTATGTCATACACTTACTTTTCAGTTAGTCTTCAATGTCACCTCATCAAATTCTCTCCATCATCCCTAGTTCACAATTCTTCTCAATATTTCAGCTCTTTGTGCCCCATTACTACTAAGCTGTTGGTTGTCTAACTCATCAAAGGCTCCACTCATCTTCAACTTAGATTATTTTATGTGCTAGAATATTCTAAGTTAATTCTGGCAGATCTCATGAACTTTGTCCATTCTTCCTTTATTCCAAACGGATATTCTAGGAAGGGTTACTCCTTTCTTTGTCCTATGTTCTCAAAAATCACATAAGAATCTTATGATTAGGCCTTTTTTAACCTTTCATCTCAATTCTTGCTATGTATTATCTCTCTCAAGATGGAGACAGTGACCCCTCAATAACTAAAAGTAAGAAAATAAAAAACAAGAACAAAATTATTGAGGGGTCACTGTCTCCATCATGAATTACTAATTCTTCCCCTTGTATGCCTTTTGAGTCTTGCACTGGCTGAGGAGAGCCTAACAAGCTCGAAACGACCGTCCCAGAGTATCAGCTCGACTCTAAAGGCATTCTTTTTCTATTATCTCTTTCGTTGGGACTTTTATTTTCTTCTATCTCACATTCCTTATGTTTAGGTTTTTGACAATTACTTTTGATGTTTCAATGATTCTCACTCATAGTTTGGATATGGCTTTCCATAACTTTTAGTAACATACATGTTTCATAATTCCTCAATTAGTTTATCTTGTAAGCTTCCACTCCTGTCAGTAATACGTCTGATAGCCAGGCAGGAAAAGCTGTAAGCTTCTCTATATTTGGAAGTGTTGGTTGGTTTTGATAAGAGCTAATACTGGAAGTTCAACACTTCCTCTTCTCCACACATATATTCACACATTCAATTTAAAAACCACTTATAATGGTCTTCAATCTTAACATTATCTGTCATAAATCGATAACAAATCTGCCATTGTAGTTAGAATACTCTGTAGAAACATATCAATTTAAAACTAAACAAAATAAGTGAAAATGAAGTTAAATGTTGTTTTTGTTAAAATATTAAAAAATTATACTGATTTATTCAATTAGAAAAAAAAAAAGTCAAAAATATTTACAAAGAAAATATAAGAGATAAACACAACTCAAACAAAAATTAAGATGTAATCAGGATTTTAGAAAATGGGAATGACTGAAAGATACATATTCAGATCAAAACAGTTTAAATTCAGCATAAGACTTTCGAAACTTCAACTATCTTTTGCTAATGCTAAGTTGAAGAAGGATTTCTTAAATATCAATAACAAATGTACAACAGTACTTCAATGTTCCAAACATCTTCCTAAAACTTGGTCGTATGTTTCTTCGATATGTTTTTATGTAAGTGATCAGACTACTTAAACTACGGTGGTTATTTTTTTCTTTCTTTTTTTATTTTTATGCTTTACAGTTCAATTTACTTTTTATCCCAAACATCTGATATTCAAAATATTTTCACAATAATGATGGTATGAAAAACACACAATAATATAAACTTAAAGGATTACAATTATTAGCTTGGTTAAGAGACATAACTCATCTAAGGCATAGTTTACAATTCGGAATGTCAAAACAGAATACAGTTTTGTTTTTTCTTTCCCATTAGTTCACTGAATCAATAGATTCTCCTCTTACTTTTATACTTTTACATTTTTTTTTTTTTTTTTTGTAAGATAACGATTTCAAATAAACATTCAATATTTTCCCTCATTCCATCAACAAAACCCACATCAATACAGTATTAAAACTTAAATGGAATAAGAAAAATACACCAGCTCAGATTATGAACTAGTTTTCACGTGCAAAACTTGTAAAGTTCTCGTTTTTAAATTTCTTGCTCAAATCGTTGTGGGATTCATATATAAACCTATTCTGTGACATTGATCTTATGGCTTAAATCTAGTATTTAGAGAAAGCAGGCTGCTATTAGATAACTTTGCTGTTGAGACTGATGTAACCAACAGCAAAGAAAAAAACCCCACTATAATGTCAATAATTATCAGTCACGACGTATTTCGATAAATACACAGAACAACAGTAAAGCAACGCCACTAACTACTAGAGGATAATATAAATCATATGAGAGAGGATACTGCTGCCAAGGAGTTGGTTTTTTTTTTAATTAATTAATTTTAAATAAAAAAATGAATAAATGGAAAATGGCCTTCAATTTCTCTGGATGCTATTACTGAAAACATTTGAATTGGAGGTTCTGCTTTAGGATTATTTATATTTAAGGGTGAAATTCATGCAGAAAGTAAAGGCTTCTAAAGGTAACAAATGGAGTATGTGTAGTGCATTTTCTATTTTTTATGACAGAAGCTTCAGCTTTGGTGGCAGAAAGATTAGCTTGAACCACAACACTAAAATGGCAGCAGACGATATTTATATCTTCAAGTCAGTACAAGCCCATGTAGTTCAATTCAAGTAACCAAGAAATTATGATAAAACAAAAAGGAAAACAAAATGTGAAATGAAATGCTTACCGAATTACATTAAAGATGATTTTTTAATAAAAATTTTCACGAAATAGTTTTGTTATCTCAGAAAGACGTTAGCAAATAAAACTTGAACCAATATAGAAATGCAAACATGATTAAGAGGCAAGTCAATATATGACTTAGAGATAATAAACCAGAAGTTTTAAAATGTGGTTTATTCCATTTCGTAAGGGGGATGGGAGATTATATATGATGCTTAATTGACTGTATTTTATAGATAATACATACAAAATGAAGAGAAATTCACCCACAGTAAAAAGAAAAGAAAAGAAAAATATTTAATAATAAAATAACAATATAGTGTAAAGTTGCTTAATTTATTTACTTTGAAAGTTTAAACTGTAACTGCAATTAGAGTGAGATTATTTTAATTTAAACTGTTTAATGTACTCCCTATAACACTGAATTTTAACACAACACAAATTTACAAAGTCAATACTTCAACAAGCTAAGATTATTTCTAAACTGCAGTTCAATAAATGAAGAAAAACAAATTATTTGTCAACTGCTGACATTCCGTAATTAACGTAACTGAAATGAAATCAAGTGTGACATGAAGACGGACTCAGAATTCACAGCCCTTTTTCAAAAATATTATTTATAATAAAATGATAATTTGATAAATGATTCTATTACTAATAAATCAGGATTCTTAATGTATAAAAAGCCAAACTTTTCTATTAAATTTAAAATATGAAAGAAAGTTGATTTAAAACATTTTTTTTTTTTTAATTCTTATTCAACTTTGTGATTTTTGAAGGATTAATAAAATGGAAATATCCCAATTAGCCTAAGCAACTATACTTGCAAAGGTAGCACTGTTTGCTTTACTTCAGTTCACTCCATGAACCTTTAAATCATTCTTATATTTCCAGCTGATGATAATGTTAATTTGGCAAAGGCTACCATTATTGCAAAGTAAAGGAAAGAATACATTTTGGGCAACACAACACTTGCTAAAATAATAATGATTTTAAAATAAGTTTTGATCTTTTAATGATTATTTCAAAAAAAAGTTCTGATAAACTGTATTTAACATTAAATTTATAAAGTTTTAAACTTTAAAAATAAAATAAAAGCTCATATGTTTAGGTAATATAAAATGTTAAAAAAAATTAAAAATTAAAAATTGAAGAAGATGGAAGTACTTTCCTGCAGTGTTAACTAAATGAATGTTAAAAAATGCTAAAATATTAAAGGTGCATTAGTTAATTGCATTTTGTTCATTGATTTCGTCACTGCCTTCTTTTTGTCAGTTGTTAGACTTCTTTAAAATTTCCTCAAATCAATTAGAAAACTCAGAAGATCAACATTAAATGAAGAATTGCAATTCAAAAAGAAATTCTGCCTAGATATATATTTCAATCGAAAAATAAATGTAAATAAATCCTGACTTTTTAATCTGATCATATGTCTTATTTATTAATGTATCTGATACAAAACATTCCATATGACAGTGAAAATTTCAGAGACAGACTCTATAATCTTCCATAAATATCATATTTTAAGCTAAAATAAAATGATGAAAATACCTTGATAATATTCAATTCAGAAGTAAAATGTTTAAATCCATTTCTAAATTATTTAAAGGAAAAGCTTATGATAAGAAGTAAAAATATTTGTTATTCGTCATTTTCTTTTCATTTGGTAACAAATGATGTGAATGACTGTGTGATCCCCAAAACTAAAGAAAAGAAAGAAATTCACTATGACAGTGAAAATCTAATGGTCAATTTACACAAAAATATTCTTTTCACAACTTTTCTTCTATTTTCAACAGTAATTACTGATTCACTTGCCAAAACTTATATTACTCAGGAAGTAACAGAAAGTGTATTTGGAGTTTTGGTGTTCAAACTCACAATTCTTAAGATTAGTCAAGCATTATTCAATGAGACATAAATGTAATTTATCTTCTAGACAGCAAAATACAAAACAAGAAGAGAGAGAAGTGTTTTGCCTAAGATGTTAAACTGTAGTAATCATTCCACTTTTTATATTATTTGATTTCAGATATAATAGTGAAGGCTTGTGGTTTGTGACATTTGGGAAAATAATGACAAATGGAGTTGCAGGGCCTGCTTTAAAACTCAAACCGTCCCACCAAAAAAAACAAAAAAAAATCACTACTTCAAAGCGGATTTAAAAGCGTCTCGAAATATATTCTTCATTTTGCTTAGCCTTGGACAAATGCTGCCTAGGGTAGATTACTGTGCCAAAGCACCTACTATACCCGTCATTCTTATTTCGAATGTTACTTAATTAAAACAGAAATTATCATCAAATAACCAATTATTTTCACCAATCTGTAGTGATTTTAGTAAGTTCCCTAAATTAAATTATGATATAGATTTGGTATCTATTTATTTAATAGAATAAATTATTTTACAAACACGCAAGTGCTATCTATAGCACTAACAAACTAAGATGTAATCAATATCTAAATTGTGTGGGTGTGTGTGCGTAAAATCAATGCATATAAATGATGTTACTCAACACTGACTTTATTTGGATTCTAAAAATTATCAAGTATTTTTTGAAAAAAAGAAAAAAAAAATAATGCCTAAAAAGGATTTTTAAAGCATTAACTTTGCTTTTATTTAAAATTAAGAAAAAAAAAATAGAAATAAAAAAATTAAAAAATTTTTTTGTACAAAGTTCAAATAAATCATTCTTGTAAGTTTAAACCTGTCAGTTTAATAATAACATTAACAAGACTGACAGAAAAATAGAAGAGGAAACACCTCAGTTGAGAGAATCCAGTAATAAGCCACAAAGAAGAAATTGTTGAATGAATGACCTTGACTTGAACTACAGTGACCTCTGAAAAGAAGGAACACGTAACGGAGCTGCTATATTTGACTCAGAATCAAAAAGCTCTTTCTCTAATTAATTTTCCGGGCCATTTTAAAAACAAATTACAAAAATGAATAATACTAAAAGCACGCTATATTTAACTATCTACGCCAAGAAATAAATTACAACGTAGTTCACTTGGAACAATTTTAATAACATTACTGGTAGTTAGGCTTACAAAAATAAATAAATAAAATTAATAAAACTCAGTTTTGAGAAAAATCGAAAATAAAATATTTCTCATAAATTGTAATTTTGTGTGTGTGTGTTTTAATACACTTTTCTCAAAACTGGAATTTATTTTAAAAAAATTAAAATAAAGTTCTAATGTTTTATATATTATTTTCTTTTATTTTTATATTTAAAAAACGTAAATATTAATAAAGCAATAAAAATAAACAGCATTATATAAACATAGTTTTGTAAATGGAATAACGTTTTTTTTTTTTTTTTAGCCAGGCTTAAATCTTTTTTTGGATTATTAATTTTTATTTCTTCATAAATTATTTTCAATTTAAAAAAAAAAAAAAAATCAATAATATTTTGCGAAGAAATAACAAGAAAAGGAGTTTTCCAAGAAACCATTTTCTTTTCTTTTTTTTTTAAAAAAAAGGCAGAAAAAATATAGAGCTAGTTTTGCAGCAAGAAAAGACATTGAAATGTAAGAGTTAGTGGTTGGTTTCACCCATCCAAACCTTCAATTGAAACAACCACACCCTTTTTTACAAGAGAAGGAAAAAGAGAACAGGAAATTTATTTTCTATTCACAATGGCATCAACAAATTAATGTCAGTATTTGATGCGTTTTAACCGCAATTAAAAAAAAAAAGAGTGGAACGAACAATCAATTGGAGGTCCATATTTTAACAGACAAATCGATACTGGAATTAGTAAATAAAAACTTCAATACAATTACTTTGGAAACTGAATGATGTAGAATGTTACTTATATCGGGTCCCACCCCAAGTAAAATAAGGTTATATTTACCGAGTCCCTAGTTACCTTAATGGGATTTCACAGTTTCAAATATTGATATAAAATAGTGGTTATTTTCGTCAAGTCTGCCGCAGGTTTCAAGATACTTAGGAGTTGATAAATCATTTGGGCTTCAAGAATACGCTTTAAATTTTGGCGACATAAATTAGAAGAATTTTTCTGTTTCCAAACTAGACCAATGGAATAAGGATAACAAAGGCTAAGTAATGATATTGAGTTTCTGACGTTTCAGCGCGCGGGAATTCATCACTGCCTTTGATTGTTTAAAATTACGGACAGAAACAAATAGTAATTGTTTTCATTTAGCTTATTTCTCTATTTTATAAATTTTGTGTAAATAAACTACGGTACTTTTTTAGTTGATGGCCCCAGTTTATTTATATTTATGAACTATTTATAAATTCCTTCTAGCAAGCGGAAAACTCATCTAACCATAACCTTTTTCAGAGGGGGTTCAATTATTAAAATATCCAAAAACCTATTAAGCTATTTCCTTTTTCTTATTTGCCACGAGACAATACGGCCGATGGCAATTTTATTTTGCATCTGACCTTTTCTGCAAGTTTTGTGTGGTTTATTTCAAGTTCAACTGCTGGCCATTACGTTCTCAATGCCCTCGGAAAACGAAAGAAACTTTCCACTGCCAAGCACTCGAGGCAGCCATCGGTATCATGTTTCTAGGTTGTGGGGAGAGGAGGTGTTGATGTAGCTAATAATGATTTAGCATCAATATTCATTGTTTATATGTCAATATCCAACAATGATGAGGATGGGGAACCTGCAGCCTTTTGTGATACTCAGTGCGGCCTTTCGCATGCAATTTCAAATTAATACATACAAAAACAGTAGTAAAGGATTACATTATAAATAAATGAAGAACTCACAATGCGGAGAACTTCTTAAGACTATGTACAAAATCGATTGAAGGTAAAGTCGACCTAATAATTCCACAGTTATACCTCGCTTAACGACAGTGTTAGCTTCTCAAAAACATGTCTTGAAACGAATAACGATTTCTCATACAGTCCTATATTATTAATTCTCGATATATGTTTATTACTTTGTAACGGCTGTAAATATATGCCTCACATGATCTTTCGGGAACATTTTAATAACATAGCCTACATATATAGAATGCTCTATACTACGGACAACATTTGGGCAAAACTCCGATCGGCGGTCCCAAATTATGATAACCTCCGTATGCGGTCCCAATGTTGTTATTAATGAAACATTGTGTCAAGTGTAATGACATCGTTATTGTTATTAATGAAACATTGTGTATTGTTGCTTAAAAATCACTTTAAACGTGCCATGGCTGGTAGACCGCAAGCACCAAGAGTTCGCTTTAGTCATAAGTCGCACATATTCGGACAATATATATTTTTTTTGTATATATGTTGAGCGAAAACTATATGATTTGATGTGTAATAACTCTGGCTATGTGTTATCCTTCACAGTCATACTGTTATCTGTCATTAAAAAGGTTTATATAATTTGGGACCGCCGTTCGGAGTTTTGCTAACATTTGTATTGCGTTAAGTACAATTTAATGCCAAAATTGTACATACTAAAAAAAATGTAGGATTTTGGACCTAATTTTTTGGTCGGAAAGTTTATTGCATTGTTCTTCCCCCCACCCCCTGCTAATATTGCATTACTGAAATTTTTGGATGGATAGGTCGGGTTCACCACAACAGTAAAGGACTAGATTAGAATGAACTGAGGATTTTTCTATGAGAAAATCGTGACAAAAGCAGCTGAAATTGTTGAATAACGGAAGAAAATAATATTAAAGCTTCCACTAATCATAATACTTTGTTTGAAAAAAAAATACGCTGAAACAACAAAAACTGAGCTGATCCAATTTATTTCTGAGTTTAATGCAAATAGTGAACAGAAACAATTTCACCCACGCAATACTGCAGTTATTGCACTATGGTCACTCTTGACCAAACAGTGGCGGCACCATAAGAGGGACTGAATGAACAGGAAAACTAGGGAAGCTACAAACAAGATACCGGTAACCTTCTGGTTTAGTTTTTTTTTTTTTCTTCCCCATTACTTTTTAAATAACAGTTGTGAGGCGGCGGCTCTTGGAAATTAAGGGAGTCCAAAATCCTTGCTGTTATTGAAGACGCATATGCAGAAATCACAAGAATATACAGGGTGTCTACATGGTGTGGTTTCATGGGTGTACTGAGGATGTATTATTCAAAATATCATCAAAAAAAATGTAGAGAGAGACAGAGAAACTCTCCAAGTTTTTGTTCCATTTTAAGGATGCTCGATGAAGAAAATGGGGCTATAAATTTTAAATTTTGAGATGCAATACTTTTGCTGGAACCGACAGGGACATGCTACATCGAGTGCGAGACGAACTTGATTGGAGTTGATGTGTGCAGAGTCACTAGCGGTGCCCATATCCAGCATCCTTTAAATGGAACAAAAACTTGGAGAGTCTCTCTATAATTTTTTTGATGATATGTAAAATAATACACCCAGAGTACAATCATTTGTAGATATCCTGTATATAGACTCAAACAGATGAACTTTATTAAGAAGGATTTCGTCACATCATTTTTCCAGTATATCTCCGAATTCTATTAGACCTAGAAACAGTAGATATAGATTGGTTATTGTATAGACTAACAATTAATTGTAACTGTTCGTCATTATGTAGAATAAGCACATTTTGTGCATCTACTGTACTAAGCCTTTTTTGATGAAATCATTCAACCAAAAACAACAATTTTCACTATCAATAGACCGCATCACAAGATTCAACCAAGAAAAGAAACAAACAGTTACAGCAAATTCTCAATTTGGAATCACTGTTGATGCAGCTTAAAGATATCAGAAATGGACTTGACTATGATATAATAATTTAGAAAAGAAGTTTGTGCAAAGTACGTTCAAGACAAAGTTTTAAAGGTAAACGGTGAAACGGAAAAAAAAAAAACAAAAAACCCCGACCAATAATTATCTTTTTATTAACCTAACTGTATTAATTTTTATACTGCAACTAGCCGGGTACCGTCACTTCGCTCCGGAACCCTTGCATATATAGCATTAAAAAAAAAAAAAAAAAAACTTTATTTATTTAGAAAATTAATATTGAGATCGGAGAATATACGACTTCCCAGCCCGTTGTGGCTTCTCCGGATAACTCAGATGTATTGCGGGTTGGCGCCACACCAAAAATTTAAAGCAAAAATATAAATCCTCTTTATTCCCTATCCCGTGGGAATTCGAAAAATCCGGCCTTATTCCTTGTCTACATCATAAAGGGAACCTCTGTGCAAAATTTCAGCTTTCTAGGTCCAAGGGTTTGGGCTAGGCGTTGATGAGTGAGTGAGTGAGTCAGGACTTTTCTTTTTATATATAGAGATGATGTAATAAATAATTTTATAGTAAAAATCTGATATATGTATGTCGCTCCCTATTTTTTTTTTTTAATTTTCCTAGTCCATGAAATCACAAAGTTCTGTGAACCACTGGTCTAGCCTATAGTAAAACGATACAACTTTCAGAACCTGCAACTAACAAAGCGTCGTAGCAAAGATCAATTTTGAAGGAAGAGGAAATTTAAAATAGGAATTGTAAATCAATCATTTATTTTATCAAAAAAAGAAATCAATTGGAATAATCAATTAATTAACTCTAAATGAGTCTATTTCGAATGTCTCATAAAATTCAAAGCCTCTTTTTACAATGTTTCGGTTTTTGTAGCATTCTTCAACCCACAACAACCTTGGGCTCTGAATTTAACAAACTAACCAAAAATATAATTTTTTGAAGCTGTTGGCGAGACAAACATAGCGGAAGCAGCAAACTTTTGTTAACGGTATTTTTTTTTTTAATATCTAGAAATGTCAAAGGGATTCGTCTTAATATATGAAAAAAAATAAAAATAAATAAATAATCTTAGTATTCACCGTTATACCACATAGAATAAATCTCAATTTGCTACGTTTTTGCTGTATTTCGTATCCGAGTTATCATAAGAATTTACAGCGTTTGAATGGTTGGGGACAAGACATTTAAAACAGGTAACAGTTAGACGGAAAACTGAAATGCAAAAAAATTTACGTAGTTATTACAATCAGAAATATCTAACCACAAAATCTTTAAGAAACGGAGCCCAGGTGTAACGGATATGAATACATCAATAATTTGTTTCAATTGTCAATCAAACTGGAATAACGTTAACATTTCAATTATTTAAGTTATCAACCAAACTTATTAATCCCTCCCAAATACCCAAGTCCTTAAATATAAGATATTCTTAATTTCAATCCTTAATTATTCCATTGTGATTTGTAATTAGAATAAATCAACATTTTTTTCTCCCCAATTCTTTTGTTTCCAGTGACCTCGATGAGATTTCCACTATTTGGACAAACCCATTTCCCTCATCATTTTCCTGTTGATTTTATTTATTTATTTTTTCTCCGAAACATTGCTTAAGAACGCCGTCTTTTAAGCCGTACAATTCCGCGTATTAGTTTTCTTAATTTATTTATAACAAACGCAACTAAAATTGAAGTTCTTGTCTTTCCTTATTAAACACCTTGAGAAAGGAAATTGAATAGTTAGAAATAAAAAAATACCGCTCTTCATATTACTGGTTCTTGTTGTAATTTTATTTACGCCATTTCTGAAATGTAAATTAATTAGCAAACGACTATAATCAGTGTATTTTTCAAGGATTTACATTGGAAAGAAAAAACAATTAAGAAATATCTTAAAAAACGGAAAAACTGTAGAATGCACAAATTCGTTTGCTTTCACGCCTTGAGCCGACGGCAATCTGGGACAGCTGTTTCGTTCTTTTTTCGCCTTTGCGTTTGGCGTATCCTTTTATTAAATGCCTTTTGTGCCCAGCTCTTAGCGGGCTAAGGTAATTTTGCTGTACTGATTATAGCGATTTTTCTATTGTTTGCTTTTGCGGGGTCCCACTTTCGAGAGCGAGAGAAGGATCCATAGGCTTTCACGCGTTCTGAGCTTGATCATCGAAGCTAAATCTGGCTGACGAGTCCTAATAAGGACGAAACAGCTGTCCCAGAGATTGACGTCGATGATGGCTCAAAAGGAAACGAATTTGTGCATTTCTATATTTTTTTTCCGTTTTTCATGTTACAATTTATGCACGTAAAACCTTCTTACAAAGAAATATCTTAATAACTAGAAAATTCTGAAAGAATAGCTTATTTCAATAGGGCTTTCAATAATACATTTAATAAATGCACAATATTTTAACTACAACTTCAGTTATTATAGCTGCCTGGTATTTAAAATATTTAAATGTCATCTTAAAATTATTTTTCAGACGATTAAACGAACTTTAGCATTTCTATCTTTAGCATTATCGAAAATTTTAAATAAAAATTAAGAAATGATTCTATTACTTTTTAATACAAAATAGGATTATAACAGCTCTATATAAGCATCAAAATTGTGATAAAAATGAAAGCATTCTATAAGGATGTGATTTCTGTAATTCCTCCAAAAATATTTCTGTTTTCGTCGTAAATCGTTTTTCCTGTCGAACCATAAAATTCAGATAGGAATCCTTAATATTTAAATGTTTGTTTATTTGTTTCAGTGTGTGATTTTGTTAATAGCTGAAGAGCGACAAGGGCTACACTGCGCCAGGATATTAAAGCCTTGAAAACACAAACACACACGAGAGAAAGAAAAACATCAAACCGAAACCTGATTCCGGGATTCGAACAAGTTCATTTGAACGATTGTAGGCTTCTTATAGTGAGGTACATCTTCGAGATAAAGCCGTTTTTACTTCAAGGAGAATATTGAGGACATTATTATACGAGTGCTAATATGAACGATGTACGATATAAACGTTCGCAAAAACTGAAGTCCTCGACTCAGGAATTCCAATGAATTCTTGATATCAGACGTGGGTAGATCAAAACATGGCACATTTTCAGCTGCAGGAGTTAGTAGGTTGAAAGAGAAATGAAAATTGTACTTAGTGTAATGTACTCTCGCACTGGCAAAAGAAACGTGGTCCTAGTGGCGAAAAGGTCCCACCTAACCATTGATAGCGGCAGCGTTGAAGTCAACATAAACAGACGTGGGAGGGACAGTGTAGGAAAAATAATATAAGAGAAAGAATAATTAAAAAAGAAAACTATATAGTGTAGTTGGCGAGTCAACTTCCGAATATGACTGTAGAACCTAAAACAATTTATCAAAAACAAATTTGATCAGATTTATTTCCGGACCAAAACTAAATCGAGAACCGGTAGCGAATGAGAAAAATCGGTTTTGAATTATCGAAATCTTATCTGATGACAATTTGAAAAGGGAGAAACTCTTCAACAATCTTTAAATAAAGCAAACGATTATCAGAGTTTGCAGGAAAGCAAAGATTTTGATACCCTGATTTGTGATTACGCTATTTTGGCGGTTTTTAGCCCTATAGTTATAGTTCGTTACCTACGAGTCCGATTTGTACCAAAACAAACAAATATTCCTTTGAAGTGTAACTATTACACCGTTTCAGCTTCTTTAAGACAGCTAGTATTTTGATCACTGACGGACATTTACGTATAATATAGTATTCTAAAAAAAAAAAAATATTATTGTATGGTCACCTTTTATTTTTTCTCCATCTAAGAGATGGAACAAATGTTAAACCAAACTTACACTATCTTATGATAACTGTGCTAACAATGCTGTTATAAACAGTTACAAAAAGCCCCTTCCATTACGTGTCTTGGAAAAAAAAAAATCACATTCTCAACAAGCATTAACCTTTATTGAATTATTTTTATTTATTATATATTTAATTATCGTTATTAAGCGAAATGCGGTATTATCCACCAATCCTGTATCTGAGGGATACAGAAACGTTCTTTCTTCTGATTTAAAGTTGGGAAAATAATTATTTGTTGATTGGTTCATTTCTCAAGAGCAAAAAGCTAAACCAGGCCTTAATGATTACTAGTTAGTCAGAATGAAACAATGATTTCTCCAGAATGATAATCTGCAGACTGAAACAATGATTTCTTGAGGTAATTAAAATTTCTTAACTTCTGATAAATACTAATAAGATGATTTATAATAATGCATAGAAATTCCATAGTAGCCAAAGAAATATGAAATATCACATGTTAGGAATTTCAAGACCTGACCGCAAACGAAACGTTTGAGATAATAGAGCGAAGAAGAGTGGCTGCCACTGCACAAGAAACTTAAATGGCATAGAACAGGAAATGTAGCAAGACGAAATAATAAACACACGAGTCGGTCCGGGTAGCCAAGTGGTAAAGCACTTCACTGCGGCCTGCAGGAGCTGGTTTCAATCCTAGGCGAAAGTCGGGAATTTTTTGCATGCTGAATTCTCCACCAGACAGGTCCTAGAGTTAACCCAGCCCTCTATAGAATGGAAAGTGG
Organism: Thereuonema tuberculata; assembly: GCA_023159025.1. NCBI lineage: Eukaryota > Metazoa > Arthropoda > Chilopoda > Scutigeromorpha > Scutigeridae > Thereuonema > Thereuonema tuberculata. The sequence continues at coordinate 62,127,769 of JAFIDM010000004.1, forward strand.
TTTCTTTCCCGGGGATGCTGGGATGACCATCCGATCTCAAGGAGACGATATACCTATATCAGTGCTTCTCAATCTTTTGCTTTATGTCGCACTTTTGATATTTACAGAAATCCCGCGGCACAACAAACTTTTAAATTGCTTTCATTGCATATTCTACAATCTTTTGAAAAAGAATCTGTGATTTATAAATACATATTACAGTCTATTAACATTTTAAGATACCTTGAAATCTAAATTTTAAGTCAATTTGCAAGTGACTGAATACTTTATTAACCTTCATTGATAGAAGGAAACAAATTTAGTTTTTATTTCTGTTTGCTCAGGTTAGTTCACGTCTAGATTTTATTCTAGATATGAGTAGCATTTGGCTAATGTGAAGCTAAATGTTGATTACAAATGAACTCTCAGAATTTTCTCTCGACACACTGGATGAAAAGCTCTGTCCTATTTATCACGGATTTTGATGCCCTTTTGGGAGATGAAAGTAGACATGGAGTGTATATATATATATATATATATATTGAAGCTCGGTTATAACGCGGTTGTTTATAACGCGAATTCGGATATAACGCGATTTGGTCTAGGACCCCTTCTATTTTGGAAAGGTGTATAATTGTAAAATTGCAAAATATACCGTTTTTTCGCCTAAAATCAAATCAAAGGTCTAAATTAATATGCTTGTTTCCTTATTATTTACAGAAATTGAGACTCTATACCTACCCTAATGTCACGAAAATGCGTCAAATACAATGTATTTTTAAAAAAATACCAGAATCACGGACTTTTTCGTTTAACTAAAATAAATATCGAGATCTATTTTTCTGTCAATGTCAACCAGTAAAGAGGCCCTTGTAATCTAATAGGCATATAAATACCTAGTTTCGATCCACGTTTGTACAAGATGCCAAGATGGCGGCGCCAATCGATTTTGGCTAATATAACCCATCAAAGTGTTGAAAAGATAATGATTTATGTATTTATAAATATAAAATTCTCTCACATAGCTCTGAATGATGTAGGTAATCGCGAAATGACCATTTTAAATCGATTTGGCGATAACAGGGTGCGATATACGACATTTGACATCCCGAAGTAATAAAAGTTCGGTTATATCGCGATCTTCGAGATCTTGGATCCGAAGATCGCGTTATAACCGAGCTTCTGTGTATATATAGGTTTGGGGGCCAACCCTCTACGGATTTCGATATATTTGACATTGTTTTCAAAGAAAACGTTTGTTTAAGATGAACAGAAATTCTAAGCCGGATTGCGATGAGGCAAAGAAAACGTCGACAAGATAGAAGATGGATGAAACTGAAAAATTTTGTTCAAAAAGAAAAAAAAAAAAAAAAAACCAACAACTTTTGAATTACATTTGATAAAACACCCAACCTCTGAGATCGTTACCCTGAAATAATCTAAAAACACTTGATGTAACATGAAATTGATGCAGAAATGGTGTGAGAATTCAGCAAATAAACAAAAAAGATTTTTTTTTTTTTTGGTCAATTCGCTAAATTTTTATCCCATTTCTCTGTATGCATTATTTGAAGAAAGTAAACAATCAAGGAATGCACAAACACTTCCCAAACATAAACTCAAAATGTCGATGGAGATTGGTGGGAATCTTTTCATTCTGTATCCTTGTCTCTCTCTTTCCTTTTTAAAAATTATATATTTATTATAGGAAACCTAAGTAATCAAAAACTTAATATTTGAGAAAAATCAGAGGATTTTTTTTTTTTTTTTCATTTAAGGCAGTGATTCTCAAACTTTCCACTATTACTTACTTCAAATTTAAATATTTAAGGACATGAGCGCATATATATAATCGTCTAATGCAGGGTTTCCTTTTTGAAGGTTCGACCCACTTTCGGGCGAGACTTTTGTTTGCCCCCCCCCCCCCCTACCTTATTTCAACTGACTGAAATTCCAATAAATATGAAGGAAAAACTCTTTGAAATATGTACTGATAGAATGTTGAAACTAAACTACAGCGTAGACCAGTTTTGGATCAAAAGAATGAAAGAATACCCTGAGCTTGCAAAAGAAGCTCTTCAATTTTTGATACCATTTGCAACCTCGTAATTAATGCGAAATAAGTTTCTCGTCTATAACTGCCTTCAAAACAAAAGCGAGAAATCGCCTTGAACTTGAAAATGCTATCATTGCGTGTGTATCGAATACAAAGCCCCAGATTTCAGAATATAGTGTGTTTTTTGTTTAATTTTGTAAATTCTCTCACGATCCCACAGGGATCACTGATTTATTTATTGTATTTAACAAACTTTTAAAGTAAAGAAAAAAAAATACTATACTTCGAATTAATTAATTTTAGACATATATAGTATAAAACATAATACAAATATTATTCAGTATCTATGACTATCTGGTGCAATGGTAATACAAAACATGCTGGCATTACATGATATGAAACCTTTGATGGATTAATTTAGTTTCTAACATTTGTAAAAGCGTATTTACAAATATTTTCATTAGAAAATGTAACTTAGAATTTGCTTCATTTCTTTCCATTTAACTGTTAAAAATATATTTTTAGAATATAAATGTTGACTTGAGCCGCTGACCGTGGCCGAATTATTTTCTTTTTTGATGCAAATAAAACTGAGATCAATAATTTAATAAATATATCAACTATCAACTTGAATTACGGTGATTTATTTTTTATGAACTCTTCCGCTGCAAAGAGATATTTTGTTGAATATAAAGTATTCAAAACAGAGTATTACTTCCAAGTTGTTTCCTTCCGTGGAGCTCCAATGAACGATCGTTGAAAATGCAATTTCTAGGCCAGTGTTGATGAATTCACGAGTTACGAAACACACACACAAAAAAAAAAGTTACGTCCACTCACTAAAAGGGATATTTCATTATTATTACTTCTATTTAAAATTTTAACAAGAAAGTCTGAGAGAACTTCAAGTCTACTTCCATTAAAATGTTATTTTTACAATTTCTTTATTTTTGATTTTTTTTAAGTCATAAAAAACGATACAATCAAAAAGGTCTACGTTTTAATTTTTTTTTTTAATTACATTTTTAATTCTATCTATGTAATATGACAATAAAAATTTCCATTTTCTAACAAAAATAAATAAATAAATCCGTGTTACTTAAATCCAATTAATTTAAAGCACATTAAAGCGCGCGCAAATCAGTGGATTACTACTTCAAGTATAAAATTTCCTATACTGTAATTTCAAATATGAAAGATCGTCTCCTGTCCTTAAATAAGCGTATCAAGTTTCACGAAGACGCAGTCAGTGATTGATAAGGTATTAGACACACATTGATTTGATGAGCTTCATTTTTATTAGGAAAACAGGTTAATACACAAGGTAGGAGCAGCAATGCCAGTAGCGATCGCATATTGCCACATGGCTTCTATACAGAGCGAATGGTAAAATCTCGGAAACTTTACAACTTCAAAACCCCTCAGAAAAAAATGGAACCTCTCCATAGATTTGGGAGATCAAATTATAATAAAAATAGACCTACCATTGTCAGATTTATAATTAAGAAGAGAAAAGAAAAATTTTCTTCATTCTAGTTGAAGTCAATATAAAAAAAATGAAGAAATAAATTTTTATAATATACCAGATTTTAATAAAACTTATAAATTAAGATCAAATTTTATAGAGGAGATCTATAACTATTATCCGCGCGCTCAAAGATGAACCTCCCAGAATGCAACGCAGATTATAGATTGACCTTTCCTGGCTTTTCGTTAACATTCAAATGGAAGAGAAAATGGCGGTCGTCCTGACTGTCGGCAATTCCTTCTTGATATGCATATCAGCAACAATTTGACGAATGAAGTAACAATCAAAATCGTCAGGCGAACTCTTTGGAGCCAAACGAGGCCTTTTTCTCCCTGGCGTTCGTAGCAACGGCGACTGTACAATTCTCTTCACCGTAGACAAACTCACTCCAGTATATTCTGCAGTGACCTTCAACGCATCCTTTTTACTTTTCAAATCGTTGTTGGGCGATACATCTTCTAGAAATCGACGAGCAACGTTAAGAATAATTTCCCTAGCTTGACTGTTGATAACTCTTCCTCGTCGAAATGTTGACTGTGAACCAGCGACCGCCATTTTCTCTTCCATTTGAATGTTAACGAAAAGCCAGGAAAGGTCAATCTATAATCTGCGTTGCATTCTGGGAGGTTCATCTTTGAGCGCGCGGATAATAGAAACAAGTTCTTAACGGCTGTGAGCTAGTCTTGTCGACCTTTTTAATGAGGTATAGATCATGTCCAGCATATGTCGTTCCCAAGATACGAATTTCTCGCAACGGACGGACAGACAGAGTAAGGATATAAGGCTTTTCTTGCTGTGAGCTACGCTCTGTATAGAAGCCTAGAAAATAATGAAATTAGATTTTTAAAATATGCCTGAACTGCACTTTCAAAATGTGAAAATTTTTATTACAAGTGAACCTCTCATATATTTAACAACATAAAAGTTAAATATAAAAAAAGATAATACATTTATTTATAATTCGACAAGAAAATATATGATATATTATCAATGTAAAACAGAGGAATTCAATAATAACAGGGTCATCGCTGCTCTGATAGATCTAATCAAGATTTCATTTTTTTTAAAAGGCAATAATTACTTCATGGTAGAAAATGGCTTTTGAACGAAAGCATTTCTTCAAATAATCCATTCCAAGCGACAGTTTGAAGACCACTGATTTATGGGGTTATTTTTATCCTCCAAAAGAAAAGCATGGGAACGTGGTAACAATGGTGTAACAAAGCTTTACAAGCTCTCACGTGATGGTGAATTGATAAGATTATTCTCAAATTCCACAGTTCTTCCTTATTAGCTGTTGTATGTGCGTTGTATTGCTTCCAAAAATTCAAATTTAGTCGACTTTTAAAGTTTCCATAATTTCGTGTCGTCTACTTGTTTTTTTAACGGAAAATAATTTCAATCGGGGAAGGTCTTTATAAAAATTGAAATTCAATTTAAAACTGAGATACAAATTTTGAAAGCATAACTGGTTTAACAGTTATGGGTCTCAGGTAACTTATAGTAAATTGTATGAAAAATGGAATTACAATAATCATCAGAATTATCAGTTAATATAAGAAGCAAACTTTTTATATATTTGTCAGAGTTCTTGAAAGCAGCTTTTTTTTTATTATTCAATCCAACGCAATGCCTTATAAAGAGGCACGTATTATGTAATATTTTACTAAGTGAATATTGTATGAGATGCATAATGAGGAAACGGTCTATTCGAGAATGAAAATAAATCCTGTAGAATGAACGAGAAGATCACCTAATAAAAGAAAAGAAAAGCAGCTATCAGAAGTTTTGAAAGCGACTGTCCCCGTGGACTGAGACCGATCATCCAGAGTGGCCGGAAGCTGTTTTTTTTTTCCTTCTCATTATTATTTCTCCTTCAGAATTGGCTAATGTTTGTAAAACGCTTAGCTGTTTCCTCCCTGGGAGTTAAGGTGAACCAGCCTCCGACTTACGCTTCATCTCGTTAAGGTGGTTATCGTAGGAGCCTCTATCTCCTGTGTGTGTGAGATACAATCACGATGCTTTATCCGTAGCTATTAAAAAAAAAAGGCCACCGGAGTTAATATAAAAGAGTTTCATTTCCATTAATTGAGATTTTAAACTGACAAGAAGCGATTCACGTCCATCAACACTGATTTTGTCAAAAAAAAAAAAAAGAAATTAAAGATTACGTTATTTTTTCCCCAACGATTGATTACATTCTGTTATATAATAAATTTAATCTTTACTTTTCGTTCGTTATTGCATATCTACTAAATTTTTGTTAATGTGTTCATTGATCCAGTCTATAAATTTTATTAGCATTCTTTTAAATTAATCGTTATATATTAATTGACAGAATTGTCTTTGGAATATTATTTCAAGGTCAGCAAACTAAATAATCAAGAAATGATAACTTGTTAAAAGTTTCACGGATAATTACACTAAAACGCTGAGATGATTCTGTAAATCCTTGAGTTTTTCGAATTATCAACAAGTTTAATTCTTCCTGCAGAAATCCAAGGATATGGGCTTCAATTACTAACAGTGAAAGTCTCTACCGATAAGGAAAGTTCTCGAATTATATTTCAGGGTCATTCCATATCAAATCATCCAGAAATTTTAGGAAATGTCACCCACCCTCACAGAAAACTTTGAAATTTTGTATAATTGAAGTTTACTTAGATATATGAACATTTCCAAAATTTAAATGTTGCAGGTTAAGTAATTTTTCAGTAATGGTCTCAAGAAGTTATATGGATCCAGGAACTCAGGTGTTCCATGGACGAGCTCCTTGATAATTTAAAAATGCAATAGTTCCTACAGTTTTTGCAGTAGAACCTTGATTTTTTTTTTAAATTAAAGAGGAATGTTTATATTTTTATGTTCATGCTTCTTTTATTGAGTAATCATAAGTTTTTTTTTAGAAAAAAAATGTAAATAATTTTTTTCAAATAAATTCGATACCTGGGCATTGTATTTTTTTTAAGATATTGCTCCATCATAGATTCCTTTTAAAATTTTACAATATTATTATAAATCCTTCTTTATGTCACACAAAAAAAATCAGTTTGTAGAAATGATGGGAAGTGTAGAAAAAACACTACATTAAAAAAAAAATTAAATTGATAATTTCTGACTATCATGTCACCTGTAAAATGAGCACCATAAAAAATACATATGAACAGAAGTGTCTTGTTTTAAGTAATTTAGCTGAAATGTATTCTCTCTATAAAAAAAAGTATCCTGAAGACAAAGTAGGATTTTCAAAATTTGAATCTCTTCGACCAAAACAGTGTATACTCGTAGGATAATCAGGAACACCTACCGTATGTGTCACCACTTACAGTCAAAATGGTAATTGCTTCTAAATTCTATTTCTATTAAAGTAACATACCATGATCTAATGAAAACAGTAACATGATATAAATAACCGAGCCTGTATGCTCCTTCTGTGCAAAAAATGCCCCCCCCCCCTTCCTAGTTCTTTACTTCAAACACACTTAAAAAATGAAATAGAAGACTATGATCCTGATGTGATGGTTCAGTACAGTCAATGGGTATCAACTGATAGAATGACTTTAAATGTTCAAATCACCACTCTATCCGAATTCTGCGACACACTAATTAAGAAAATTGAAACACTTACTCCACACTCTTTTATTGCTCAATCACAGTCTGATTATCTGAAAATGAAGAAAGAAACACTTGATGAAGGATCAGTGTTAATTTTAATGGATTTCAGTGAAAATCTCCATTTTGTTGTTCAAGATGAAGTACAAGGGTACCATTGGAACAATGGTAGCTGTACTCTTCACACTGTTGTTATATATTACAAAAAAGATCAACAGTTGCAAGCAAAAAATTTGTGTATCATTTCTTATGATCTAGAACATGATGTGGCCCTTGTGTATCAGACTCAGAAGACTATTGAATTTTTTGAAGTTTGAATTTCCTGAAATTCCACTTGCTTAAGCTGAATATTTCTCTGACGGATGTGCTGCACAATATAAAAATTGTAAGAATTTCAGAAATATCTGCTACCATGAACACGATTTCAATATAAAGTGCAGCTGGTCTTTTTTTTGCAACCAGCCATGGCAAATCTCCCTGCGATGGTATTGGTGGCACTGTCAAAAGACTTGTCACAAAATCAAGTTTGCAAAGACTATATAAAGATCAAATACTTACTGCATCGCAGGTATTTGAATTCTGTCGGGAAAACCTACAAGGCATTTCAGTTCTCTGTTTCAAAAGATGAAATGGTTCAAGTCAGAAATTTTCTTTCCCACGCTTTGAAAGTGCAAAAACTGTTCCTGGAACACGATCTATGCATCACATTATACCACTATCACCAACCAAGATTGGAGCAAAAAGGCTAAGCTATGATACTGATTTTAGTATCATTCATGATTTCTCTGCACTTCCGCCACTGATGCCATTATGCTCTGTGCAGCCCAACTGCTATGTTGCATTTGTATATGACTCTTCTTGGTATCTGGGGATTGTTGAGAAAGTGAATGGTGTAGAAGGAGATGTTACAGTAAGGTTCATGCATCCTCATGGACCATCCCCGTCCTTCTATTGGCCTGATAATGATGTTTGTGATGTCCCATTCTCACATATTCTATTTGAAGTTGAAATCACCACAGCAACAGGCCATACTTATTCTCTAAACAAAAAGTCTTCTTGATTGGTGGAAGAAAAGTGGTCCTCATACAAAAAAATATTAAATGTGAAGCATTAAAGCGTCTTGTCATATATATATTTCCAAATGAACTTGAATGCAGATACATATCTTATATAATGTACGAGTATATTTTATAGTTTGTAGTTTTGTTTTATATTGCAATTTTTTTTACATTTGTATATTTTTATGCTCACTTATGTTGTTAATGTTTCTTGAGTAGTTAACAGTATTTCTATTATTGTGATATTTTGGGAATGTTAATGGCTGAATGAAAATGTTTTCAAAATTCAAGATGAATTTTTTTTTTGTGAGTACCATTCATTTCTCAAAATTGATTTTTTTTTGTGAAGCAAATTTACTATTTGTAGATCAGTTTCTAATTTTTTTCAATGATTTTCAGAGGGGAGGGCAAGTGTCCAAATTTTTTTTTTTAATTTTACAAAAAAAATTAATCAACAAAATTTTATTTGGCCAATTTTTTCACAATTTTCTTTTTGAGAGTACCATTCATTTCTCAAAACTGATTTTTTTTTGTGAGGAAACTTTACTATTTGTAAATCACTTTGTAATTTTTTCAATGATTTTCAGATGGGGGCAAGTGTCCAAATTTTTT
>JAFIDM010000004.1:62137013-62172227 GCA_023159025.1 Thereuonema tuberculata
AAGAAGAGAAAAGGAAAATTGTCTTCATATAATAATTCTAGTTGAAGTCAATATAAAAAAAAAAATGAAGAAATAAATTTTTATAATATACCAGATTTTAATAAAACTTATAAAATTAAGATGAAATTCTAGAGGAGATCTATAACTTGAGAATCACACAAACTAGAAACGAGTTCTCAATGGCTATGAGCTAGTCTTGTCCAAGACCTTTTTAACGAGGTGTAGATCATGTCTCTAGCATATGTCGTTCCTGAAATATGAATTTCTCGCAACGGACACAGACAGACAGAGTGGGGATATAAGGCTTCTCTTGGTATGAGCTACGTTCTGTATAGAAGCCTAACTAATGAAATTTGATTTTTAAAATCTGCCTGATCTGCAAATTAAAAATGTGAAAATTTTCATTACAAGTGAATCTCTCATATATTTAACAACAGAAAAGTTAAATAAAAAAAAAAAAAAAAAAATAATTTATTTATAGTTCGACATGAAAATATACGATATATTATCAATGTAAAACAGAGGAATTCAACAATAACAGGGTCATCGCTGCTCTGATAGTTCTAATCAAGATTTCATTTTTTTTTTAAGTCAATAATTATTTCAAGGTAGAAAATGGTTTTTGAACGAAAGCATTTCTTCAAATAATTCATTCCAAGCGCACAGTTTGAAGACCACTGATTTATGGGGTTATTTTTATCCTCCAAAAGAAAAGCATGGGAACGTGGTAACAATGGTGTAACAAAGCTTTACAAGCCCTCACGTGATGGTGAATTGATAAGATTATTCTCAAATAACACAGTTCTTCCTTATTAGCTGTTGTATGTGCGTTGTATTGCTTCCAAAAATTCAAATTTAGTCTACTTTTAAAGTTTCCATAATTTCATAATGTCTACTTGTTTTTGTTTTTTTTTTTAACGGAAAATAATTTCAATCGGGGAAGGTCTTTATAAAAACTGAAATTTAATTTAAAACTGAGATACGAATTTTGAAAGCATAATTCGTTTAACAGTTATGGGTCTCGGGTAACTTAAAGTAAATTGTATGAAAAATGGAATTACAATAACCATCAGAATTATCAGTTAATGTAAGAAGCAAACTTTTTATATATTTGTCAGAGTTCTTGAAAGCAGCTTTTTGTTTTTTATTCAATCCAACGCAATGCCTTATAAAGAGGCATGTATTGTATAATATTTAATAAGTGAATATTGTATGAGATGCATAATGAGGAAACGGTCTATTCGTAAATGAAAATAAATCCTGTAGAATGAACGAGATCACCTAATAAAAGAAAAGAAAAGCAGCTTTCAGAAGTTTTGAAAGCGACTGTCCCCGTGGACTGAGACCGATCATCCAGAGTGGCCGGAAGCTGGTTTTTTTTCCTTCTCATTATTATTTCTCCTTCAGAATTGGCTAATGTTTGTAAAACGCTTAGGGGTCATTCCACAGAAAACGTAACTTTTAAGAGACAAAAATGTTAAAAAAAAAATATTGACAAACAAATCTGAAATTTATTTTCTAAGCAGTATTATTGCTCCTATGAATTATAAAATGAATTGTTACATTGTTTCTTCCTTTTTCATGAAATAAGGAATAAAATAAAATTTTGATATGGACGAGGATACACAACTGTAACAGAGTATAAGATACAGTAATGAAATCTACCATATTTTAAAAGCATAACTCATAATTTAAGTAAAATTTCAATTTATTCTGAAACTGAGTGGTTAAACAGAACATTAACTTATCGCAAAATAGCAGAAAAGAAATTTACCGATAATAATAAACAAATATTTTAATATCATAAATATTTTAAATTAATTATTGAGATAATGATAATAAACAATATAGTACAGATACCAAATCAATTAATGACTCATAGCATTTAAATAAATGATTTTGTACCCTCTGTTACGAAATTAATATCCTCCATTCAATGTTAATGTAACGGAGGATACATTTCTGCAAAATTTCCCTAGTTTGTCATGCTTATTGTGAGGTTAGCTCGTGAACATCCTTTAAAATGTAATTGAATCGTATTTAAGAATAACTTCAACAAGTTCTATGTATTTTCTCAATGTTATTTATTAGTCTAAGTTGAGAACGGAGGATACACAAAGATTAGAACCATCTTGAGAATCCTGAAGAAACTGTTAGATAGAATATAGTTAAACCATACTATTTTACTCCAACCACAAGACAGAGCTAAAACAAAGTGGCGTCTTTTCCTCCTTCATCCATTCTTTGTGAATACTATTGCCATCTAATGGGAATTTGTTAAAATATCTTCAGAACGGAGGATACAGGGAAAGTCTGTGACAAACTTTCAAACCTAAAAACATATGTTCAAGCTAACATTTTCTCATTTTTTTTTTTATGTCGAACTGAAGTTCACCTTTTAATGTAAGAAATACAATATGACTCACTTATTCAATATTTCCTTAAGTTCATGAAATAATTAACCACCCTTCTGACGAAGCACTTGTGACACGTAACGGAGGTATACATATCTTCACTATTGTTTAAAAATTTAATAGAAATAAAATGAAAGAACAAAGAATACCAATGTTCATATCTTCCTTCGTTTGTATTGCTGTTTATAACCACTGAAAGAAGAACTTTGAATATTTCTTAAGCAAATAATTGCCTTGTACGTAAAAAGGTACGTTTTCTGTGGAATGACCCTTAGCTGTTTCCTCCCTGGGAGTTAAGGTGAACCAGCCTCCGACTTACGCTTCATCCCGTTAAGGTGGTTATCGTAGGAGCCTCTATCTCCTGTGTGTGTGTGAGATACAAACACGATGCTTTATCCGTAGCTATTAAAAAAAAAGGCCAACGGAGTTAATATAAAATAGTTTAATTTCCATTAGTTGAGATTTTAAACTGACAAGAAACGATTCACGTCCATCAACACTGATTTTGTCAACAACAAAAAAAAAAAAAAAAAAAAAAAAAAAAGAAAGAAATTAAAGATTACGTTATTTTTTCCCCAACGATTGATTACATTCTGTTATATAATAAATTTAATCTTTACTTTTCATTCGTTATTGCATATCGTACTAACTTTTTGTTAATTTGTTCATTGATCCAGTTTATAAATTTTATTAGCATCCTTTTAAATTAAGCGTTCTATATTAATTGACAGAATTGTCTTTGGAATATTATTTCAAGGTTAGCAAATTAAATAATCAAGAAATGATCACTTGGTAAAAGTTTCACGGATAATTACACTAAAACGCTGAGATAATTCTGTAAATCCTTGAGTTTTTCGAATTATCAACAAGTTCTTTCTTCCTGCAGAAATCCAAGGATATGGGCTTCAATTACTAACAGTGAAAGTCTCTACCGATAAGGAAAGTTCTCGAATTATATTTCAGCAAAAATCAACTCCAAAGAGAATGGTTAAATAAAGATCTTCAACATAAGTTACATTAAATTTCACTCTGTAATTTATTAAGCTAAATTAATTAAACATAAAAATCGAATTTCAGTTTTTAGTTTACGCTAAAGAATTACAAAAATGAATTTTATAAAAAAATAAATATCCAATATCTTTCAGATAGAATAACTGATAGTGGAAAAGCAAAAAACAAAACAAAAAAAAAGGTAATGGATTTCTTGTCTTTTTTTCTTTGTGAATTATGTCAAAAACCCAACAAAAAATGATGAGATTATAATAGTTTTTTTTTTTTGCCACAGCTGTCTCAATACTTAAAGTTACTTCAGCTGCTGTTTAATAACGTTTTTTGTTAATAGCAAAAAGTACATATTAAAGAGTTTCTATTTCAAATCTGAATTGACGGTTAAATTCGTGACAGCTTCTTTACGGTCACTGAATGTGATATTATACAGGACGAGATGTCACCAGCATAACATTCTGGAATCATCCATTCCAACTGTGTCCTAATCATTTGAGGAAGAGAGAAATAGGAATTTATTTATTTATTTTTAAAATAGCAAATTAAATAAATAGAAAGTTATTTATTCCAGCAAATACACAAGAAATTAAAAAAAAGGCAAACCTAATTGTGGCACTTCAGCTTGGGTTTTAGTAATTCTTTATATCATTCCCTTATTGTGTAAAGAAAATAATCAAGTTTGCTGCCATATGATTTCTTTTGGTAGTAATGTCTTATCTGCTATAACAGGGGATCTTCATATATTATACACACACAAATCGACCGAGGCTGGCGTAGCTGTAATTTCGAATTTATCTTAACATTTCTTGCGTTGTACTGCTCTCTGTAATTGCTGTAATAAATTACCTTCATCCTTCAAACTCCAATAACTCCCTTCCTCATAGATTTTTTTACATATCAATTTCTGACTTGAAAATGCTATGTTGAAGATATGACATCTCACTGTCATACCCCTATATTTCTTAATTAGGTGTTGGATCGGCTGACCATAGGGGTGTTTTTTTTTTTCTTTTTTGATTCAAATTTAATATTATTTTACAAGCTGTAAATTTTTCATCATATGTATTGAACGTTAATAATTGATATATAAAAATCTTATTTTTTTTTTAATTTTAATTATAAAATAATCGAAATTAATAATATAGGAAACATTAACATAAAGATTTATTAATTTCTCAATATGTTAAAATTAGAAATTCTTGTTATAACAGATGGAAATGAAACACTACTTTAGAATTTATGAAGAAATAAAATAATAATAATAATAAAAACTACAGCAAATATGACTTAAAAAAATGCCTACGTCTTTTTGTGTGGAATTCAATGCCAATGATTACACAGTGACGCATTGCATTCTTCAGATAAAGAACATTCAAATCATAACAAATGGCTTAAATCTACAATTATAATATATTATGTAGATAAAAAAAAAAAAAAATGCTGCTCCTCTTTTTGGCAATAAAACAAAGTTGTTTACTTTTGCGGATGATGTATTTATTATCAAGTAGCTTAAATTATTCAAACAACCCATCTATTTATGCAATAGTTCCATCATAAAAAAAAAAACCATTGCATTTATCATTTGCTATTCTGCGCTGGTCACTTTCAAAAATAATACTTCCTAAGTTGACAGAGCTTCGTAATATAGTAAACAATCCTTTGCAAGAATTTATTAAAAAAAAAAAATATCTAGAAAAAGTTTTATATTTCACTTTATATTTCTTTACATTTTTTTATAGCATTCTTAGGTTTTATGCATCAATGTTATTGAGCATTACCAATGCATATGAGCATCAGGAAAATGACATTTATGTAATTCTTATAAAAAAAAAAAAAGCACTCTTATAAGCTGAATGTTAGGAAACATCCTGCAGCGCAACAAAAACATGCCGTCATGTGACCCATAACATTTTCAACAACACTTATTATCACTAATTAGTTACCAACCGTTTTAAAGAGTTAACAAAAATTAAAAAAAAAAAAAAAAATCGGACCGAAACTGATGAAAGATGAAAAATGACACTTTCAGGATCATCTTGATTCGAAGGCACATTCCTTCTTCGTTGTTGCTCCATTATCACTTCAGTAACACCCACAATATTAAAAACTTATCAAATGTCATCTGCCTTGTCCTTGCTTAATTAATCGCACTTCCTTTCGGCTTCAAATTCCCGCCTAAAAGTAAACTGAAGATATCTTTTACTTCTATAAAGTTATTCCTAAAAGGAAGTTTTTCTATTCAAAAGCAAGCTCGAACTTTCAATTTAAAAATAGATAATGAACTCATTGATCGATAAATCTATAATAAACTGATTTGAAATAGATACATCATAGTAGGGAAACGAGCTTATTTACGTAAAATATGTAAAACAAAACATTATAATTTCCAGAACTGCACATAAACAATTGAAGTTCCTGAAGCAAGAAGATAAGAATCTGATTTTAAAAAATATCATTATAATAACAAAGCGTTTAAAATTAGCTTGTCAATCCTCCTAATTAACTCCCGTCACTAAATTTCCTACATAAGAAAAAAACAATAATAATAAAAAAAAAGTTCATAAAATATTTTTTTTTTTTTTTTATGACGTCGTTTGCTAATATTTTCGACGAGAATATTCCCATCATTTCGTAAACATATCAACGAAATTGCATTTTCATATGAGAAACAAGGATTAAGGAAGTTTTTCAAGTTGCACCGGTTCATGTTTTGATTTATCGGTTTTTTTTATATATATATTTTTTTTTGTTTGAATCAATTTAACCTCAATTAAAGATGAGAAAGAGAAATATGTTCAAAAAACGACACACATGGATAGCGTCATTGTGAGCTGTCCTCTTTAGTAATGTTATTGACCTTTGACCTTTACACATCAGCTGTTAAACACCAATAAGCCTATCTGTCGTCGTAATTATTTTCTTTTGCAGTTGACAACATGTCGCAACTCTAATCCCAATTCAAAACGAGGACTTTGTCTCCATGAAACGACCATTGCAGCGATGTTTTTTTTTTTTTTTCTTCTTCTTTTATATTTTTTTTTCTTTCCCTCCTACTCGGTGACGCTTCTACGCTGAAAATATGAAGGACTCGGTTGTGCCTCCACAGGAAGTCCGACTGCCTTCTCTCCAATTATCTAATTTATTTTAGAGACCGAGACAGACCAAGAGAGAAGAAATGCACGATCACGGAACCCAGCTGAAACCAAGGCGCGAATTGAAGAAACATCTTTGTGAATTAACACCGTTTCGTAATTAATAACTGAAAATAAAAATGGGGAGAAGCTGGGGAAACGAAACATTGTATAAACTTATCTCGAATAATCGATTCTGCACTAAATTAATGCTTACGATAATTTTACTTAGCCTTATGAGAGAACCTGTGGACGACTCAAGCTGGACAGAGCTCAAATGGTGACGTCATTTCGTCAATTGCTTAGCATCGATGGTAATTTTCCTCATCTAAAACTAATGATAGGAAATTCATCATGCAAAAGACTGGTATTATAACATTAATGGATGATAAGAAAAACATTTAAGTATAATAAACTGAGTTATACGATTTCTGATGTATGCTTCGCTACATTTCTATCTACATTCTTCGATATAAGCTGCTTTTACAAAATTTTTAATACGGTCGTAAAATTTTATGAAAAAAAAACACCAACCAAAAAAGCTAACAATTCCACACTACGACAGTTCTGTTATCAAACTGCATAACAAACTACTTTGAACGATCTTTTTTTTTCTCCTCTTTTAACGTCTTGCTTTATCAACTTGTTTTTATTGACTTTTTTATTCAGACGCCTGTCCTTATTTATTTAATATATAAATTATTCAAAGTACTACCTCCTAACAAGTGATCGAAAATTTATTTTGTTGATAACTATTCTGTTGTCATTACTTCACTATTATTTGTTTGGGGACAGAATGGTTCACATAACAACACAACGAGTAAAGAGGTTCCTCCTTCAGAATTCAATTTTAAAATGCCAAACGCCATCCCCTAGCTATCTGGGTCATTTGGACGCACTCAAAATAACCGAAATGACACATTTAACTCAGTTATCTAAGTATTAACGACCTTTTATAATATATTCGGGGGAAAAAAAATAGTGATACAATTCTATGTCACCACGATAATTTGCAGTTGGATTTCACAAAAGAACAGCTGTAGCAGCAATATTGCAATTGTAATAGATGACTCATTATATTAAGGTGGATTAACACTAACTATAAGTCATACAATGTCATATCTATTCATCTGCCACCCTCGCATGTCGTCCACAGAGTAACAAAACATCGCATGCCGCGACTTCTTTTTTCCCCGCTAGAATCAATTCTCTTGATATGAAAGCAAACTTGTTTACAAGCCGAATTAAAAACTCAATTCATTATTTAAATCATATAATTTTTAAAACTTCCCCATTTTACTATAACAATTCAAATTGTAATCATTACATTTCTTTTAACTGTCACTATTTGCAAAAAAATAAATAAATAAAACAATAATCACAAATATTAATAAACCAGTGGTTCGAGTCAGCGGGAAGGGATCTATTGAAATTACTGTAACAGATGAAGCGCAAATATTTATGTAGTTAAATGACTATATCTGTATCCTTTAATAAAATCCCTTAATTGGCTTACAAAAAACAATGATGGGGATTTAAGGTTTTGTGAGGGGGTTAACAGCATCGAACTACAGATTTATTTCAGGGGACAAAAAAAATAAATGAATAAAAATAAATAAAAATCAAGGAAAAATTTCGAGGAAAGCTTTCGCAACTGTCGACCTGAAAAAGTTCATCAAACAGAAGGAAACAACATTTAACTGATGAAAAAAAATAATTAATATAAATAAAATATCGGATGAACGAAAATGGACAAGTTGTTGATTTGGAGTTCAATAGGCGGAAATCATTATCAAACGTTGTTTCAGTTCATTAAGCAAACGAGATGTCAAGTTATTTGCTAATAATTCAAATGCCTTTGTAATACTCCACGTTTGCGATTAGTTTAAATGACGTGTAACCATTTGTTTATGAAATTATTTTCTATAATAATTTCAAGTTCATGTAGTCTGTTATTATTAGCATCCAATAGTTGGATTGCATTTGTTTTTATAAGAAATTAATCCCACTCAACGCTGGCTTCCCATTTTGACCGCTTTTAAATCATATTAGCTTGTGTTTTGAGTGAATATTTGACAGAATAAATTGCAGTTTTTGAGCCCCAAAAGATGAAATGTTGAGTTGTACAACGCCTCCCTTCATCACCTGTGTTGAGTGAACGGCGTTGTGTCAGTGTCCATTGGTTGACTCCGAAAAGACTGATTTAGGAGGAATTAAAGGACAATAGAAAGGAATTACCTGACATGTGTCGATTAGCAGGTGTTTCACTATCGATTTCTGTATCCATTCTATTCTAAATGCTCAATGAGAACTGGTTCATGGTAGTTTGATCAAACGGACAATTCGTCCTCATCACCACCGACATTGCTGTATCCTGAAATGCCCTCTCACCGCCACTTCCGGTGGAAACACAGGTGTCCCATGAAAACGACTCCCTCGGAAAATAAAAGAACATTAATAAAAAAACAAAAGGGAAAATCATGAAGATCAAAATTTTTCAAAATGAAAAAAAACAATAGTTTTAAATAAAATTTAGAAAATATTGAACGGTAACGAAATACCTGAATGATACCTGATCACTAAAACTACTTAAAAAAATATCAAATTATTAATCAACTAACAATCTTAAAAACGCTTTTTCATTTATTTTCCTCTTTAAAATCCTTCAATTTTTTTAAAAAAATTGCCTAGCATTAAATAAATTAACTTCAAAGAAACAATTTATTAATTTTGATTTAATTAAATAAATTACTTTCTTTTTATTTTTTAATAATAATTAAGCTTTTAATTTTAAATATTTATTTAGAACAGCCTATTTATATAATTCATATTTGATTTAAAATTTACTAAAATTTCTACTTTTTTTTTCAAATTCTTTATTAACTTAAAATAATTGTTCTTCTATAAGCATAAGCTTATTATTATTATTATTGTTGTTAAGTTTCAGAGCAATAGAAATACAGATTACTTTATCATTCATTATTAAAATAAAATTAGGCTATTACTGATATTATCCATTATCATAAATGTTAATTTTTTTTTTAATATTAAATAAATTCTTTTAAATATAACATTTAAATTTTGCGGTTTTATATATTATTGACTTTATTACGCTTCTAAAAAGGTTTTTTTTTTCAATATCACCTTTTAACGATAAAACTACACAAACATTTTTCTTTCTTTTTGTTTTATGAGAGAAGGTATTTGCTAAAATCTTCACAAATATAATTTTATTCTCACTACATTATAAAACTTTGTAGGTTCGTGCGACATCAGCAAATGTAAACTGAATGACCATACTTCATGAGACACCGATGTCAGGGAATCCAATGAAGTGTAGCGCACTGAGGAAGGAATATCTTTCGTTTCTTATTTTAATTTTATCATGCGATATGTATTTCAACAACCTTTTCTGTAGAACAAGTTTTTTTAGCTATTAATAATCATTTGAAAAAATAAAATGCTGTTTTTATTTTCTGTAATTAAAAAATAAAATTAATTTGTAAATCGTATTACGTAGAAAAAAGAAATTGAACAGTTAGTTTTGAAATTAAAGACATTTGGTTTAGCAATATGCATTATAACTTTCGTATATCTCCCAGTTGTTTTTTTTAATAAGTAATTTACAAATTTATTTAAAAGGGGAAAAAAATCTTGAGTTAAAATTACTACTTGTTTTGTTGCACAAAAAAGAGTTGCAGTAAATTGGAAAATAGCAAATCCAGTCGCACCAAAATAACTTCTGAATTTTGGGCACCATTGTTAGGTGACGAACAAAGACATTGAAGCATGCTTTCCTACTATTACATAATCATAAGAAAGAATTTTAATTGTCAGTTGAAGACCTAATAGGTAGAAAACATACGTCATTGTTAACAGCGTATTAATTGTTTACACAAATTGATATGGACTATAGATTATCGTGCAAGGCCGTATCTAATATTACTTCCTTTATTATAATTAACATTACAGGATTAATCAAACCATTGCATAGCATTGGCTGTTGTTACTACATAAAGATGGTTAGTAATGTAACAAGTCTTAAAATATTTTGGCTACTGGATTCTCAATTAGGTAATTGTACATTTCTTTTCAAACCGCCATCCAATCAACAACAAAAAAAAAATGCATAGTCACACGGACTAACTGTATGCAATGACGTACCTGTATATGCTGAATTCAGGCAATTGCCAAGTATCTGGTCATCACTATTAGATCAGAGCCTCTCAAGCAGTGAGGATGTGTTTGTGTGATGCAAGAAATTCTGAGAGTGTATCTGAAATCAATATCTACCTTCACACTTGTTAAATGGTCATATTTATAACAAAATCTAGACATCAAACAACAAGGACAAACAGACTTTTTAACTACATTCTGTTTCATTCTGATAATTAAGGATAATAAAATATTAAATCACATTCAAGTTGGCTTAAAGAAATATTTTAGATAGCTTTAAATGTTAAAAGACGAGACACTTAAATTCATTTAAATCAAAGGTGTTTTTCAAGGGATTCTATTGCAGCATTAGACCAATGAAAACGTTTGGTTTTCCACAGGATTTCTGCAAATATAAAAATGCATCATGAAGCTAAAAACAGGTCGAGAAGCACTGTATTAGATGATATTAACCTCACAATCTCTAAAGAATTTATCTCTTTTAAGTGGAAGAAGCAACTGGACAAAATACTATGACACCTGTGAAATGACACAAAATCTTGATTAGTAGGATGTTGGCCCACCCTTTGCCTGAATTACAGCTTGTATCTGATATGGGATGGACAAATGGAGGTCATGCACAATATTTTAGGGAATACACAACCATTCCTCATGCAGAACGATCTCTAGTTCAGAAAGTGTGGAGTTAACAGTAGGAAGGAGGCAGTCGACATGAAAGGCTTCTGCAGGGATTCTTCATATAAACACATCCAGTGGTTTAAAATAATGTCAATGCAGATTTGTCAGACCAAATGATGTGTCCCTACTGCTGTTGTGTCCAGTGTCTGTGTTCACGTCACCACTGCCGTCACTTCAATACATTCCGTGGTGTCACCAATGGTTTTAGAATAGCCTCTCTGCCATGAATGTTCACAGGCAGCAGTTACCATTGGATAGTTTTGGTTAATACAGGGTCTTGGAGATGGGTGTTCATCTTGGAAGTTATCTGGAATACCGTTGTCTTGTGCTGTCAGGTCACTATCTGCTTCAACACCTGTCTATCCCTATCGGTGAGCTTTCACTTTCACCCACAGTTCTGTTTCGCAGATGATGTCTTACCATGTTTTGTGTAGACTGTCATAACAGTTGACGTAGTGCTTCTTGCTACACCCACAAGGCTGGCGGTTTTCGTCACTGCAGTTCCAATGAGGCACCCTCCAATGATCCTGCTTTTTTCAAAGTCTGAGATATCAGATATAACGGCGTTTCACTGCTAGCACAATTTACACATGCAACCGTACGACTGCTGTTGATCGACTGATGCATCCACCTTCATGGCTACTAGATGGCAGACGTCTATTGTAGATGGAGTGGCTTTGCTGTGTAAATGAATTATGGTCCGTTTTCATAGGGATGTTCCTATTATTGTATCCACCCCCTGTATATTATGCAGCATTAAATACAGTTTTATTTTTAAATTTTATTGAAGAATACAGTGGGGTTTTTTTTTCTTTCTTTTCTAAATGACTTTATATTAAGCAAAAGTCACTTCATTTCAGCTGTTGAAAGAAAACTGTTGATTTATATTGATTTTCCTCTTTACAGTTTGAATAATCTTCTGATTGTCTTCTATGTCTGCAATATCTCTTGTGAAAGCTTAGTCTTACCATTTCTTTTGCCATCAAAGTATTCTGTTGTGCATAGGGTATTTCAGAGAACTGTGTCCACATATTCAATGGCAGAAAGCTGTTGTATGCCTCAAAGTTTCTCTGTATTGTAGAGTTATTATGGTGATTTAAATCATATGGAGTTTAGTGCTTCAGATTTTAATAGCATATAAAAGGATCTTCATCTTTGATTTTGGTCTCAGGATATTACTGTCCAAAAGTCAACAGTTAAGGCAGGTTCTAAGCTGGTTAAACTTTATGATTGATAGGGATACAGAATCAGAATCTCATAACATCTCATCTGCATCTGACAAAAAGGGAAGAGATCAAATACCTTGTTTGGACTTACACATCAGTAAATAGTTGATTGTTCCCCAGTGATAATCAATTGTTTGGTATCTCCAACCACTGTATTTTTCTAACTGCTAAACCTATATTCCTGGAGCAGTGATGCTGTTATTCACTAGATATGAGTGATTATGTAGCTTGCAAAATATTTTAACGTATAAATGCAGTGAGAGCTGATCAGTTTCATAAGACAACAATTTGTGAAATTCATTTTAGCAAACAAATCTTAGATCTATAAGATATCACAACTCTTTATTAAAACTCCAAAATACTGCACTACAGACCACCACAGATTTGTCAAAGGTTTGAGAAGGTTATTTCTCTTTCCATTTTGATCTTTATTTTTTATTTTATTTATTTGTTTTTATTATGTTACCAAAAAACCTTGAGAAAGTCTTTGAAAAATAAGACGAAATATTGGTCTGTGGTGCAGTATTTTGGAGTTTTAATAAAGAGTTGTGATATCATTTTAGCAAAATTTACAGGAACGTCTGCTGAAGGCACAGTAGAAATTAGGCAGTGCAGGAGATAAGGTTTTATTAATCACCAGCTGAATAGGAAATCATTGGGATTTCTCTGTTTTCCTAAAATTTCCAACTTGAGTTTCAACAGCGTAGATCTGAACTACCATGCATTGGAAATCTCCCTAATCAGCAGCAACTCAATTTCCTAATTTACCTATCAATAGAAAATTAATTTATGACAAGTTTGTTGTAAAATTGATGTGGTTTAAAGTATTAAATTTTAAGATTTTAATAAATGATAATTTTCCTTTTAAAAATTAGCTATCAGGCCCAATAAAACTGAAAGGATTACAGTTTGTGGATTTGTGCCCACATTATCATTCTTATTAAGTCTTGTCTTGCTTTTAGAAAGTCAAAGCAAATAGTGTGTCAGTGAGTGAGATCAAATGTTAACTAAGTGACGTCCTAGAAGAGATCTTAATGCTCTTTGGCGATCATCAGCCAGGAGTAGTCACCTGTGAACAATGAGGTCTCGATACAAAGGCATTGTAAGAGTATTTTTACTATTTAATGTGCTAAAAAACTCTTTGAGGCCAGAGGAATGATGGCACATGAATTTTCTCAGTAAATTTTTTTAGTAAGTTTTTGATTGTTTCTTAACCTTTGATGACTTCACTGACTTTCCCACAAATTGTATTTTGATTGTAATCTGAGATGGCTGTTATGAATTAAAGCCTCTTCAAATACAATGACTATGTAAATTTCTTCTCTTTGTTTTCTTCTGTCGACCTTCTTTGGTCGACAAAGTCGATATAGATTATATGAATTACTACCATTCTTAATGAAATGGTAAAAGAGTTATTCACATTGTAATCTTCTGTGATGAATCAAATTAACTTTAACCAAATCCAGTATAAAATTTTTTACTTATTAATACAATACAATTCAATACCACTGTCTGGTTGTGATAAAAACTTTTACTTTAGAATTATACAGAGAACAAATATATGAAAAATAATCAGATAATGAATTTTAAATGATATATTCAGATTCAGAGAATTTGAAAATGAAGGTTGCCCAAAATATCCTTTAACAGTTATTTTTTCATTCTGTTTTTTAATCCTTATTTCCAGATGTTCATTTATCTATAATTTACCTACATCCATTACATTTCTGAATTGGTATTATTTTCTTAATTTTGAACATAAAAATATATAAATTTGATGAACCATAATAACGGTTGCGTCAATTCAATTCAATGAAATATGCTTGAATTTACTGTAAATATCCATTTCAAACCATACATAATTACTTAAGCAGATAGCATAAGTCTTCAGACATCTATCATTAAATAACAATAATGTTATGGTCATTCTGTATATTCAGTACAAACTTTAATTTCTAAACGAATCAATATATCTTACTGCTGCTGTTGTGTTTGATGAGAAGACTTTCTTTAAGGCATAAATACAAATTGATTTTAAACTCTTGTATTTATTCCTCCCATAACAACTCCAAGAAGCTATATTTCAAAGACATTTATATCAGTCTGCTTTCTCAAGCTAAAAGACTTCAGAAACTAAACAAGATATTTTTGAATAAACAATATTAATTCATTTACAATCATTGTTCTTCCTGAAAATAAGATCAAAGATCATATGAAATTACATTGAATTTTGAAATATGTTGATAATAACCTACAAAGTTCATTGAATGTTTACATAAACTTTTTACCTTTCTTTCTCATAATATCTTACCTTGAAAGAAAGATAATGTGTTACTATTGATAAGTAGACCTTTGTCCTTGTTAATGCATGGGTAGCTTTGGATTATACAAGTACATATCTACTATATTTATTATTAATTTGGAATAAAATTTCCACTTCTGGATCTGGCTTATGTCCTTCTGCTAAACAATGGTCTGCCCATTCATATACCTTGGGTTTATTATTTCCAAATGCCGCAATATGTTTTACTCTTTTCTTGAGTGTTCTTCCCGAATTTCCAAAATAAACCTTACTACAAGTTCTAGACTTTAGTTCATATATATTTCCCAAAATATTCCATATATCTCTTATAGTTTTTTTTTTTTTTGCTATCAAAGATTTTTATGTTCTTTCCTTTAGTGTTTTTATATATATATGAAACTTATTAGACTGTTTTGTTCTAATATGTGGTTGGACCAGAACATGAAAAGTTATATTGCATAAACAGAACAATAATGTATTAAAAATATTTTTTGTTGTTGGTAGGGTCATGGCCGGGTTGGCAATGACTTTTACTAATAATTTTTATTACTCACCATATTTTTTTTTTTCCTAAATAAATAAATAAATTCCATTTAATCCTTTTTAATTCTTATAAATCTTTTTCTATTTCTTATCAAATTTTACAGCATGAAGCATGAAAGAACACAAAAAATTATAAGATTCCAATGAGAGATAGGGAGAAGACATTGCAATAGAATCAACAGATCCAGCATTTGGTTAGAGCTATTTATGTTCAAGTCATCCTTTTCTTTAATTTTTTTAGTAATTATTGCTGTACTTCCTACACATCAATGACCAAATACTTAGAATTGGGTATCACTGTCCAATAATTTCTGAAATGGTGTAAAGTATACCACAAGATGAAATCTTATGATTATCAATTTGAACAGTGGATACAAAGCTTCATTGGAAGCTTAAAAAAGATGGTTTTAACAAGATCTTATCTTTAATATTACAGATAGAACCTTTTTCAAGTAAACTACCTGTGTTCTCATAGTAAAGGAAAAGTTAGTAATAATTTTTGAAATTTTTATTTTAACCCATTGTAATTTTTAAAACAATTTAATGTTTATTCAAAACTTGTTTTAAACTATATATATATAAAGTTTAAAACAAATTCAACCGATTTTTTAAGTAATAAATAAGTTTTATTATTATTATTTTAATTATTATTATTATAATTATTTTATTTAACAATTTTTGGTTTTTGTTAATAATTTAGTAATTTGTATTGAATTAAATGAAGGCTTGACCAAATACTTTTAAAAATGATTATACAAAAAATAATATTCAGTTTTCCAAGAATTAAGGCTCAATAGTGTCTTCCACGAATACAATAACTTTTAGAATATCCATGCACTGGACATGGGGGTTCAATAGGTGGCTTATCCTGATATGAATTAAAGAATTCATCAATTGTTTTTTCTAAATATGGGTCACTCTCTTTGGTGAAATTCTTACTCCGAAGGGCTCCAATAGGATCACAAACTTTAGTTGCCTGCGATAGCTCAAAACTGCGGTCTCGAATTGCTGTTTCATAAATAAATACTGCTTCTCTTGTGTCTTCGGGAAGTGGAGGTTCCTTAAGATAAACTTTGCAGCAGCGAAAGAACACCTGAAGGGCCTTTCCTATCACTAGAATCGTTAGAGTAATAACGATCATATAAGACATCATCCACAGTTCATACAATCCCATCTTCAATCAGGAAACCAAACTGAAATAAAAAAAATAAAAAACCCATTTCTTAAGATATTAGCAAGCTTTTATTTTATAAATTAATTATATTTTTATGAAAAATGTAGTAAACTAATTCTGTTTTACAAATAAAACATTTAATGATTGAATGTGTTGCCAGATTATCATTCAAGGAAAGAATTAAAATTTGAATTGCTTGTGTAATAATAAATGTTCCTGCTTTACTAACAGGATTTTTCAGATTGGGAACATAATTCGGCTTCTTTAATAATTTTGTTTAGTTTGAACTTTGAATCTTCCTGCATGCTATCAATGTAGATGACTTCATTTGTTTTTTTTTTGTTTTGTTTTTTACATTTGGTTGTTTATAGGTTGCAGTGATGGGTATTAAAATATTTCTTGAATCATTATGTAGTGATTTCTAAAATTTCAAATTCAAAGCAGTGCTGATGAATATATTATTAGTTTTCAAACCTACTCCCTGTAAATTAAAGATTATCGAACATGTCAGCTTGCATCATGTTCTTGCATAATATTATCAATTCTGACTTGTTCTCTTCCACTCTCAATTTATCAAATTAGTATGATAGCTGGATATACACTGTCCAGCCACTTTATTAGGTACACCTACCTAGTAACATGTTGGGCCTCCTTTAGCCCTCAAAACAGTCTGAATTCGTCGAGGCATGGATTCCACAAGATGCTGAAAACATTGTTGAGGTATTGTTTACCATGCAGACACAAGTGTGTCACTCAATTCCTGAAGATTTGATGGAGGTATAGGCCTGGAGCGAACATCCCATTCCAGCTCATCCCACAAATTTTCAGTCGGGATGAGATCCGGGACTGAGCGGGCAACTGCAGCAAGAAAAAGTCATCGTCATGTTCCTCAAACCATCCCAAAGTGATGCGGGCTTTGTTCACCAGCACATTATCCTGCTGGAAGTAGCCATCTGCTTGAGGATAAACTGTTAACATGTACGGGTTGTACTTGGTCAAGCTACGATGTTTAGGTACCTCTAGCATCCTGACGTGCCTCCAGAGGTATCGATGGACCCAACGTGTGCCAGGAAAACATCCCCTACACCATGACACTGCCCCCACTGGCTTGAAGAGTTGTTGTGAGACACAGCATTTGTGTGCACTGCAGAGATTTACCTAATAAAGTGGCAGGACAGTGTATATTATATCCATA
This sequence comes from Thereuonema tuberculata, assembly GCA_023159025.1. Lineage (NCBI taxonomy): Eukaryota > Metazoa > Arthropoda > Chilopoda > Scutigeromorpha > Scutigeridae > Thereuonema > Thereuonema tuberculata. Next base: position 62,154,858 of record JAFIDM010000004.1, read on the forward strand.
TAAAAAATTAACATTCTTTCCAAGAATAAATATTTCATAGCTACTTTGGCATTTTTATATTTGTAGTTTTTATTAAAAAGATTATTAAATAAAATTAAAGATTAAGTGAATAGAAAGTAACAACACATTTAAGATAAAAAAAAATGTCACTGGAAGCGATAGGCAATTAGCAGAGATTTTGAATCTTTGTGACAGATTCCTGATCAAAACATAGCCCTATCATATTATTTAAGAACAACCCTTGCAATTCAGTAGAAAGGAAGGCACATTCTGTTCAAGTTGAGATTGCAAAAAGTAGCCTAATTGATGTAAGCCCAGGAAAGTTAGTTAAAATAAGAAATGCTATTGAATCATGAAAACTTATTAGCCACACTCAGAGCTTTGACTACATTTTGAACCACCTGCATTTTTTAACTGTTAACAAATATAATTGAATGAGCACGGGGTTTATTTCGTGGAAATTAAAGGTGGGCAGGTGTTGGACTGACCATCTGACCTCAATTTCGTTCCCTTGGTCATGAAACGCCAGGAGCCTTACCTCGTGTGACCCCAAGGGCCTGCATAGACCTCTAGTGGAATACTTTTAACCAAATATAATCAAATACTTTGGAAAAAAGCAAAAGCCCGATATAGCAAGATCTAGCAGCTGAGAAACAGACATTATAAAGAAAATCAAGAGTAAGATAACTTTAAAACTACTACTGTAATTCCTCTTTACAAATTGAATGGGATATGATTCATTAGACAAATACAAATGGGAATGTGTGTTCCCATTTTTCAATATATTTCTTATATTATTGAATCTTTTAATAGAGAAGTGCATACATACATACTAATTTATACACACACTGAGGTGCCTTACAGAAATTGAATTATAGTTATCTTTTATTTCCTTTCTATCTAGCCAAAAAAAAATTCAACAGTCTTCATGTCAGCATATCACTACTAAAACTTGTAAAATATGTTTCTTCACTAAATTGGTGAAAGACTATTTTGCAGCATGCGATACTCTTTAGAAAACAGTCATTGCCAACCTTCTGAGATAATACTGCCCCCGTGCAAGATGTAAAATTAAATAATAATAAAAACAACGCATTAAGAGGCAGCTTTTTGTCTCAGAAACACTGGCATTCATAAACGGATTACTTGTAATAGTTTTATGTATGGAATTTCACAAGGTAGATCCATGTAAGTTTATCATGAGCATCAATGAAACATTGACATCCATCAGTTCCTTGGTAACAACTGTTCCTCACAGTACCCTATCTGTCTGGAAGCATCTTAATTACAGCACTTTTGCAAAGAGCTTATAACAATTTCAGTTGCCTTTTAATGTTTCCTCATAATTATGCCTTTTCCAAGATCTATCAGAGCACATCCCTTGTTTTATGTTATCAACAACTTCTAAAGACCTTTAACATCAAATATACTGCTTTCACTGTGATGAGAGTACATCTGTTAACAGATTGTGGAATAACAATTGTTGACTAGTTGTTGGTGTTTGGAAGAATGAAACATGATGCAGTTTCACAAGCATACTTCATTTGACATTGGTTATTTCAAATCCACATTGAGCAGATAGGACCACTCTCTTACTAATTTATATCTGTTTGTTTTAAGAGGCATCTAATCACAAGCATTTAACAGTGCAGCAATATTTTGACAGCACTCCATCTACATTTACACTGTAGTCTCCATTTTGAAAATGGATGGGGGAAATAAAATCCTTGAATAGGCAAAATCTTGTTAATTTGGTTGCAAAATAATAATAATAATAATAATACTTGTTGATAAGGTCAACAAACATTGATATTGCAGTGCCTATCAGCAAGAAAACTCACACAGACAAGATCAGTAAATACACCGACCTAGCACAAGAGCTCCAGAAGCAATGGAGGCAGGACCAAGTACGTGTTGTACCCATCGTCCTGTCCACCACTGGTCTGGTGCCTCACACATTGCACCACAGTCTCAGCATTCTAGGACTTCACAAAAACACTTACGCACAACTCCAGAAGGCTGTGGTACTCAACACAATACGCATAGTTAGGAAATTTATAGACACAACCACACATGCCTAACCATTCTTGCACAATTTTTTTTTTTTTTTACACTTGGCAATATGTGCTTTGGTCTTGACCCGCCATTTTTCTTTGCTGGGGAAACCCAAGGTTTGAATCATTTACATAATAGTAATAATAATAATATTAATAAGATAATAATAATATTGTTTTTGCTGGGGAAATCCAAGGTTTGAAACATACAAACATAATAATAATAACAATAAAAATGAGATTTTTTGAAAGGAGTTGGGCATTTATTGTCAATATCATATACAATTATTGCACTTAGGTTCTTATTGTTTCTCTGTATAATTTAAAGTTTACAGATAGAAAATAGTTTAATTTTTATTATAACCATATATATATATATGGGTTTGGTTTGTTTATAGTAAAAAAAAAATAAGATACAATATTTTTCTGTCTTGAAAAGATTATTTCTTTAGAGATGCGATATTTTATTTTCACCTTTTTATATTTGAAGGTGGAGTACGAAAAGACTTCATGATTCCTTTGGATATTTTAAAGCTTATTTATCTTGTATTCATTTGTGTAAGAGAAAATTGTATAAACTGCATCTCAAAGATTGTCAAGAAAAGAGCTTCTATTTATTATTTTCAAAATGTGCTTTTTTTTTTTTTTCACCAATCGGCTAAGGTTGAAATTAGGTATTGCTGGATTGTCTTTCAGCAAGGGATCGAGTAGGTCCTTCAAAGATTAAGCCCATTATAGATGCACAAAACTCATATATGAACAATGAGGTTGATTCTTTGCTTCTGCTGTTTAACAGTGAAAGAGAATACAACAGATAATGGAGATTTCATATCCAGGGATCTGTTGAACACGAAAACAATGAGTATTCTTACTTTGTTATTTCAGCATTTATCATCATCTACATTCATGGATATGTATAGTTTGGACAAGTCTCTCTGCAGAAATAAGAAATGTATTTTTCACAATCCTTTCCTCCATCTCAAAGAACTGTTAAATCAGCTTTAAATTTTTTAAATAATTTATTGTAGAAGGAAACTGTCATCAATTCACATCCTTCTCCTGTAATTTTCTGTTCTTGCTCCAAAATATGGGCATTTTTGGGCTTAATTATTCTGGCCGAGTACAAATCTCATCACCACTTTCATACGGAACTTCTTCAGTCAATTCTGCTGGACTTCTTCCCCCTTCAGACTTCAAGCATTTACTGATACCCATTATATGTGCTTTGATCTTGTTAGTCGTCGTTCATAAAAACTAATACTTCCAGTTTGCTTTTACTTCATTTTTTCATAAGGTAATAGAAATATGAAATCAAAATTAATTTTTGACAAAAGTAGTTGAATTAATCTCACACATCTTTTTAATCAAGATAAAGACACTTGACTCCTACAAACAGTTTTAGCTTTGGAGGATTAACGTCAGTAGTCGCAGATCCTACTGACCACAAATGAACATTTAAAAGAGCTTTTGGATTTGCATACAAAAAAATTCTGCATATTGTCGTCTTCTCTGTAAGAGAACAGAATATTGCAAAATTATCGTAATTTTTTCTGATTACAATTTGTACATTTGTAAGGATGCTATCAAACACTAAGAAACAGATTAATATATTGGACTGAATATCTACATTCTGCTGTGGACAAATTTATCTCTGTTGGTTCCATTCAATGCCTCTTCTGGGATTGAACCTCAACCATTCCATGATCTTCTATTCACCTTTTAACAAAAGCTTCAGAAGAACATTTGTGACGAGTCAGTTGAAATGAAATTCTAGTTTTATGAAATACTTTTTAACTACTGAATTTGTCTCCATCCTTTGAGCTCTCTTGCCAAAGGTTCAGAATTGTTTTGCAATTAGTTATAATTTTTACATAAGAAACTGAAAAGATGACGTAGGCTATAACTGTGGCTATAACTTTGTTTCTGAACTGAATGTTATTAGGCACGACGATAATAACGAGAACAACTATACTTAAACAGCAAAAATTCTCAAATGAATTCTTAGAAATGTGGAAACTAAAGAAAATAAGACCTATATATGAATTGAAAACAATTAAAATCTTCATGGGAATCAATGTGGAGCCTCCAAAGCTAAAACAAGCAATAATTAATTCAAAAAAAGATAGTTAAATAAATTTATGTGCTGGCATTCTGCTGGCCTAAATGAATTTACAGAGAGCATTAGATAAAAAAGCATAAAATATTCATAAACATGAATTTGTAGATTCAAGAGAAAAAGAAGCTTATCCAAAGGATATGCCTTTGCTTCAGCTGCTGGTTGGGCAAAGCCATGGTTGAAGAGAGCCTGTAAGATTGAAACAATTGACCCAGGGTCGCGGCTTGACTGAAAAGGTTTCCTTAAGCCAATAATTGCATTTCAATTAAGACTCATTGACTTCTAAAGATCCGTTACTGTTAATTGTCTTAAGAACACCAATATACTGTTCATTCAAATGAAATCACAATTTCCTCCAAAATCAAACATTAAAAATGAAAATTTATTAAGAACAAAACTCAAGGCAAAAATCAAACGGAAATAAAAACAACCTCCTTGGTTTTTTTATTCTAACACATATGATACACACAATTATTCCAAACACAAATTTCTACAATTAAATAACAAAAATGTAAATTCAAATTTTATTACAAACAAAATCTGCTTTCATAAAAAAATAAGGTTATTAATTTTGATAAAAACTAACTTGTAATAAAACCTAATTTCAAATTTTTTTTCTTTTTCTCTTCCTGTTTTTTAAACTTTTATTGACTTTTTTTTTTCTCTAAATGTTGCATCAAAAAACAACAACAACAACAACAAAGAAATTTGTTACATAAAGTAACAAACAGCAATCAGAAACATTCTACAAGGATATTTAGCTTGAACTATATAACTTCAAAAACTTCCAGTCAATAGTGCCGTCCTCGAATACTATCACGCGGAGGAAAGTGACCATGGACAGGGCAAGCAGCACCAAGTTCCAAATTTCCATAGTTACCTTCATAAAATTCATCAATTGTTTTCTCTAAATACGGATCTTCATCTTTCGTGAAATTCTTACTACGAACGGCTGCGACTGGATCACAAATTTTAGTGAACTGCGATTCACGAAAGCTCTTGTCTTGGATTGGTCGATCAAATATGAAAACTGGTTCTCTTCGGAATTCAGGAAGTTCAGGCTCTTTGAGGTAGATTTTGCAGAATTTATAGCCCAGTCGAGCAAGCCTTATAGCAAGGAAGATACAAATAACTACAGCCACCAAGTACAATAATCTCAAAAAATTTTCCATTGCCACTTCCAGTAACTCATACAACTCCTAAAAAAAATAAAAAAAATATTCAGCTATTGTAAATTCTAGCCGTGATTTATTTATTTATTTCAAAATTTCTATTTGAGAATCTAGGAAGTAGCTACAGAACCATAATTTTGGAATTGTCTAAGTAGCATCAGAGTTAAGAAAAATTTACTGTCATGCATCAATATCATGTTTAATGTCTTCATAGTCATATATTGTCATTCATTGAAGTGAATGACAAAATTCACTTTATTTCTTAACTACTCCATAACTTTGTACAGTCAATATTTCAAAATCCTTACCGGACGTTCTTCGAAATATTGTCTGTACGAAGTCGTGGAGTAGTTAAGAAATAAAGTGAATTTTGTAATTTATGTGGTTATCATGAAGATTTAATGAAGGGAGGTGAATGAATTTAAAACATGCTACTTTAAAATTAGCCTGTTTTATTGATTCGAAGATATCATTAAAATAGTCAGAATGAAGTTTTAATGTAATAAGAATCCACTCTCACATTCATTTGCTTTATAACGATAACATAATATTTTAATAAAAATACATTATAATGTAGAAATGATATAGAAAGATGCCAATTTTGACAAGGCAGATGCCCATCTTCCAAGTGTTATTGACGATGAATAAAGCTTTAGATTTATCTGATCATTTCTATTATAGAAAAGCAATTGTATCACTTAAAATACTGAAGCAGAAAAACTACACAGGGTGTCCCAAGAGGAAAGGTCAATATTTTGGGAGATGATAGTATCGGCTATTTTAACCGATATGAACGAGTATCCTATTCCTAATGGTTTCCGAGCTAGAGCAATTTTGAAAGTACAGTTTTAAAATGAATGGTAATAAAGAGATACTACTTGCTATTTCTAATATTTATTGGTAAGTTACACATTTCTTACAGTTTATCCTAAAGTTTAAAAAATTCCACAGGCCACATCAATGCATTTCTCAACTCTTGTGAGAACATGACATATTGCTTGTCTGAGTTCATCATGATGCTCCTTTATGCGCACAAAAGCATTCATTATGTGAGCAAGCAAATTGTCTGTGAACAACTCAACGTCTGTACACTTCATCCAACCCCATAAACACAAATTCAAGGGGATTAGGTCTGGAAATCTTGATGCAGTGCTACGGAAGAGAAGGAAAACAATGACCAGCAGGTGCAGTGACAATTGTGTGCCAAATTTCAATTATCTTGGAAACCATTCGGAATAGGATACTCGTTCATAGGAACTTTTTGCTTAAAATGACATAGACTATCACATCCCAAAATATTGACCTTTCCTCCTGGGACACCCTGTAAATCGAACAAGCGAAACTCACAGCTGGCCCTACAAGTTTGGCGAAGCCAAGATTCCAATCAATCATTTAGAGTAGTACAGAATATAAGAATAGAATATGAGTTTGATTTGATAACTGTCATCAGTTATATTTTATTTATTTTTTTTTAAATGAAAATAATTATAATCAATTTTTTATATATTAAAAAATTTAAATATTAATGTACTAATATTACTAGCTAATTCTTTTAACATAATTTTTAAATAAATAAATGAATAAAAAAGAGCAAAGTGAATATCGTGTTTTTGTTGTCTAAATTGCTTCTAAATTTTAGTTACTTTAATGTCCATTGGTGCTGCTGATAAAGCAAAAGAAACGATGATATGGTTTTTGTATTGGCTTTTTTTCGAAATTCCACATCACTGTCCAGCTTTATCTATCTATAGGCAGTGGAATTTGTCCAAGTTCAGTGGTTGCAAGAAGGGAACTGACAGAGTTGGCAATGGGATGCTATGTTAGGCTGCAATCTGTGCACAGATAGGCTGCATCTGTGCAGAAAATTGGTGAAAAATTGGGTCATCCAAGTTCAGCAGTCACTGTAATGAGATGGAAGTGCCTAGGATCCACTGGAAATGTTCCCTGCGGTGACAACTAATCAAACTCACTGAATAGCACCACAGGGTGCCACAAACTATTGTTTGTCAACCGACATGCTAAATGAGGAGCTCCAGTTATGGACTAGAACATAAATCTGCACAAAAACAAACTCACAAGCTGGGTTTTTCATGGTAGGACAGTAATATGTACGCTCCATTTACCCAAACTAACATTCAGGGGTGCAAACAGTGGGACATAGAGGCTAGGAAAGCCATGTTATGGAGCAATGAAGCATCTATACTGTTTTCTGTTTGGATGTACGGGTTTTCTGTGTGGTAAATGCCCGATGGAACATCTATATACCAACTGGGAAATTGGTGCTAGCAGTCTGATGTTATCCTTTTTTCCTGGTTTGACCTCAGACCTCTGGTTGTTCTACACATTGGATTCCGAGAGATATCTGAAATTCTGGACAACGAAATGCTTCCTACATTGTGGTAGTTTTCGGATTAGACCCTTGTCTCTATTAGCAAGACAATGTACCCTTTGCAATGCTGCTGTTGTAATTGCATGCAGACCTGAATGGCACCAACTTTGAACCCTACTGAACATCTTTGGGATGAATGGAAGCTTTGACTGAGACTCAAGGAGCCCTTTCACAAGATTCAGAGTTCCTTTCATGCCTCAAGGAAGAAGGTCGAACAGTTCAACTGACTGCTATTTTGCATCACATGAAATTATTTATTTAATTTTTTTTTTTTTAATTTAAAACTGCATCACATGAAATCAATTTACTTATTATGTTAATTGCTAAAGATCAGTCAAGATCCAACAAAACAATTTGAAGCTTTCAGATATCTTGTACAATATTTAACTGAAAATCCTCAAGATGCATAAGCATTAATTTCCATGGTACTACTAACATGCTATTCAGGTGAATATGGTTAAATTCATAGATTCTCAAATACATAAATGAATGAACAAAATTTTATATTTTTGCTAGTGAATTAGTTTTTAATAAAATTTATTTTAGATGATTTGGGTGATCTGACCTACCTTGAAAATACAGTGCTTGTTCTTTTCAAATTCTTTATAAAACTAATATTTTCCTAAAATCGAGGACGTTGAAACCACTATTGGAAACTGCTTGATAATTTCATTGTCTGAGGAAAAAAAAAACAAAAAAAACTTTTATTGTTGTAAATTTTTTTTTCTGTTCTGAACAATAGAAATAAAAAGAAGAAAAGAAAATTTACTATGAGTGTCCATCGGAAAAATAGTTTACAAGTATTATTAATCCAGATGCTGATTTATAATATTGTAAACTTGAATATTTCTGATATATTCAGTAGAGATTTTTATAATCAGTACAACATAATGTGAATCTACACACAACAAGGTCCTATCTATGATAGGAGGTGTTAAGAATGGATTAACCCTCAAATCCCGAGATTTTAAGTTGTTTGAACCAACTTGTGGCATGAAAGACAGTCCACCTTTTGGTAAAATGGATTAACCTCTTATCAAAAATATTATCCCCAAAATAGCAAAAAAAAAAAAAGGATATGTGAAATCCAGATTTTAGTACAAGTATCGAAGTTTAGTGTTCAATATCTCCAAAAGTTATTCAGAAGCGTTAGTCCACTCTGGTTCTTAATGCCTCCTAAGTACTCTTTTGTGCACAGCTCATCAAAGTGTACAGCACTGATGCCAAATTCATTGCAGCAGTAAGCAATGGAAAGGGACAACTTTCTGTGTCAAATCATTATTGGCAATAATACACGACTTTATCACTTCCTTCTGAGACAACCGGAACATTCCTTTTGGGAGGCATTTTGAGCAACATGCATTTGAGATGGCAAATTCATTTCATTCTGTACCAAGTGCCTCATCTCCAAAATGATGTTCTAAAGCAGTATATCAGTGACACTTTCATTGTACCGTATTATTTAATAAAATCTTACCTTTGAATTATGAATTCTGTAAACCTTTTTCTGGTTTTCATGGTAGTATTTGTTTATTTTATATTTTTTCTTTTCTTTTCTTTTTTTAAATTTTTTAGAAATAATATTGCTCCAAATTATAAGAATATAATAAAATCTACATAAAGTTACTAGATTCAAAAATAACCCTTAAGTAATTCAATTGAATGAACTTAATTGTTAAAGCTTTTTTAAAAATAAATGGAATTTCCCATAATGCATTCTGGGTAAATTACAAACACACAATTCCTATTTTTAATAACAGCTTCTGTTTATAAGCAAAGCAAAGTTTAGAAAATAGCAGCAGTTCAAACATATGGCAAGCAGTAACATATTTCCTTTATTTTAAATTGTTAAAACAAATTTTCTATGAAACTGCTTATAATTTAAACTTGTTAAATGGTTTCTATTTCTAAAGCTTCTTTTCTATAAACAAAAGTAGCAGACTGTAGATGTAGATGTAAAATAAAAAAGGCCAAAAAGCAAAATTCTGCAACTGTGAATAAATAGACAACAGAATTTAGTTTCTGGTAAAATGTGTTAAGACAAGCTTTTTTATTAAACTATAAAAATAACAGAAGCAATTTCCTTAATGTCTCACTGAATTAAAAAAAAAATCCTAATAAAATATTGACTGTATAAGTGAAATACTGCATTAGATGAAGCCATAAGATTACATATTCAGAAAATGTAATCAAAAGAAACACAAAATTCACTGACACTATTGCTTTACTCAAATGCTTTCATTTTGCCTTAACAAAGGTATTGAATACACATTTCAGAGCCATCATTCTATCTAATTATGGGAATTATCATTTATTTATATCCTTCAGCATAATTCCTTATTGATTTAATGCAATGTATAAATAAAGTTCCAGTGAATTTATATCGAGGATTGGTCATTGTTTGGACTGGTGAATCAAAAATGTTATTGATTTAGAACTGTGAAGACATAGAATCTTGCATAGAAAAAAAAAAAAAAATCAATGTATTGCAGTCACATTGAAAGTGCTAATGGTTTAGAACTTGCACAACTTTTCTTCATCCTGCTTATTTAAACAATGCTCCTTGACCATTAATAAATATTTTGTATAAAAACTGTACTGTTACATAGTTTTTGAATTAATGAAAATCAGTGCAAAATATCATTCCATTTTTAACCTTTCTTGAAAATTTATTCAGTGTATCATTTATAGGACTGAGTGATTGTATTATATTCCCTTCTCCTTCCAAATTCTTTGGATATTATTGCTAGAAAACATGAAAACTGATTAAAGAATGAAAATTACCTTTCTGTAAAAATAAATAAATAAATAAATTGAATCCCAATTCTTCTTCTTAGTAATTTCTTCCCAGAATAGCTGGGTTTCTAAGACAGCCATGCACGGGACATGCCTCATCATAATATGTTTGATAGAACTCTTCGACAGATTTTTCCAAGGCTTCTTCAGTCTTCTCGGGAGACACATGAGAAGGATTGCAAGAATCTATCCTGGAATGTCGATAGACCTGCTGCTGAAAGGGGACTTCATAGACAAAAGCAGGCTCTGTGTTGACTTCTCTTTCTGCATTTCCTAATAACTCTTTACAAAAATTGTTGAGGTACATTGTTAATCTGATACATACAGCACATGTAATAATAACAATAACCAATATAATGAAACTAGTAAAAGAGGGTCGACGGAGTGCAGAATAATCTTTCTTATGGTCTGATGTATTCATTACTGAAACAAAGTTTAATCAGAAAATCAGTTTTATTGATCTATCTATCTATATATATTAGAGACATTGATTATTATGAATTGATAGAACAATGGATAATAACATAAAATTCTTTTGGTCATATTAAAAAATTGAAAATATTTAATTGGAAATAAATAAATAAGTTATTTGTAATATAATAAAATTTATAATATACTGCCATTTTGAAGATTACCACTGACTGAAATCAAATAATTCAATAGAAATAATTTTGAACCACTGAAATAATTTTGAGCCACTTTCCTCAAAAAAATAAACATACTTACAATGTTTACATTCTATATACTAACTGTAAAGAGGCTTAATGTTTACCTGTGACAAGATTGAAATAATGAAAAATGTTTTTAATTGATAAGACTGGTTTATTTATTAGTTACATCAACATAGCAAGTGAGAACTCTGATGATATAAATATAAGTAACTAATAATTTAAAACTTTTACAGAGAAACTTTCAGAGTTTAAACTTTTTTTTTTTTTTTACAAATGCCCGGGCTCATAGCTTGATCAGCTTTCTTTAGACCACAACTAGGGCGAGATATGATTCTTTTAACCGACGAATTGTTGCCCATGGTACGCCAAGGGAGGCAGCATCAAGTGATACCCACTGGAACGGACAGAAAGAGAAACAGAAGAAGAAAGAAACATCCTCCTTGCCACAACCGGGATTCGAACCTGGGTACTGGCACACTGGCTGCAATGGCAGACCACCGTGTACACCGCACGGCCACGCCGGCATGGCTCACAGTTTAAACTATCGTTTCTGTTTTCTTTATTTCTCATATTTTTTTTTCGAAGCCCTTTTATTTCTTTTTCAATATACATAACATATATTTTGGAAGATATTTAAAATGTTAAGGATTCCCTCACTTTATATCTGATTTTTTTCTATGGATTTTTACACACCTGTAGTGTATAATGGGAATATGACAACTAATGGACAAAAGTTTGTTTTGTTTTGTTTTAAAGTACTGATTTGTCTGCCATTATGGACTTTTTTCCTCACATATCTGTGATGATCCTTGCTGTACTTAAGGGAATATATGCTCACCACAGAATGTGCCGTATCAAATATTAAATATCATGATGCTTTAATTAATCAAGTGAAGATGAAACTGCTGATGGTAAAACCATTTCTTAAAAAGTTAAAAGAAAAAAAAAAAGATGAATATCAACATTTCATGAAAAACTATTGATTCGATAGCAAAGTGTGACAGTGGCTTTAACATAGGTAAATACTAACGATAAGCTGACACAGAATAAAGAAAAAAGATCTGGAAAAAATATTGTAAAGATGAGTCAAAAGGTAACAGTTAGGAGAAGCAAAGAAGAACTCTTTGGTGGCTATTCTAAAATTCTCTTTCAATTTCCATACATAGAAATAATACTAGGGAATAAATTTAGAAATCTGGACAGTGTATATAGGTTGACGAATCCATTACAATAAAAAAATAAATGAACTGAAGAAAATTTTATCATCCAAACCAGATAACTTAAGATGAAAACTATTCAGAGAATCTAATTATTATCAGAGATAATAATGAAAATCTGAAATATACACATATTCTTCAAGTTGTAATTATATTCAAAATGCAATCTGTATCTCAAATTTCTGACAAATCTTCTTTAAAACCCAACTATTATTATTTAAATAAGGGATTAAGATTTGTCAGAAATTTGAGATACATTGCATTTGAATATAATAACAAATTGAAGAATACATTGTGTCATAAGGTGAAGATGAATGAACATAAGGCTAATATGGGATTGATTTACGAATTAAAATGTCAAAATTGTGGTAAAATTTATATTGGAAAAAGCAAAAGAACGACCCGGGAGAGGGCCCTTGAACATGTAAATTGCATTAAAAATAAATTGAGAGATAAATCAGACGTAGCACATCATTGTTATAAAGAAGGGCATTGTATTAAGGAAGAAGTCAAAATTGTGATGTTAGAAAAAGATGGTAAATAAGGAAGTTATTGGAAAAGTATGATTATAAGAAACACAAGAAATAATAATTTTAATAGAAGTAAAGGCTTAGAGGTAGAAAATGTTTTTGTATACTTAGCTAATGAAATGGTAAGGAATTGTATGAACAAAAACAAAAAAGGAGTAATAATTGAAGAGTTCAAACAATTGTGATTAACGTTAATTGAAATAATAAATGTAGCATTTAAGGGAGAGAAATGTTTGTTACCAACTATGTATATGGTGTGTAATTAAATGATATCACCGTTATTATTATATGTATTGTTATCATCAAAAAATTGAAGAAGGAAGAAAGAAAAAGATCTTCCGAAAATTCTTATCAAATATATGTTTTACTATAGTAAGAGGTGTTAAAGAAGTATTTATTTTACAAATATCTTAAGAAGCAGATGGGATTTGAAGAAGTATGGTACTGTAACAATAGGCCCTACAGTGCGAAGGTTGAAAATTACTGACAGGTTTATTGTGCATCGTAATCCTGTAGGCCTTCTCGGAATTTATGGATGAGTGGCAGGCTCTTGCTCTGCAGAAAGGTTTCTGCTGTACTGTACATATTTTAAAAGTTTTGCGTATTATGTTTTTTGTGTAATAAAACATACTTTTTATGCTGAAATATTTTTTTTTCGTGTTTACACCTCATTTTTAGTCTTTTTTTTTGGGTTATCTGCGATTTTTACTATCCACAGTACCCTTGCCACCCAATTCCGCAGATAATCAGGGCTCTACTGTAGTATAATAGTGCAGTGTAAAAATTTTGCTTATCATTTTTGTGGTTTTGAACTGTATTGCCAAACTTCTTTACATACATATTCACTATTCTGCCAAATATACAGGGCAAACTTTAAAAGTAGGTCAGGAATACAAAAACAAACTGTGTTCGTAGTGGATCATATGTCCGCAAACATCACCTGAATGTGCCAGAGGATGCTGTTTGGCAGCACATTAGTTGGGCAGTGTGAGCCATCATCATTTGAGATGTTGACTTTGTACAAGTAGGATGCATTGATTCACTCATGATGAAAGGGCAGATATGCATTTAGCCTACGGGGGCAGTGAACAGAAATGGACGAGCCGCTGTACGATTGTATCTTGAACGGTCTCTCAACAGATGTGTGCCCAATCATCTGTCGTATGAGGGAACTTTGAACACCTACTGTGAACCTGTAAGTGTTCACATTACTGTAATATTGTAAACATAGGGCTAAAAAACATGTTGTCTACCTTACTTGTTGTCTTCTACTTCTGAACCCTAGTGTAACTTCTGACACTTTTGGGTGGCGTTTGCAGACATATGTTCCACTATGAATACGGTTTGTTATTGTATTCCTGACCTACCTTTAAAGTTTGTACAGGGAATTGTTAATCACCCTGTATATAATTTAATTTCTTTACTTTAGAAAGTAAGTAAAAAAGTTAATGAGAAATTTAGAGAAGAAAAACCTGGTACCACTTAAGCTTGTGCTCTACTGGCTCAGTTTACATTTCAGCATGTGCTCTACTGACTCAACCCACGTAAGGTTCAGATAGTAAAGTGCCACCAGTGGTAGAAGTGAAAAGCCGTAGAGCACATGCTAAATGAGAACCAAAAATATTCTCTTAATTGCAACTGACTAAATTAAAATTATTGAATTATGAAATTTTTAGAGTTTACCATTCAAAATAGACACTTATTTTGAATTGGAAATTTTAAATTCCATCTTTCTATCTAGCTTATACCTCTCTTTTATGCTTTTACTTCTCAATGTTATTAATATTTTGATTGAGGTGAATGTGGGTGGCAGGGTAGCCGAGCACCGCGACCATTGGTTTATTGTGCTATCTCACGGAAATAAGGAAAGACGAGAGAGAGATTGAGAAAGAATGGCGGGAGAAATGCAGGGGAAATGGGAGAACCCCGAGAAAACCTGCCCAGCATGGATCATCCACCATCACGAAACCGACACGAGAACCGAATCCCGGTACTCAGAGGTGAGATGTTATTATATATATTGATTTCCTAATTGGATAGTATTTGAGAAACAGAGTGGGTTCTTTAGATCATGCCTCTGCAGAAAGAAAATTACCACTGAATTTGTATAAATTGCTATTTTTTTTTGTTGGTATGATCTCCATGTTGTCCAAAGCAGTATCTTGAAAATTTTTAATGAAACAAAGTATTTGGAATAAGAAATTGTGTTAGAATTTTAACTGAAATCAGCAGCTTAGCTACTCTTTTTGGTGAGTCTATCTGAGGAGAGTGGTAAAATACGGTACTTGATTTAAAACAAAAACCCTTCAACAAAAAAAAAACATATTTCAAAAGAGAGTCAACATTTTATAAAAAAGTATTTCTGTTTGCTATTCATTTGTTACCCTTGGACATTGCTGTTCAGGATAGCAGCTCTTTTTGTTCACTTTGAGCTACCCTGGATGAAATACATGAATACAAAGCATTTTATGATTCGAGACCCATTTGATAAAAATAAATGACAAAAATATAATACTGAAAACCTCTAAATGGATGAGTTTTAAAGTCGTATGTTTCAAATATGCTTTGCAGTGACCTTACCCAATACAATATCTATTTAAATGTAAGTGATATGATTATTTTGATAACTTTAATAGCATTGAGAAATCCACCCACCTGCATAATTACGTTCCTTTGTTAATTTTCAAGATTCTCTCCTTTCTGATCAATCATATCAAACAAGAAATACTACAATAAAAAAATAAATTTGTTTACTCTAAAAAACAAATATATACTTGTATTTATAATTCTTAATTATCGAGAATTTAAGTTTTGTGGACTTCCTATTTTAATTCGAATTGTCTCCCTTTTTTGTCTATTTTTTTTCCTTATAATAATTTTAATTTTTTTAAGATTTTTTTTTTTTTTTTTTTTTAATTTCTTGATTACGATCTTAAAAACTAAGAAAATCTTCGAAATTTAAGTGGAAGTGATTTTCAAATCCATTAATTGATATTTAGCATTAGAGAAGACCTACTGAGTCAACAATATTTTCATTTAAAAATTTAATGCTTTAACATAATATATGAAATCCTAAAATTGATACAAACCAAACGGCATAAATCAAAGAAAATGAACAAATTTTAAAAAATTACCTCTGATTTTCAAAAGTTTATTTGTATCATCTCTAAAAACAAATAAACAAAGAACAAAATAAATAAATAAATATTGTCAGCAGACGTTGACAAAGGACTTTGTAACAAGTGTCGAAACTAGTCCGGTTTTAAAGACAATTTTTAATCGTTTTGTGTGTTTTTTAAATTTTTGTTTTTTTTTCCCAAATAAATAAATATTTCCTAAAAAAATGGCACCACCAAATAATTACGGGCTATTCGAAATCATGGACTTTAGCTTTTACTTCGGGAGGATGAAGCCAAATTGGGAGGTCGATCATCTAACCAAAAATAAAAGCTTCAAAAAATTTCGGAGAATAAGGTCCAGATCTAAAGGCGATTTTAGAATGGGAAGGTTATAATGATCGTAGACGTTCAATAGAAAAAAAAAATTAATGTACTTTTCAGGATGGGGGTGGGCCGCAAACAAAGCAATGAACTTTTCAGCCAAATAAAGAAGGCCCAAAATCCTAATTTTTTTCCATTTTCGGATGCATTGGGGGAGGGACAACCCTTGCCGACTAATCCCTCCATATACCAATCTCCAGATCCCAACAACCGACCATTCCAACAAAAAAGTAAAAAATATACAATTAAAATATAAAAGATACAAGTACTTTCGAAATGCTCAACATATCTTTGTCAAGTAAAACATTTACTGAATGTTTCGGTTTAAAAAAGAGGCTGAACAGCTGTGATGTGTGGTGGCCTTCTTACTCGTATAATAATAAACATTAAGTTGTATTTGGCGACATTTCTAACAGTCGACATTGGGCTAGATCAGGGTTCCGCAACCTTCTTCTCCTCGCAGCATACCCATGACTCAGCATGGCACATCAGAATGATAATCCCTCAAAAGCATATGCTACGGTACATCTTATTTAAGATAGCGCATCGGCAGAGTGAGAAATATAAACATATTTTTTTTTTGTCCCTCTACAGGCCTTTGGGGCGCGGGAGGTCAGGCTCCCAGCGTTTCGTGACCAACGGGACGAAGTTGAGGTCGGATGGTCACCCCGCCCGCCTTCAACTCCCGGGAAAGAAACCGGTTTCCACAGGGCTGGGTAGACCCTACGACCCGTTTAGAGGTGAAAGGAGCGTGGAAAAATCCCCGCCCTCCGCCAGGCTGGGAATCGAACCCGCTACCTCCAACCCGCAGCCAAGCGCCCTGACCACTCGGCTACCGGGCCCACAATATAAACATATAAAACACCATAACTGGGAGCAAATAAATAAATAAATAAATAAATAAATAAATAAATAAATAAATAAA
>JAFIDM010000004.1:62172237-62197758 GCA_023159025.1 Thereuonema tuberculata
AAATAAATAAATAAATAAATAAATAAATAAATAAATAAATAAATAAATAAAACTCTACATTTAATTTACAACAATAGGTAAAAGTTCGCGGTTGCGGAACACTGGGCTAGATAAACTTCAAAATGCTTCGTTACCTTTTTTGCTGAGTTTAATTAAAATAAATAAATAAATAAATAACTGCTGTGACATTAAAATTAGTAATTCGTTAATTTTCTTTTGGATTCTTAAAAAGATATTTTTTTTGCAGCAGAACGTTCTTTACCTGGAAAATTAATTCGGGAGATAAATTAATTTAATAGGAGGTACTATTACCATTTTGAAAAGCATCATGATTCCAAGAATTGCCAAAAAAAAAAAAAAAGGATTAAAACTGGTTAACTAGCATAATAACAGAAAGGAACGATTTCTTTTTTTTTTTTTTTTAAATAAAGATAATAATTTAAATTATCATCACTAACCTGCTTTGAAGATTAAAGACGAAACATCGCTAACACACAAAACAAAATATCACACCATAATAAAGAAACTTAAATTCTATATTTAAACATTACAAAACTTTTCCTGTTCTTCCTTCCACGATTTCAAACAGAAAATGCTTCTGATGTTGAATCCAATATATGAATTGGAATGATACAGGATGTCCATTGTTAATAATAATGGATGATAGTACTACACGCGAGACTTATTTAAAAATCTTTTTGATTTGTATTTTTATTCCACAATTGAGCTTTGAAATATTAATATAAGTTGTAAAGTTTTCTTCTTATTTAATTGTTACACGTTTAATACAGATTCACAATATTTTCTCTTTTCTTAATTTTTTCTAAATCAAGATATCTATAAAACTAAATTACTGTAGCGTCATTGCAATCCGTCTTAGTTCTGCAGCTTCCCGATAGATGTCACCGCATCAGATCTCACGAAAAGCATGTTCAAGTAAACGGATAAAACGTATAATTTGCAAGATAGATATCTTCGACATGCTGAGGAAGCTTAAAGATGCCATCATTTACATTTGTATGTAATAGAAAAGTAAATAAAAACGATGAGAATAAAAGCCAGACCATCTTCTTTATTTATTTTTTCGAATTATTAATCTATTTTGAATATCAAGTTAAGGTAATGTAGACATGTTGACACGTTTGATTTTGTGCAATTGATCAAACTGAAATTAATACAAAAACCAAACCTAATAGTAAGCAATGTCTTCGTTTAAAAGTATATAAGTTTAGAGAATGAACTTCCGTAGTTCTATCAATCGTAACAGACAACCATTTTGTTGCAATATTGCAGATATAAATTTTAAAAGGAAAAAAAAAAAAGTAAGAAGATATATTTTCAGATTCTCACGATCAGATCTTTTTTCGTACTTAAAACAAATTAAAATCTTGTTTCAATAATAGCTCTTTTTTTAAAGGAGATGGATGTAATGATGAATAGTGATTCTCTAAAATGTATCATCAAAAAAAAAAATCGCCAAATTATTTAATGAATTATTCTTTTAAACAACTAAGAAAGTTACGAGTGAAATTAAAATAATATGATAACTTGGTCTTTAGACGCAGATTCATTTTGAATTCTGATCTAGCATGTGTTAGTTCTTATATTACTTGGCGTTTCAATCATTCATTTAACGAAACGGAAATTTATTGAATTATTTATTATTTATTAATTTCGTTGTTGATGTTTTTGTTATTTTTGTGACACTTTGACTTTTGTTTTAGTTAATTAACGAAACAGAATAAAAATCTAACGAAGAAAACAAACTAAGGTCGATTTCACGAAGAATTTACAGGAATTTTTAATCTAATATGATGCCACAAATAAAATTCAAAATTCACATAGAGTTGACAACATCGATTTATAACATCTAAATATTTCGTTTGCAGTTTCATGATGAACATGTCAATTTTTTAAAACATGTTTTTTTTGGTTTAATTACGTAAAGAAATTTTGATTTTGTTTTCTTCCAATCATAAGACGTCAAATTTTAAACAGTTAAATTAGTAAGCAAGAGAACTTGCAATATCATACTTTTCAATAACTAGTGTTCATTAGAAAGCGAAACAAGTTTCAGAATCACACACCACAATTAACTGATATTGTTTTCAGGCGAAAATTTTCCAAAAGGTTCTTTTTTTATTTACGTTAACTTTAAACAGTACGATATTTAAAACATTTTTTATTTTAATTCAGGATTATTTCCAAAATGGAAAGTTAAAAAATACAGTACATCAATTTTTTCCCCTTAGTTTCCGCATTTTATGATATTCCTTTCAAATAAATAAAACAGTTAAAAATAATAAATTTAACAAAACAGTTTAATAATATGTATTTCTGTTATCAAATTAAATTTTGAAAAAAAAAAAAAAAAAAAAATGATTTTTTTTTTTTGACATTAAATGTAGTCCTAATGTGACTGTGGGCGAATTTACTGCAAACGAGACTGGGGTATTTCCCACATCATAAAAGAGAGATAGACGAGGCCTTTCGCGTCCTATAGTTCAGGAATCGTCTGCAGGTCTGAGAGAAAGAGATGGGAAGACGATTCCTGAACTATAGGACGCGAAAGGCCTCGTCTATCTCTTTTTATGATGTGGGAAATACCCCAGAGTCTCGTTTACGAGTCTACATTAGTTTCTCAGCTTCCCGGTAGATGTCATCGGGAACTAGGAAAAAGCAAAAGCTCGCTCTCGAAAATAAACCGAAGTAGAAAACATCATTACATTTGTAGAATTTAAATAATTTCCACTATTAATATCTCTAAAACAAGCGAAAACAAAAACAAACAAACAAACAAATACATACATTTTAAATCTTTCCTCTCCATTTTCTTCAGAATATTCAAATTATATAAAACTCGTCATCTTCCGTCTTGCAAAATATTTAATTACTATATATATAATATATAAAATGGCGAATTTTCGAGACTATTCGCTCTCTGTTTTTCAAGTCTAAGTAATAACAATCTATAAAGGAAAGAGGGTTTCCTTTATAGATTGTTATTACTTAAGTTTGAAAAAGAGAGAGCGAATACTATCGAAAATTTGCCATTTTATGAATTATATTTATAGTAATTAAATATTTTGCAAGAAGGAAGATGACGTGTTTTATGTAAACAAATACGTAATTATAAAATATTTATCTGGATGCAGGAAGATACAAGCTATTAATTTTGTAATCCGTTTTTACTTTTCTGATTGGTGGCTTCTTGGATAACCATCTAATATTTGCATGTATTATTCGTTGTTATAAACTTAGATGATTAAAGTATTGATTCTTTTTTGTTTTTGTAAATTTCTGACTTATACTGAGAGATTCTACACAGCCATTAGCTGACTATTTTAAGATATTCAATTATGAAAGGTGAAACTGAAGAAACTAAAAAATAATATAATTTTAAATGTATTTTGTAAAGGATTTTTTTAGTGCATATACGGTTATCTATTGATTAATAATCAGCTACTTTAATTTAATTCACCTGCATATAATTTGCACATTGATCTATTAAAGATCCCAATTTTCTTTTTATTGATGTTGTGATCGCACTGTGCTTAAGAATAACTGAAGTTTCTAAACATCCACTCTGATACTGAATCTGTTATTTCTCACAAGTAAAGGTCACGATAGCGTCACCGGCGTTGCCGGTTCAGACCATGTGCTTTCGAAAGATCTTCCATAACTAAGTCAGCCAGCAAAATTGTAGCGGCAGACAGCCAGGGGTATAGGAGCTGTGAGGGGTCAAAGTTAACATGGTGGCCTATGGGAAATCACTTATAAGTCACTTCAAGAGGCTTATAAGTAGCCTGCAACCTTAGATAAGTATGAGACAGATACAATAAGCAGATATTGATTGGAAAATAAGCAGGGAATTGTTATTGATTAACTTCAAGTCAGATACAATCGATGTGAAGTTCAGAGAATAGGACGTGCGAAAGGCAGATACTCTGTTCACTGACAAGTTAAAGGGTACGACTGCGTCACCGGAGTTGCCGGGCAAGTAGCACCTTTCCTGAAAGCTTGTCCCAGGGGGAGTTCACTGGTCGAGTTTGCCGGGCAGACAGCGAGAAGGAGGAGGAGGAGGAGACGGTCAAGTCCGGGAACAGGTCAGCCTACCGACACACGCAGAGCACCTCTTTCTGCTGCCGCTCAATTCTCTTTACCTCTCCAATCTCTCTCTCCTTCTCTCTCATTCACCTTCTTACACTATCCTCACACTGAAAGGTACTTTTTCTTATTATATGTTTTTGTGTTGTGTTTAATGTTTTCCCTTAAATGTGCTCACTGTGAACAGAGTATCTGCCTTGCAGTGAAGAGTATCTTGCAGTGATTTATAAGTGATTTCCCATAGGCCACCTCAGAGCTCCTGTATCCCTGGCTGTCTGCCGCTACAATTTTGCTTGTTGACTTAGTTACGGAAGATCTTTCTGAACCGGCAACTCCGGTGACGCTATCGTGCCCTTTACTTGTCAGTACCATTTACATTAATATTCGTTACCTTTCTATCCGGAATAAATCACCAAATGTGATCTTGAAAATAACAGGAATACAATACAGTAGTCGTAGTGCCTTGTATATTCTTACCGTATTTCAAATATTTACAGAACAAATTACAGTAGCATCTAAAAGCTGCTCTGTGGAAATCAAAATGAAATCATTATTTAAACAGTATAACTAAGCGAATTTCAAGCAGTTCTGTGAATTTTTATTTATTGTGCTCAAAAGTCTTTAATATCACTGCTCCGCGCAACGAAGTTTGAAAAATAATTGATGAAGGCGTTGCGTTGGTGGGATGCCTAATTAAACGCACTTTTATTCCTTCCTGAGAGAAAAATTCCTGAAGTTATAGGCTGGCCCATGTTTATAAAGTCGAGTAATCTGCACAACTTGGTAAATGTAGCACAAGGATATTGGCTCGAATCCCACAAAAGATATGGATGTTTTTTTTCACTGTCCATCGAAAGCTGGGAATCGCCTCGAAAGATATTCTAGCCTCTTTTTCTCGACGACTCTATTACTCCGTAATGATTTTCTGTCATTAAAAATCACAGTCTCTAAAAGAATGTGCATAAATAAGTCAGTCTATCCATCAATGTTTAAGATAAATCACAAACTGCTTATACTAAAAAGTTGAAATTTGCATGGTAGGTTTCTATAAAACACGGATGGACAGAGGAGATATTCAAATTTTATTTGTTACCGTAGATGTTCTATATGTCCGCCTTTGGTCACTGGGCAGACGTCCAACCCATAGTTATTATAAACAGCATGATGCACCGAGATGAACTTTCGGTCGTCTACCGAATGACCAAAGGCAAAATTGAGCATCTCTAAATTAACAAATAAAACTTGAAATACTTCTTTTGTCCATCCGTGCCTCTTCTTTTACTGTACTCTGCATCATTTTCATAAGACATCCTTGTCAAATAGTACCATTATTTCTGAAGGACCCTGAATAAGCTCTGAAGTAATTTTGGTAGGATTAGACTTAGAGGTTAGGAATATATGCCAACAAAATACGTTACTTTTAAAAAGATGTAATTACTATAACTAAAATATGAAATTTTAATGAATGCTTAGACTATTCAGTGTGATCTATCAATTTATGTCTACAATAGCAGTTAAGGAGCATGAGGTAAAAATACAAAACAATTTACATTACAGTTTCCATGAAACGATTCAAAAGATGGTAACTAATTACAATTTTATAGTCTTAAAGCAATGCATGTTTTTAAAAAATTAATATCGTCTTGAAAAGAAGAGTAATGCACATCAACAATGCTTCTATATGCTGCCATATGTGTATGGCACGCGAACCAGTTCATTACTATCGTGAAATTGTTGTTTTAGGCTTTGCTCAGAACCAAAGAACGTCAAGATTTTTGAATAGTTTAAAAAAAAATAATAAAAAATAAAAAAATGGAAAAAATCGGCTTTTGAAGAGATGCCAAAATGTTAGATTACGACTCTGATTATAGAACTGATTGTCTACTAAACAGCAAGTAAGCGATTAATTCCACAGAAGGTATCGCTATTAATTTGTAATTCTTATTCTTATTGCTATACAGATATGAAGCTTTTTTTATATTTAAAAAGTGGAAATTTTATTACTGGAATTTCCAAACATAAACCCCACAAGAGCGACTAGTAATTTCGAAATGGAGATGTTAAGGTTCTTTAACTTTTTATCAATCGATTCAGTACTAATACCGGATTGTACGTAATTTATTTGCACCAAAATCATTCGCAAATCCTTGAGATTTCAGTCTTGTTTTGCTCACTTTATTTTTATTGATAGAATAAAGGATCTGCCTTCAGAATATTTAAAGAAAAATGTAAAGAAAAGAAAAAAGGCATAAAATTTGAGATTGGGTGACAATGCTTATCAGTAATTTTTATTTTGAATGAGCTTGCTATCACATGATATAAACACCAGTCGATATAGTTTTTAGAAGAATTAAACGAATATCTTGAATAATTAAAAGAATATTGACGGGTTTTCCTCTAAAACTAGCAAATGTTAACCCTAACAACCAACCTAATTAACTGCAGCATTTATCACATAGTAGCCTATATCTTAAAAGCCTATTTTCAACATATTACTCGGTTTTACTTATTTCTTGTTATATGTGCGATATTCAAAAGCCACCGACATTAACCATCGCCAGGAAGAAGGTATTAAATTGAAGATGTCATGTAAACAAGAAACAGAAAAACAAAACATAGGCCTACACATAAAGAAAGATAAACATTAATCTTCGATTCCAAGATTCGTATTTAGGCTCGGGGCATGCTAGTTAAGTCAGGCGACTTCTCAATCTTTAAATCTTAGCCAAATTAAAAAAATAAATAAATCATTCACCACTGCATCAGAGATGTCTATAAGAAACGACGTGAGTATTTCTGACATGGGGTTTCTGAATTCTAATGACTCAGCCAGAATTGCAGAGTTAGGACGTTTCAATTCTAAATCGTCTGACCATCAGTTGTATATTCAATTGGGGGAAATAATGGATGATTTGATAGATCATAGAATAACACTATTTATTGAAAAATGGTAGAAAAATGTAGGCTTAATTTTCAGTTGTTTCTTTGAATCAAGAACTTACCATCTAAATCATAGGAGCTGAATTAAATATAAGGAAACAAATTATGTATTAAGTAAATTACGGAAAAATATTAGTTAGGAAGTAATTACGACAAATGAAACGTTTTGATTAGAACAAACTAGAGTGGTTAGCATCATTAAACTTACCAAAATAAAATTTAAATGAAATTGGACGGGAGTACGAAGAAATTAAAAACTGAATTCCGGGAATAAGAAAAGATCAAGAAAACATCCACCTGATGAGTAGACGAAATCAAAAGTTTTCTTGGATTTGATTGGAAATGCTTTAGATTTAAATTTTCACAGTAAGAAATTGTAAAATAAATAGTGGATACTTTTCATTTCTACACTGAAATAAACAATAACATCCTTTGATAACTAACATGAAATATAATAATGTAGAATTCAATAAGTTAGTGTTTTTCAGCTACTAGTGGTTTAGCCTCCCATTAAGCAGTGCCATTTATGTTTTCAGATGCCATTGTGGAAAATTCCTAAATCTTTTAAGACAATAGAAAATTAAGTAAATTTATAAGATTTAAGTGGATTTATCAATAGTAGATTTAGAAGTAAACGAGCAAATGATTCTTACATTAATTTGTGTATTTTTAGAAATAAGTATTTCTAAGTAATTTATATATTAAGTAAATTACTTTTATAAAAAATGAGGCTTTTTTAATTATTTATTTATTGCAAGGTTTTAACATAATTTTAATATAATCATTATTTCAGTATTATTTAATTACAACATTTATATCATATGGAGATATCTAATAAAAAAGTAATACATAATTCGCAAATTTAAACTTTGATTTAAATTTAGGCATCAATCCACGGCACTTAGCTAACGTTAAACTTCTTGTATTTAAACTTTGATATTCGTAGCTTGAATTAAGAGCACTTTTATTAAGCTTTTTCGATGCAATAACTCAAAGGTTTTCCCTGTTTAGATTGGATTTCTTAGGTCAATTTTGAAGACTCCTATACAAAGTCACAAATTTATGATCACGCAACTGAAACCTTTGAGGTCGGTGAAATGCCAGCACATGAGATTCTTATTAATTTTTATTGTACATTTATTATTGCTTATTTTAGTTTAGGAGGTTCTATATTGATTCAACGATTATTCCATATTTGAATTTTAATTAATTTTTGGAGAATAGTTGCATTGCGGTTATTGATCGATTCGAAATCTGTGTATTTTTAGCATTATATACACTGTCCGGCCACTTTATTAGGTACACCTACCTAGTAGGGTGTTGGACCTCCTTTAGCCCTCAAAAACAGCCTGACTTCGTCAAGGAATGGATTCCACAAGATGCTGAAAACGTTGTTGAGGTATTGTGTACCATGCAGACATGAGTGTGTCACGCAGATGTAGATCTGGAGCGAACAGCCCGTTTCAGTTCATCCCACAAATTTTCAATCGGGCTGAGATCCGGGACTGAGCAGGCAAACTGCAGCAAGGAAAAGTCATCGTCATGTTCCTCAAACCATCCCATGGTGATGAGGGCTTTGTTAACCGGCTAGAATTATCCTGCTAGAAGTAGTCATCTGCATGAGATAAACTGTTAACATGTACGGTTGCACTTGGTCAGCTACGATGTTTAGGTACGCCCTGGCATCCTGACGTGCCTCCAGAGGTATCAATGAACCCAACGTGTGCCAGGAAAACATCCCCCACTCCCTGACACTGCCCATACAATTTCTGCACACAGCAGGGGTGTACCTAATAAAGTGGCCGGACAGTGTATACATAGGCGAATAAAATTTAAAAAAGCCAATGGTCAAACAAACATCCATCGAAGGGGTTCATCTAAATTGTACCAGACTACGAATTTCGTTCATAAGAAATGAGAAAAACATCAAAACGGGTAAACACACAAGAATGTAATTGCTTATGTAACAACGATAAATATTAACAAATACCAGGTTAAAATGCTCAACTATCTAAATACAATTCTTATCAATAAGCTTGTTAAAATCCAAATTAATATTCCAATTCTTTACTTTCAAATAAATCTGTGGAGTTTAAATAGTCTTTTATCAAACCATTAAATAAAAAAGTAATTTGCTTGTTCACTTCGATACCATCGTATCTATTCAAGTTCTGTGCTTTTGAATTCCTTTTGAATTAACATATTTTACTATCTTTTTCCTTTATCAATATCCCGACTTTAATGTCCATTAAATGACCTTTTTTTAAAATCTTAAAACTTAATAGGAAGAGGATTGATCTAAAAAGGAGGTAGGTGTTAATATTTAGGAGGACAAAACAAGTGTTCAGTTTCAAGAGAATGAGAGAACTGTTTATTCGTTCTTGTGTTATTGACAAATGACTGAGCAAGAATATATACATCGAAACTTATTTATAAATGTTTTGGCTACTCTATACCTTCATTGTTATTATCCTTATAATGAACTTTTATTTAGATATTTGTATGTGTTTTTTAATTTTAGATGAAGGAATAAATGCAAGGAGTCGAAGATGGGTCAGTGGCTGTGTCTCTCAATGAATCCCCCCAAACACAAGAATCGGATGTGCCATGGACTGTTGTAATCAATATGCCAAAGGGAGACTCCATTCCTACACCTCACACGGATACGATTGGCCAGGTGGGATAGGAACAGTCAATTCTTACATTTAAGAAATAACATAGGAGAAAAAAAATTGATAGCTTTAACTTATTTAGTAAAAATTCCAAAAAAGTTTGGTTATGTGGGCTTCCTGCAAAGAAACTTTTGTTGAAAATTAATCATTGAAAAAGATCATATTTTGAAGAACTATGGCTTCGGTGTAAAATTATGTAATGGTGTATTTTGATCATACTCAGATTGATCACTGAGACTAATCAGAGACCTGACGTGTGATGGACTATTTTTTACTCGGTTTGTTTTGACCATTTGTAACTCACTTCACAAAACTTAATAACTACCTAATTCAATAAAGGAGAACCCCTTCTAACACTAGAAGCAATTGTTTAGTTCACTGAAGACTTGACTTATCGCTGAATTAATTCGAATTTGCGCTAACAGTTGCTGATACTCGTGACGCTACAAAAAAACACAGCCTTCAGGCAAGGTAAAGTGGGCGGCGATCTGGGAAATTTGAAATTACGCCAAACAGATTATGCTGTAGTTTGAAGATGATCAAAGATTAAGAGTGACGTATCTAGGAGTTCTTGGGTCAGGGAGGTGTAGCAAAATAACGTTCCAAGGTTTGACCTCTTAGTTTTCCAACCAAATAAAACCTTAAACTATTTTCCCATTTTCTTTTGCATTGCTACCGGAGGCCAGTACCTCATTCGCCATTTGTTACATTTATTTGGTTGGATGATGACGTTTTTTGAAAAAAAAAAAATCAGTAGTTTTTACTTGTTATTTATTTTTTTTTCCTTTGAATGGTGTGGGGTTCCCTGATAAAAAATTTAATCCTGAAAGTGGTTCGAAAATTAAATAAAAGTTTGGAACCGAGTACGTGTTGTATCCATCGTCTTGTCCGCCACTGGTCTAGTATCTCACACATTGCACCACAGCCTCAGCACACTAGGACTTCACAAAAACACTTATGCACAACTGCAGAAGGCTGTGGTACTCAACACAGCACGCATAGTTAGGAAATTTATGGACACAACCACATAATCCTAATCTTTCTTGCACACATCTTTACACTTGGCAATATGTGCTTTGCTCCTTGACCCGCCATCTTGTTTTTGCTGGGGAAACCCAAGGTTTGAAACATACAAACATAATAATAATAATAATATGATCTCCATGTACATTAACGATCAAATTCCAGAGTCCTTCAATGCTGCGATACTGACTGTCTCTTTTGTATTTTTTTTTGGTTGGTTGCTGTGAGCCGATAGTTTTAGGCAGATAGAGAGTATCTTTGTATCTCTTTGTATCTCAAATTTGTGGGAATGATTTTTCATAGGAAAACAGTAATCGAACCCTGGCCTAATAATAGGCCAATATGAACGAAGCTGCGTAATAACGATAAATTACATCAAATTTTCTTAAATTAACAAAACAGACTGAGTCCAGCGTAGAAAACATTTTCAATAAACTTATGACATAATCATTGTCATTGTATTATAATGACAGATCAATTCAGATACTGTTGATAAGACACGAGATCTGTTTCAAACTTTTAGAACACAGAGCTCTAAATATACTGAAATAGAAGACAAAAGAAAAAAAAAATCAAGTATAATAAATCATTTTTGAGTATCTTAAGGATTGGAAAGACAAAAATATAAAGACGAGCGTACTTTTAAATAAAACTTTAATAAAAAGTTTTTAAATAAAACTTTTGGAACACGAAGGAAGACACTGAAAACAAAGCGAAACAAAGCAATGAGTAACAGGACGTTTCTAAGGCACTGGATCGAAATCATAATCATTGATCTGATTTAGAAAAAAATTAATAATAGAATCCTGTTTTGAGAAACTATGGTCCAATGTTTACATTGTGTTGTGCTGATGACAATCGAGATTCACAGCAAGCACATTACTTGGCAACTTTCTGCGTGACCTTTTAACTAATGTTATATAACTTTCGTTTGGGCAACGTGGCCTCCTAATTAGCGGATCATTTGTCGTTGCGCCATTTCAAAATTACAAGAAATCAGAACAGATGGCAGCCGTTACTGGACAGGAATATTATTCACAATTTCAGAATGGAAAATGAGTTGATAAGTTTTGTAATGTAATCCAATAAATGATAATAATCCAGCGTTCAACTGATTGCCTGCAAATCAAGAATAAAATATCACAGACACAAGATAATGTGCTTCTCTCTCGCAAAGCAAACATAATTTAATATGCAATATATCCTGTTGTTCGTCAGTAAGGTTTGCAGAACACTAGATCCTATTTTAAAAGTTCAGATCCAGTGTTCACGAGTGACATTTCAAAACGGCTGTTTCACGGTAAATTACCGTCATCAGTTGAGAATAGTACAAGTAAACACCCATGTCTTAATATGGAGGTTAATAAAAGTTGAAGTAGGGAAAAATGTGGAACCTCCAAAATCTGGTATTAGAAGTCCTTACTTCAACTTCTGTTAACCTCCGCATTAAGACCTGGGTGTTTGCTTGTGATTCCTCTCAACTGATGTTAGCAATTAACAGCTGTTTTGAGATGCCACTCGTAAACACAGGGTCTGGAACTTGTGTTTATATATTTTAAGGCGCTTTTTTGTTTGTTTAATGCACATATATAATTCATTGAGGCTAGTGGAGACTAGCACATGGATTTCTTTATTTTATTTTTATTGTGTATTTCATGTTTTTAGTTTAGATTTCGGAGGTTCCCCATTTTTCCCTACTCCAAGTCCTATTTTGTTCCTATTATTTAGGAATTCCGAGAAAACTATTCTGCGTTCATCCATCCAACTATCACATGCATATCTCAAGAATATAATATCTTGAAGAAATAAGCATCAGTTACAGGGCCTCTCGAATGCGTTTGATCTTAGTATATCCACTTATGTTTACGTTCCAACTCTCCAAGTTCTGTATTTTAGAAAGATATTTGGTTTCGGTCATTCAGAGAACACTAGAACCTATGATTTGTCCCTATCCACTATCTAAAATGAAATGATGGCTATTAAGATATTAAAAATACACTTTGGAATGAAAAGTTATAAGAAATCTTATGAAATTTATTATTTCTTCATTAGAATTATTTCCAAAAAACTGCACATCTATCATTGGAGAATAATTTTGATCAATCTGAAACACTGGTAGATGTACAGTAGAGATTAACTGACTTCACGTTCATTAAATAATTAGCTAATCACAGTAAGTAGCCTATTAAACTCTTAAAGTTTAAAACTAATTCTCAAATGAGGGTGGACAGCAAAGGAGGAAGAGACATCTGCGATTAGCAGCCTAACATAACAAGTGCAGGTCTAGATTACTAGATTACTTGTGAATGTGGGTGGCCTGACAGCCGAGCACGTCGACCTGAAAGATCGTTTGTGCTATCCCACGGAAAGAAGGACAGATGGAGAGAAAGACTGAGAAAGGATGGTGTGAGAAATGCAGGGGAAACGGGAGAACCCCGAGAAAAACCTGCCCAGCGCGGATCGCCACCATCAACGAAACCTACATGAGAACCGAACCAGGTACTCAGAGATGAGAGGCCAGTGTCTTAGCGACGTCGCCAACCGCGCGGCCAAGTGCGGGTCTAAGAACCAGACAAATGTCTAACCTCCCCGCCCCAACCGAATATAAGAAATTCTCCATTTGGCAGAACGGGTTCCGCCTGAAGGAGAAAAAACATCCCAACCTGACAGAGGATTCCGTAATAACTGTATTTCAAACAATTAAAGTTAGTTAAGGTCTAACAGCCCACAGACACTGTTGGACTGGGTAATTGCCACTTAGTCCGATCAAAACAGATAATGAAATAATTGCTTTTTAATAAAATCAATCGAAGCCTTTGAAAGTCAGAATGTTAATCGAGAAACGATAAATAAAAAAATTGTGCTATTTTTGGCTTCGTCCATCATTTAGAGTAGAATAAGACGTCCTGTGACGAACTGTTTATCTACTGAAAGAACTATAAACGCCAAGGAAAAGCATTGGCGACACAGCTTCCACCTGCCATTTCCAATCCTTCTCATTAGAATTACTTCCTTTGTTAGATTATAATTAGGTCCTGGAAAGGGAAGGCCATTGTCCTTCAAAGGTCAAACTAAAATTCTCTATTTAAAGATGATCTCAGATGAATGATTTTTTTTTTATTAACTAATGTCATTCCCTATTCTGATTCGAGAGGGATCTCGAAAAATAAAGAATTATTGTCCACTCAGTTTTTATCAGTTGATCTGCCAGAAATAGTTTCAGAATAAAGTTTTGTTTGACAAAAAGATTAAAAATAATCATTAAGTAGAAGTTCAAATTTGTCAATAATTAAAGAAAACAAATTTTGGGAATAAGTAAAACACAGTTTAAGATTTAAATTTAAAAAATAAAAAAAAAAAAAGTCAATAATCAGTAAAAGTCAGAAAAACCACGCTGATTTCCCTTCCTCTTAATGTTGAAATTTAAGATAGTAATTGTGGACTTAGCAAGCAAAGCATTGCAGAGGTTTACCCAAGTTTCCAAAGGTTAAAGTTGATAAATGGGATTTATTTATTAACTTGAATTCTGTTTTTGAAAGACGGTTTCTGTTAGGCCTATGTGTGAATGGAATGGTAAATAAAGGAATATAGTTGAAGAAATATATTCAATCGTTTGCAGACAATGAACGAAAGACTGAGTGATATGAAATGATTTCAGTATGAATAGTATATGAAGGTTGATCATAATTCGAAACATAAATTTTGGCATCATAGGTGTCATCCAAAATGACGTAATTAGTCGATGGTTGGTTTGTTTCGTCAGTCATTAGCAAGATTCGAAGGACAACTTCACCACCCCTAACTTCCGTACCTGCCTAATGCAGAAAAACATTTACGAAATTATAAGAGACAGAAACTTAAAAATCTTTTACCTTCTCTTAACTCGAGGAACAGAAAAGGTACGAAGCTATTGGGATAACTGTGTGTTCTTTTAACAAAGATGCTTCGCTGTGCGGTACTGATGCAATACGAAGAAGCCAATTCCGGATCGCGGAAATATTCCTGTCAATACAAATATAACAACCTGAGTAAAGTTGTCAAAATACGTATTAAAAATAAACTAAGTTATGAGTGGAGTTTATTCATTTGAAATTATCATCAATTCTAAACAACCCAATTTCAGTCCTCAATATAAGCCCAAATGACTGCTTTTTTTTGTGTGTGTGCATATCTTTTATGTCAACGCAAGTGTCCAAGGTCCTGAATTAGCGTTGGCTACAGAAAACTTTCTCATTGGTCCCAGTGGTCCCAGTGCCGGGAGCGAGAATGAGATCACAACCTGTTTTGTCCTCTGAGCTGAAATATCAGGAACTGGGTAAAGTTGAATGATGAAACCTGAAAGGAAGAAACAACTGTTCAGATTCCCACTAATAAAAAGTCATGACATGATTGTTAAAATGTGCAATTTTCTATTTATTTATAAAAATAAAACTTTCTTTAAATTAACAGTAAGAAATTTAAGTAAAGTAAAATCTTCAACTAGTTAAGATAATTTATTAGTCGTGTCATTGAAGTTTTATGCTTATGTGGTTTGCAGAAGAGCGACAATGAACCGCCAGAAGAGAAGGTTGAAAAGCAAGATTCGGAAGACAGCTTCACCGTCCCCAACTGCCGCATCTGCCTGAGCCGAGGCAATCAGCAGGAACTAGTGCAAGCGTGCGCCTGCCTGGGTACCATCAAACACGTCCATCAAAACTGCCTGAGAGACTGGATTCGGAGGAGAAGAGAATTCAGCTGCGAGATCTGCCACACCCCCTACAGTGTGCAGATGGACCGACACCCCCTTCTACAATGGAAATGTCCCATGGCGGACGAGGACTTTTTAGACAGTGTCTTCAATTGCTTCCTCCATCTACTCTTTCTGGCTATTTTCACCCTGTGTGGAGGTTTCGTCATTATGGAACTCATCAAAGATGGAACGATGGTTGGTAAGTAGGGTTTTTTTTTTTTGTTCTTGTTTTCTTTCGAAATCTCTACAGCTACAATGTAAAGAATCTTAACATTTTTAGCTGAAGATTTTGATTCTAATGTTTCTATTCTGTGTAATTGAAGTAATGACAAATTATAGTTTCGTTAAGAGAAAGATTTGTATTAAAAATTAACGTGTGTGAAATTGTTATGAATATAAACTTACACAGGATAAAAAATATATTTACAATTAAAAAGATGCTAGCTTTCGAATCGTTACGATTCTTTCTCAAGCCGATGATTACAAAATAAAATTTTTTAATTGTAAATATGTTTTTTACCCTGTGTGTTGGCCTGGTAACTTTATATTCATAACAATTTCACACACGTTAATTTTTAATATCAAATTGGCTTTTTCTTGGACTAAGAAAGATTTGTACAAGCTGAATAAATCAAAACCGCCTTTACCTTGCATCAAACTCATAGACTCACTCCTTTTTCTCTATTGGATTCAAGTTTTCCATAATCCAAAGTATTTTTTTATTGAGCTACTAACAGTAGCTTTAAAGGCTAAGATCAATATTGATCATACACTCGAATAAACTGAGTTATTCCTCTTAATTTGAGATTATCCAACAAATGTTCATCACTATAAAGTTTCAATATATTTTTTTTCTTTGAATATTACGTCTTATCTCAAGTTTCAAGTTAAACGAATCACAATTAACAAAAATATACAGTGTCTTCGATCACTTTATCCGTATCTGTGTCTGTTGGTAGAATAATGCAGAAGATCACAAGGAATTAAAGAAATCCAATCTAATGAATGACATTGCTTTAATTATTAAAAGAATTTTGCAACATTTTGCTCAACTCTCGTTACTGTAATGATGAAGTATAATATTATCCTTTCTGCTATTCTTCGCTTAACGAACGCTTTTATTTTATTCTGCTATCGATTATAATGAGTGATATAAAGATAGCCACAATGTTTGACTTTTGCGCGTGAGCAAGGGAACAATTTGCCCTTGCGACACTAGTCATCTGGAATGGTAGCAATGTCAAATCGCAACAATATCTCTGTTTTGCTGCCATTCCCTACTCTACTTAATACTTTATTCATGATTCGTCAACTTCTGCTTCGAAATTGCTACCAATTACTGTATAAAAATAAAATATAATGGTGTTTAGTTTTCATTTATTAGAAATTCTCTAAGCTAGGAGGGGAACTACAGAAAACAATAGGAAATTAACTTTAATTAATTTGAGCCTATTTGGAAACATAAGCCCTTCGTTAAGAAAAGGGATGGCTGTACCCTTACAGTAAATTCTCATTATCCGCTGATTCAGATCCCGCGGATTCTCTTATCCGCTTCTGCAAAAGTGTAACCCATTTCACCACATATAGGGTCTCTCATGTAGTCTTCTATTGGCTCCTGTTGTGTTAGCAAATCTCCACATGTTCTGATAATACTCCACGTATTCTCAGTGTTTTATTCTACTTTTGTGATTAATTTATTAAATTTCAACAGTAGCAGCAAAGCGTAGTGCTAATGAGTGCTCCTAATCACAAACGCGTTTTGACAAGTTTTGTGTGCTTGACTTACTTCGTTCTGGAAATTCGTATAGTTAATAGGATACCAGGGAACTTAACCCATTTCCCCCACAGGATCAATGCTTCAGCAATCGCGGTTTCTGTTACCACGGGTTTTCCAGTAACACGATCCCGCGGTTAACGATAATTGACTGTACATGGATGGAAGATTACAGTCATTATACCATTAAATAAAGTGGCCTTTATAACTTTCTGAATTCTTTTTACCAGTCTCGAGCATTCAACAAAATTTACACCTTAGCTTCAAACAGACGGTTTAAACTGAAATCTCTTATGGTTATTTTTAAAAGTGATCAGACAGTCATTCTCCAATAATAACTATAGGCCCATCTGTTTTTTTTTTTGTTTTGTTTTTAGCAGAAAAACAGGTAAGAATCTATCCTTGTATGATGCATCCATAATATTTATATGCTTACATGGATGAATTTTTAAAGCATTGAAGTTTCTAATCGATTACTAAAAATCAAAATCATAAAAATCAGTCGTACATAGCAGAAATTACGTAACAGAATTCTTATCAGGAAATGGTAAATTAAGATTCAAGATTTCATTTGGGAATAATGTACAGGAATCCACTATTCTGTATCTCAAACAAAGTAATCCCAGTTCAAAGCTGTTATCCATTGATCCATTGTTTGTATTTTTTTATCAATCATTGAAAGCAAAATTTTTGTTCTTAAGTTTGAATTACTTTTCCATGAGTCACATGACAGAGACAGTTAAAAGTAAACAGCGGAAGGATATGCGAGTCAATCTAAAATGGCGTCTTCTTGTATGACTTAAACCGACTGAAATGTTGACATTAATGTGTTACTGATCGATTGAACTGAAATGAATTTTTGATTTCTTTTCTTTTAGGGTATGCAACAGTGTGTCTCTTGGGTATTTTCTTACCTTTAGGAATAGTGGGCGTTGTCTTCCGTATCATTCCGCAGTTTCAACATATCTACTGGAGCCTCCTAACATACAACAGTAATCTACGTTTTCATCCGTACAAACCCGGCAAAGAACAGTGATGCAGTGAAAGACATGGTTTGAACTCTTAATTGAACAAATGGACTGATTTAAATTTTGAGTGTGTTTCTAACAATCATTTATGTATTAGTTTTGCTTATCTAAATCCAAATTACGATGACTGTAGCTTCCACGTCTTCAATTTAAAAAAGAAAAAGAAAATAGTAGGCCTAATCATATTGTTTGAAGATCAATTGGTTGAATTCTTAATTCAATTTTTATCAAAAGTTTTTGTTCAAATCCTTGCTTAGGGCCAATGTAAATAAATCATTTTTCTCAACATTTTGATAAAATCTGCTTTTTAATCATTTTTCTTAATTTGATATAATAACACAGTAGGGCTTCTAAATATATTTTTTAAGTCCTTTAATTATAAATAGCCACTTCCTTTGAAGACGATTACATTACTTATCAAAATAAGGAAAAAATAAATATTAATTCTGCAGTAATATACTGAGCGATGACGATGTTGGTACAGAAAAATCTCTCATAATGTTTCCAATATTTTTTTTAAAAAACAAAAAAACAAAAAAAATTATTTGTCTTAATGTAGAGTACACTAATATAATAAACACTTAAGTAAGTTATAAATTAGATCTAGTGAATCTCAGCAACTTAACGACCGATCTCCATAATATCGGTATGTAAGTAGGAATTATTGGAGGGTAAAAGAAATAGGATGTTGTGGAATAATCACCGAAAGATCGCTATTAACGCCCATACGCTGCCAGATCTTAACAAATACCAGATCGATGTGTGTGGTATTAGCTATTATAAAGGAGTCATTGTTGGTCGTTACTGTCTTTGAAAAATAATCACTATAACATAATATTAAACTTAATGGCCCTACCAGAGAATCAGGAAACTTGGATAAGACATGAAATCTCAGCAACTATACGACTGATGTCCATGATATGTAACATTTCTGTACGACCCATTAAAAAAAACATCATATCTTTAAAATATTCGTCGAAATACAGCTTTTTTGCACTGATTGTTTCTCTGTGAATAATTGACGTTTCCCTTTAATTTACCGGCAGCAGATGATGATGTTCAGTTTCAATAAAAATACATTATAATATTAAAAGTGTCCAAAAAGATATTATATCCGTCGGTGTCAAACTTAGTCATTGTTATCACGAACGGATATAACAGCGCTTTATGTTTACTTTTCAATTGTAATAAGAAAATATAGTAATCATGCAGACAGTATACAAGTAATGTTTTTCATTATTTCTCAAAAAAACATTATTAAAACATTATTTCTCAAAACAACTGTATTAAGATTGTAAACAAATTACTGATTTCAACGGAAATGATGTGTTGCAGTTCGTAGAAGTAATTATAATTAAAACTTTAAATCATTGACACTTTATACGTACTACAAATTGTTTACTATTTCTAAACTAATACAATATGTTCAAAATTTTACTAAATTTTTATGAATGCAGTAGTTGTTTAGGTTTGTGATCTTTTCAATATGTTGTAAATAATAGGGAGGTTGATTATTATATCAAAAATAAATTATTGATATTGGTATGCAAATCCTGGTTGACCAAATATTTAAGGTCATTGTTCTAAGCCGATAAAAATACCCTATGCAGACGTCGACAGCCGTTCAACAGATAATAGTGTAGAAGAATCATCGGCCGCAGAGAAGCTGGTTTATTTTACAGAGATGTAGCTCTCGATGTTGACCACAGTCCCAACATCATCGTACGCAAATGGTGCCAGTGGAATGAAGAAGAATCACCACATGCCGACAAGAATCGGGAAGACAGATATGGGCAGGGAGAGAGAGGACTGCTGTTTGCGATGCATAGTGCATTGCGAGACAGGTTCGTGACTGCAATGCACCTGCAAAGGAACCTGCAATAGGTAACACCTTGAAAACTTAAAAAAAAAAATACGCTTTTCATTTAAGTACATCCTCCTGCACTGCATTTACCATCACATCTGCCCATATGCGAGCACGTCTTCAGTGGTGTTGCCTTAGAAGTGGAATGAACAGAAGTGATATATCGTGCTGTTTAGTGATGAATCTTGTTTATTTGTTGGTCAGTATGACGGCAGACAACGTGTTCGCCGTCATCAGGAGTAAAGAGCGCCATCCAATGCTTGCGAAAGGTCGCACAGGTTCAGTTGTGGGACATCTCGATCAGAGCTGGCCGTCATCTCCTAAATGCCGAACGATATGTTATCGACATTTGAAGCCAGTGGCTGCCTCCTTTCTTCATCAGAATGAAACCTTTTATCAGCATGATAACACACGTCCCCAATCAGTCTTCAGCAATCTGCAGTATTTACACGAGCGAAACGTTCGGATAATGGCCAGCACGCTCTCCCGATCTTTCACCTACTGAATATATCTGCAACATGATGGATTGATAGCTCTATCAACACCCAGGAGATATGCCAACCACTATCGCTCAATTGGAACAGCAGTTCGCGTTCTATTCCTAAGGATGACATGTATGATGGCATGTACGACAGTCTTCCTCGCTGAGTTTATGCCTGCACTGGTACACAGGACGGTTCAACATCTTAGTAATTATACCATTTCAACTGGTTGATAATATTTGTTGTTGCTAATGTAAGCAATAGCACATCTCAGTGTATTTACTGCTTCCTGAGTTTTAATGAAATCACACCAATCCTTCTAGGTACTGCATATTGTTTTCTTTAGTGTATGTCACAAAGAAAATATTGCACCCAATAAAGAACAAAGTTCAATGACAGCATTTGAAGCAGATTAAAGTTCATTTTTTGAAAACATTTCACTGTATTGTCCTCTTTTATGTTCTCCATTATGCTGCTCATATATTTACGTAAAGTTCAAACACTAGAGTATTAACTGCTCCTTAAAATGTTTGGTTAAAATATTAACTTTGGATTAACAATGAAATGTTAATTCGTTTCTAGAATGAAGCCAGATACTGGAGATGTGCAATTGTTTTTTTGACGTTTCTTGGTTTCTTATGTTGTATTGAAATTAATTATTTTGTTTTTATTGCTATATGTTTACTTCCTTTCAATCCCCTTGCCTCTTTTCCTTTCAAGATTTGAACGTATGGATTTTCAGACTTGTAATAACCTGCAGAATGAGTTACATTGTCAATCACCCTGTATAATCTCTATACATATTTTTTATTGAAATGTAATATATCCATTTTTTATTAAAATTATATCCACTACAGTGGTCTAATGGTAATTACTACCATTCGTCATCTTGCAGCCTAAACCAACACCAACACTCTTTCAGGGGAAGACATTGATATCTATTTAGAAACCTCTTTTTCCTTAGAAAAGTAGGCTAAAAATTATGTTTTTTTTTTTGTTTTTTTGTTTTTTAAGCAATAAAATAAATACGAATGAGAAACAGATAGTAATTTTTGTTGGGAAAAGTCTGCGTTGTATAATTAAAAATAATGGTTGTAAAGCTTTGGAATTAGTAGGTTTCTTAAGGTCAGTATTAAAAAAAAATAGTGTTTGCTTTTTGATAACGTACAATTTTAAAATGTTCATTTAATGATTGAATATCTTTAAAAAGGAAAACGCTGCAGTTCCGAAATGTAAGCTTGAAGAGGACTTGTTTGTTATTTATTATTTATAAGGGAAATGAGCTTAACTGTGTCTGGTGATCTTCCAGCGAGTCTTAAGTGCGATTCGTTGGAGTAACTTTTAGTAGAAATGTTTAAAGAAACACGGCAGAAAAACATCATTACCCATCTTTTTTATGTAAGTTTTGTTTTCTTCTTTTTATTATTGTAACTTTTAAATGTTTCTTGAATGGATTGAACGCTTTTGATAAAGAAACTACTAAGAGATTTTGGAATAGAAGCTATGGAAAAGATGATAACACGGATATCTTGATATTTTATTTGTCAAGTATCTATTCATATAAACAATCGATTTTTCCTGTTCAAATTGAAATAACTAATAATTAAGTGAAATTGCCAGCTTTTGAATATATGCTAGATTAAAAACCACATAAAAAGTAGTTAAATTTAAACATCAAACTAAAAGGTTAAAATTTTAAAACCAGAAACAACAAACGTATGTAAGAAATGAAATAAAATTAATAGTTGCGGTGCTGTATATATATTTCTACGTGGTTTTCACTTGACTGAAAAAAAGAAAGATAATCTGACTTCTCACGTTTCTTATACTTAAAAATGTAATGTATTTATCACTTGTACATTTTAAGTTATTTGTTTTATGTTCGGTGTTTCGTAACAATCAAAAATATAATAATGTCTTCTGCATTGTTGTATTACATAAATTCTCCATAGGGATTTACAGCTTTTTCTTTTGTTACCCTTAAATAAAACCGCTACCACTTATATTATAATTATTACACGGCAGCCAAAATAATCTATATAAGTACAGCACGAACAATTATTCAAGCAAAATCCACGTTCTGCACAAAGTACTAAATACTTGACAGTAGCGCATGGTTTATAGATGGACGGCAACAATAATTCAAATCGTACAGCCAATAGTGATTGCCGCTGTTGATTTTTTTGTCTTAGCTTTTTATGTATCATTGTCTGCCATAACATTATTGATAGGAAATTTGCAAAATTGAAATGTCACTGCTCAATTGCTCTGAATTGGTTTCCATAGCAATCCAAAGCTCATTAACAAAATCTGTAGTTTGTCCGATATTGGAAGTTTTGGAATTATCTATTGCCATTTTAGAACTTTATTTTATTTTTCCCTACTATTTTCACCTCAAAACAATGACAGTAAATCTAAACTCTCTCTATAAATAATTTTTTTTTTTTTTCCGCAGGTGATTTTACAGTAAGTGAAGTTTAAAAAACGTATCAGTGGTTCCCAACCTTTATCAAGTCGAGGCCCCCTTAACCCTTGCTACGCTTATGCGCTTCACTCCCTTCCCAAAACAAAAACAAAATAAAAGAATTAAAATATAAACACAAGCATCTTTTATATATTTGCGTATTTATATATTTTACAATTGGTTTAAAAATATGAACGGACTAATGTAAGCTACAATTTTTTGAAAAAAGTAGAATTATTATTATAATTTGAAATTTAGTAGTTTCACATTTAATCACATATTTGAGTAAAAGAAATTTATTTCCATATCCACATAAAAATCATTAAATCGTTGTGCGGACCCCGTCAGTCGGCATCACGGAGCCCAGGTTGGGAACTGATGCCCTATATGAATAGGCCAACATAAATAGGAGTACAACAGAAAAGAAATTTAACGTGCTGTGAATATGAGTAAATAAAGGAAAGGAAACTCAGCACGTTAAATTTCTTTTCTTTTTTACTTTGTAAATTTTTTTCTTTGAACCTTCTGTTCTTTTTTAATTCCTTTCAACCTACTCTCGTAGGAGAAAGGCTTTTTGCTGGCGTCGAGAGACGCAGCAACTTATTTTCTTGCCTTTTGTTGTTGGTGGGGTCATGGCCGGGTCGGCGGTGACTTTCACTAATAAGATCTTGCCTTTCTAATTTTGTTAAGGGAAGGCGGGGATTGGGCTGCTGAGTCCTTAGAAGGACGAAACGGCCGTTCCCAATTCCTTCCCGTAATCTAATAAGGCAATTTCTCCTTTTATTCAAGTGCTGAGTTTCCTTTCTTTTATTTACTTAAGTAGAGGCACGATGATATTTTTTTCTATTGCTAGGAGTCTTTTTTGATTTAATAGATTTTCGAAATTAATACAAATAACTTTGAGGAAGTTTTTAGATCTACTGAATTCCTCATTGTATTAATGGTTCCTTTTTGTAGTAATTCCTTCCTTGGTGGATCCTTTTCCTGGTCTTGGTCGATGCAGGAAGGTTTACGATTTTTGTGTCCGTAGGCTCTTCTTGGATGTTCTTATCGAAAATGCTTTTCAGCTTAGAAAATGTACTTGAAATTCGATCATGGAACTGATATTATAAACTTTTAAGATCCAAAACAGTGTTGAACTTACTTCATTAATATCTCATAAGACCTAAATGTTCAGAATAAAAATTATCGTTCCTTCATTTATTGTCCTAGATAAAGGCCTATAAAGGCTGAGTGAGAAATCTATCATTACATTTTTTTTATCTTTTTTCTTAAAAAACATCCCGTTAAACTACAAGCCACTATATTTCAAAACTGAAAACATAGATTAGACACAGATTGAACACAGTTAACTTATCAAATTATTCTATATTTTTTTATTCAATTTTTAGCAATGTTCCTTTTTTTCTACGTGTCCTTCTGCTCGATCTCATTTATCGGCACCTCTGTTCCAACCTGTTAATCCATGTCAT
This sequence comes from Thereuonema tuberculata, assembly GCA_023159025.1. Taxonomy (NCBI): domain Eukaryota; kingdom Metazoa; phylum Arthropoda; class Chilopoda; order Scutigeromorpha; family Scutigeridae; genus Thereuonema; species Thereuonema tuberculata. Next base: position 62,196,793 of record JAFIDM010000004.1, read on the forward strand.
AATAAATAATGATGAAAAAGTCACTGTTTAAAAGAAACAGCGAAAACACCTGACTTATTGCCAAAACGGAACAGGCATAAAGGAACCTAAAAGATTTGGCACCTCAAGCTGTCACGGGGAAGAGTCTAGGACAACCGTTTCGTTTCTTTAGAACTCATCAGCCAGACAAACTCCACCGATGATAGGCTGAGAAGGTGTGAACATATAAGAATCCCAGTCTCACTCCCGGAAGCGGGACCCACAAAAGCAAAATACAACCAATGATACACAATAATAGAAAAAAAGTAAAATCCTTGACCTGCATTCCGCTACCCTCAAAAGGAATTTATCTATAACATAAAACAAAGCTTTTAAACTAATCAGTTTAAGTGATAACAAATGTTACGTGCCTAATAATTCAATAAAATGGCAACTAGGAAGGCACAAAGGAACCAAAAAGATTTTGTGCAGCTATCACCGGAGAAATTCTGGAACGGCCGTTTTGTCTTCTTTAGGACTCATCAGCCATACAACTTCCACTGACTAAGGAAGCTAAAAATAGTAAAGATTAAAGGACAACATCAACAGGTCCTGAAGACGCAAAAGTACGAAGGTGGTTTTCACGGTTCATGTTACGGGAGACCATTCCGACGTTTAGCCCCCCCCCCCCCCCATTAAAACCTGACTTCATCGAACAGAGGGTTGTTGAACACTGAGTATCTTCTATAGAATAAGTGACTACAGAAAAAAAGTAAAAAATCGAGGGAAATTAGGCTCACAAAATAAGCATTTATTGTCCGGCTACCAGGAGACGGCGGTTGGTCACGCCTAGGTCACGTGGTAAGCGATGATTCTATAAATCTATTTGAGGGGCCAGTGTCGTTTTCCATTTTTAGTGCAAATCCAGATTTCGTTTCTTGTTTATAACATAGAGGAATTAATGATATAAAATACGACATTGTATATCTATTTCTCTAATAATAATAA
>JAFIDM010000004.1:62197858-62231659 GCA_023159025.1 Thereuonema tuberculata
CACTACACGTTATCCATCGTTAGGGCTTAGCGAACAGCGGGTAGCGGATCAGTGACGTTCCATAGTAGGAACAATCTTATTCCCCCATGCATACTTGCAGAAATTAGAAAGAAATTCTAATTTGAAAGATGTTGCTGAATCACAAAACACTTGAATGCACAACTCTAGAAAGCTGTGGTACCCAACACAACACGCATAGTTAGGAATTGTATGGATACAGCCACAGGTCCTTAATCATTTTTGCAGATTTCATTACGCTTGGCAATGCTTTGGTCCTTGACCCGCCGTGTTGTCTTTGCTGGGGAAATCCAAGGTTTGAAACTTTTACATAATAACAATAATAAGTAAGTTATATTTTAACCGTAACGATATATAAAACTGATTTGCTGTTTAAGAACTGTTTCTTATTTATTTAAATTATTGAAAAATCGTAATTGTACATAAATTATATTAATTACTTCATGGTAATAATGTTTTATTTAATGATGGTTTATAGAAGTAAGATTTATTTTCTGAAGAATTTCTTTTTCCAGTTGTTAATCATAGTTTTTTTTTATAAATCAGACATATAAAAATGTATGAATTCTGCCATTTTTGATAAGCTAATAAGTCTGCAACTACATTTTCATTCGCAATTTGTTTGATGACAATTATTTAAATGATCCTTCGGGTCCCTTTAGGCCCACACCTGTTAGGAGAAACATTAGTAAGTAATAAAAAACAAACAAACATGAATTTTTATCCGTTGATTTGGAAACTAGAATCTATCTAATCGAAAGTTATTTATTATTTGATGCTAAAAATAGAAACCCAAAGATAAAAATGCGGAAGTGTCAGAATAGTTTAAATGATATGAATAAAATAAATTACACAAATGAGTAAAAAAAATCTAAAAATTGATATTTTAAAGAAAAAAAAACAATCTAAAACTTAGTCAAAAATTCTGTAGATAAAATTCCTGCGTCGCTAATGTCTTCAATGCTTCAATATATTTATAACTAGCTGTACCCGGCATGCGTTGCAATGCCACTCAAAGAAAGAAAGGGCCCGGTGTCGGTCGGGGATAGGATACTTAGGTCCTTGTGTGGCCTTCTACCATACAAGTGTGGTGTCCCTGCTCCCCATTGGGGATCGGATTTTTCCCTTTTTGCAATAGACTGTGGGGGCCCGAGAAGGGGCCCGAAATATTAGGGCCCGGTGTTCTACTAATTCAGAAACCGTCGCGGGCGTGCCCACAACAACTCCTCAAAGTTTCATCGCAATCTAATGAATGGTATAGGAACGCATATGGGATATATGAATGGCTTTAGTTCTCATTGTCACCACCAGATGCATATTTGGCTATTTCACGGATTTTACCTCTTTTCAACCCTTGGGAGGGGTATCCCGGTTCTAAGGTAGCCTATCTTTTGCACGAGTCCTAAAGAGTAATTCTACAAATTTTGATCCTGATAGGTCAAAGGGCCTAGGAGTGTATACGGGACAAACAAACAAACATTAATTTTTATGTATATAGATATATTGAAATATTTTTACACTAATGAACGAAATTCTATTGTCGGTTTTGTTCAATTAGTTTTTCAAGATACAATATTGACCAATTTTATCCTTTGTTTTTAGAAAATCAGTCAATCTGTGTGTATGGGAATGTATTCGTGCGTCCGTCATTCCTAGCAACTTTTGAACACTGAATGACTCTTCCTGAAACTTGTCTTGCACAACTTTCAAATTTTCTCCGGGAGGGTCTTGGCCAAGAAACTAACGCGAGAAAGTGACAAAAATTCCTACAGAGAAATGCATTCGAACCGAAGCGACGGATTTCTCTCCATGTTTCAAACAAAGGAAGCTTTTAATGTCTGGCCATCTGTAGAAGACTACTTCGGGAAATAACGCGGGTTTAATTAATTATTTTCCAAAATACAGGAGGAAAAAAATTCAAGAAATACAAATTTTTATAATTAAAACAAAAACCGAGATTGTTCGTTTCTGCAGTTCTCACGATTAAAGAAAACGCTGCATTTTAAGAAAAGTAGGTTTCAAGTTCTTCTTTCTGATATTGAGACTAATCGTAAATAAAGAATATTCATCACTTTCATTTTACTGCTGAGTTTTATTCGTTGGGGAAACTTTTGTTTTAGCCTTGGGTTCATAAACTGTCTTCCTACAATAAGTACTAACTGTCAAATGGATCTTCCTGAAACTTAGCGTGCATGATTAAGGATAAGAGGCGATCTAGATTTTATACTTGACAATTTCTCCAAAATGGATGGCTGTGAATAAAATATCGTATGAAGTTGACAACATTTCCCCCTCAACAACATTGAAAAAGGAAACAATTAACTCTCTCTGACGACAAACAACGAATTTTCATCAAACGGATCGAATGGAATACAATGGATCGAAATGTATTTTGTAATCCATTTTAAATTTGCGCATCCTTTGATTGGATTTTGAAGTGACTTAAAACAAATGTCAGCAAATGACAAGTAGATTGTCGTTGGTGTTTTGTGGGTTTCCTAATTTACAAATAATTATAATAATTCTTTTATGTCATTTGCATGCCTTTAAGAAAAAAACAAAGGAAGAAAAAAAAAGCAGTATTTTAAGGATGTTAAGTTCTTTCAGGAGCTTCGTGCTTCAAATTCAGTGGAAAAGCTTTAGAGGAAGATTGAGTTTTGTCAAATCCTTTCTGTTTACTTAATGATGACGAACCAACGTAAAAGACCAAGAAATTCAGTAAAATATTTACAAACTGCGGCACTAGGAGAAAGTTCTGTTACGTAGGCGACATCCACTAGTTAGTGATTAAAGATTGGAAACTGGTGAATCACTCACTTCTCAGAATGACTTTCCGTAAACAGAATTTTCCTCATAAATTTTTTTTTCTTTTATTTGTTAATTATTATCTGAATTTGTCATCATTTCAGTGTAGTATTGTATTAAACTCTTTTTATTTAACAGCTCTCACTGTATTTATTTATTTACTAACAACCTAGAGACTAAAGAGAATGAATTATAATTAATTACTGCTCTCGAATCGAATCTGATAAAATATAAATTATTCTTTGATTTGTCTTATCAGGATATTTCATGTCAAGAACATCAGCTGATACAACAGCTTATTTTATTTGCGTCTTCACTCCTGAATATTCGAAGATTAACTCAGCTGTTTTCATTTTTTTTTTGTAAAATAAACAGTCAATACTATTAGGTTATTTTAATTAATGTATTTAATTACATTCACATACACATATGTATATATAGCCTATTACATCTTACATATTACATCATAAGATTAACTTGGAATTAAGTTAAAATTACACATTATTGCGTTTGTGATTCGTTGATCCACTGTCGATAATCCATTTGTTGATAGTCTCCATTCTTGTGTTATTACATTTTATTCACCCGTGTATAAGCCTTAGATTATCAGGCTTAGATTTAAATTTGCAATTCTTCGCAATATGGCCTATCCTATTACAATTAAAGCACTTTCTATTTTCATTCTTGTGTTCTTTAGTTATCTTTTCTTCCTTTTCATACATTGTGCATCAGTGTCTTTCTCTGTAGGTTCCATTTCTTCCATAGTATCTTCAGTGACATTCTTTCTATTACATTCTGCGATGATTCTGTCGCAAACAGTCTCAAAATTAGATTTTCTCTCCGGGATAATGAGATAAAAAATTTTATTTTTGTTTTTGTTTAAAGAAATTAGACGATAGAAAACAGCTGTCAGCAATTCAAATGTTTATTCATATGTAATTGATGTGATTCATTCCTGTGAGTTGATAGGTCGGAATCTAAGGAATTTGCGGATTTCATCTACTCTGATATCTAATCATTAAACTAAAAGTTGCCTAATAATAATAATAATAATCTCTGTACATTTTTTTATTCCTTGAGTAATATTAAGAAACTACACTGAGTTGTCAATTATTAGGTAACCATTTATGTGAAGAGGATGGTGTGCCAAATAAACTGATAATAATTCATTGAATAATACTTGAGAATTTCAGTTTTGTTGGGAATTTTTGAAGACAGATTGAGATGTTATAGGCGATCAGAAACATACAATTTTGCTTTAATTAGAACAACCAACAACAAAAATATCTTAATCTCTATTTCATACTTTTTTTCTTAGGAAAAAACTAAGAAAGAAAATTCTAAATGAGTAGCAAAAAGAAAAAAAAAAAAGAAAAATACATATATACACGCGAGCAGAGCTCACAAAAAAAATAAATAAAAAAAAATTAGAAAATAAAAAGTTGATAATAATTGCGCATTCAATTTTATTTTTATAATGCAAGTAGCATTTGAGAGAAGAAAGAAATTAAGCAATTACCGAAAACATAGTCTTAATAAAAGAAACCATTTACGAATTAAATAGGAATTGGAAATTAAAAATAGAAATACTATTAGAAAAAATGTTTATAAACTTTAGCAATAACACAAAACAGTGACGTAAAATCCTAATTAAATTGCAAAATGAGCTCATCACTTAAACTATTTATAGCGATTGATCCGATTTTCCGAAGACTGCTTTATTTATTTTCTATTCTTTATATTCAAATAAAGTTTACAAAGGTGGCGTCGAATACTCCTGTGAGTGTCTTCTGTTCGTTGCCAAGTGCAATATGGGAGGCAACTTGATAAGAACTCGATCACAGGTCTAGCTGTGATCCGCCCACATCCTTCCGGTGATGTAAAGCGTTTCCTGTTGAAAAAGAAATCCCTGCTGAAATTTTTCTATTTTTTTTTTTTGCCACCTAATGTTGAGTGACAGCCTGATTGGATGAGAGGCTCGCGCCCGCATGAGCCATGGTGTTACTATTGTCAGTCGTCCTCCTCAGCAGCGTCACTATACAGGTGAGAGCCATCTATCATCTCATTCAAACAACTTCGGCTTCAAGAAATAGATGTAGACATACATCAATGTACTCCATTTCAATACACTCTAGATTTATTTTTTTTTCTATCCGGTTATTTTCTTTCTCTTTCGTTAGAATTGTCTGTGGATTGTTTTAAAATGAAACTTAATTTAGATCAGGTTTGATTGTGATAATTATCATTGCCAGTTGATTTCCCGCTTATCAGTTAAGGAAAACTGATAGATTAAATCCAACAAAAGGAATACAATAACATTCACGGAGTGAAAGCAGTATTGGGTAGTTTTGATTAAAAAAGAAAAATAATGATTCTTAACTCTTTCATGTACGTTTTTGAATATTAGTGATTTTGAACTATATATATTAACAATTCGAAATTTTTTAAGGAGGTTTATTTAAAAGAAAAATCAAATTAACAAGACAACAAAAAATTACTCCACTCAAAAAATGCCTAAGATTCTGATAGGTTTGTTTACAACAGTGACTCTCAACTTTTTTTGGTCGCGGCGTCCAATGAGGATTAATCAGATTTCGAAGTTCCATCTAAGATTACTGGTAATTAAGCTGTTAATTATTTTACTTAAAGAAAAGCAAATGAAACATTCGTCATTTGGATATAATATACCGAGATTCCATACTTTGGAATTGATGTATTTTAGAAATTCGATTACCCAGTTGAAAACTACTGATTTACAACAATGGAATTTCAATCAAATATTAACTTTATAGAAATAATTCAGCCTCAACTTGAGAAATTTTTACTGGAATTTCAGATTGATTTTTATTAATACACAGCAATACCATTATCGATTTACAAAGGCCCAGTGGATTTCTCCATTTGAGTCATTTTAGTTTGATTCTTTTGCAGTGTTATTGAGAATGGAATTAATCTAATCTTGAAGGTGTGGCATATAAGTAAATTATTAAAAATTGAAAAGCCAGTGATTGCTAATGAGTAATTGAGAAGTCATTCATTTTTGTGAGAAACAAAATAACATCGTTAAAAGAAGCGAACACAGACCAACGCCCTCTGATTAAAGCAAATTTATACACTTTTTCAATTTTTTTTTTTTTTTTTTTTGAAAACGAACTTTGTTTGTATCAAATTTTTACGTAACGAATAACTAATCATTATCTCTGAAATTCCTGTACTGCATTTCTTTAATATATAGATAAGTTACTCATTTCTCAATCGACCAGTATTCTGACAGATAATTCAATAGAAACCGACAAAGTATATGTAATCTTTATATCTCCTACTTAAAGTTATTAGATATAAAGTTCATCTAACTCAGGAAGGTAGTACCCTTAGCCGTTGGGACTGAGAACTTGAAAAAATAGGGGTGAAACGGTATAAGGTAAATAGGGGTGGGGAGGCAAGATGACATCAGTGTTTGCAGAGCTTGACCTCGTTGTTATCGGCTTTAAGTAACTATATTTCCGAAGAGCTGAATTCTCCAAAATACTAAAAAAAGGATACATAAGACCTTTTTTTTAATTCCACAACAGTACCCTGATACCCTTTCACGCCTATTTTTTCAAGTTCTCTGACCCAACGCCTGAAGGGACTGCCTTCCTGAGTTAGGAACACCAATAAGCGATAAAAACATTGCCATTGTGACATTATATAAATATACGAATTGGATTTGCATCACAACAACAACATTGGCTGCAATGTTTATATCTTTGTTTTGTTCTTTCATCAGTTCATTTAATAGAAACCACCACTTTCCATTGCACTGTTGTCGAGCAGATGCTGTCTTATATAAAACCCTTACTTTTAAAGGCTATTCTTTAAGAACTTTCAATACAATTAAATTGAGAGAAGAAATTACGTAGTTAATTTGAATTCCACTTTATCCAGGAAACTGTAGCAGTGGAAGCCTTTTTCTACGGAAGAGTTTCCACTGGTTTCCAGGCATTTACGTCATTTCCTGGTAATAACGGATGTCAGTGAATGATAAGAAATTTCGAGAATCACACTGACTCTAAGATACCATAAATAAAGTGAAAGAAAGAAAAGTAGAACAAGAAATGTATAACTCCTGAGATTAAGATAGCAATAACAAGATAGGGGATATCAGTCCATTGCTTTATCAGTAGCAAAGTAAGAAGATTTAACTTATCAGTGAAGTTATTTGAACTTTTTTTTTGTTGGGAATTAAGAACGCTGAAACTTGAAGAGACTTTCTATCTAAGCAAGACCTGTTGCAGAGTTACACGACCAAATACTGTCTAAGTCCTTTGATAGGCTTAGTTAAGCTTCCAACAAGATGCAGAAGCACAAAATGTCTGATATTTGAAAATTAATCGCGAATGTTTTTAACGAGAAACTAATTTAAAAACTATCTTATTTGACTGAAATTCCTTAACATATAAAGACAGCCTTAAAAATGAATAAAATAAATAATGTTTGTTAATTCATGTCCTTTTATTTTAAACTTTTAAAATTTGAAATTCTCAGATTTTAAACAAGAAAAAATTAATAATTTCAACACACGTAAATTATTCAAAAAAAATTAATAATTACCTATGAAAGTATTAATCTTATAAAATATTAGTTAAAATATTAATCAGGCATCGGAAGACAATAACAACAACATGTTCGTATCCTATTATTAAAAGGTTGGACAGAAAAAGAATGAAATAAAAAGTAATTACACAGGTTATAAATCGGTAAAACTTCAACTTTCATACCCTTCCACTCGAAAGTTGTTTGGTAAATAGCTATTGACTTGTCCTTTTTTTCTTCAGCTGTTACATTTACCATCCACTCAACATAAGGCGTTTGGGAGGTTTTATAATACTACTACTCTCATAAGTTATTGCCTATAATTTCCTAATGACTTCACTTCACCCCCTGCCACTTACATTCACACTTGGGATACAATCAAACATAAGACAAACTACTCAGATACTTTAACTCGACTGCAATCCAAAGGATACCAAAGCATCATTCTATATCTCAGAGTAGGTACAAGGACAAAAGGGAAGTTACTTTTGTACGTCTTAGGCTAACTGTGGTCGTCTGAAAAATTGTTGAAATGAGGGTCCTGCATTCTTCAGTTAAAATTATTTTCCCGTCACGTGTTAAGTAAATACATAAATAGAATTATTATGAAATAAAAAAAAAATCACTCTCGCATTACTAAATTTAATGCAGAGAAACTGTGAAAAGACAGCTGCTCAACAAATGGCACTTGGATGCTCTGATTTAGCCTTAAAATACAAGGAAAACAGGATGCATTGAAACCTTTATTATGACTTCTTTAGGAGGAAATAATGTTTAAAGTTTGGTAGGGTAAAAAATAATATCACTAGTAATTAATATTCCTCACTAAGAATAACAATAAAGATAGAGAGACGCTTTATTAAGTAAGCTATACAGTATCTTAATCCAATATCATTAAGAGCTTAAACATAATGGTAATAAAACTTATTTTTATCTTGCTTAGTTACGTATTATTGAATTTTCCTTTCACGTCCATTGAGAGCAAACACACTGAAGTGCTTCGATTCCACAAGTTTTAATAAAAAGTTTAATTTAATATAATCAAATTATATTAATAAAATGACAATAGAAACTTTAAAATTCACTGTTATTTTCTTGATAACAGAAAATCCTGCGTGGTTTCTTTTCCTGTAAAATTTAATAATGTTTCTAAGTTAGGAACTTCGTTGCTCGCTGCCCTCAGAACGTCCATGTCCATTGCTTCGTGTTAATAAGGGAATATTCCACGACAGTAATGTAAAAGCAAGGATAAGCCTAAATACAACAAAGAAAGCTAAAACACACAGAAATAAACTATCTTTCGAGTTGATTCTAAGTTAAAGAGCAAAAGGATTGAATAGAAAAACTGAAAAACAATTTAACGTTAGAAAGTAAGTTTCTATTCTAATTTCATTTTTTATTGATTTAGGGCTATACGATTTCAATAAATAATAAATAAATAAAACAGAATAAAAATAATTGTAAAAGTCATTAGAAGGTTACATGATTTAAAAAAAATTCTAAAAAACATATCTAGAAAATTTAAAACGTGACCAAGTTTTGTTTGGCAGACCATTATCATTTGTAAATGATTACCTGCCAATCGAAGCCGTGTTTTAAATTGTCTAAATGCGTTTTTTAAACTTTGTAAATCTTAATAACCTTTAATAATTTACAAAACTTTTTAACACACGTAAAAATCTCAAGGAGGTTATATGCTTAATAATTTGTTACGCTCATTAATATTTTTCTTCTTTAATAATAGATCTATGGCTTTATGTCCTGTTACAAAATATATCAATGTTATAGTGGTAATCATGTACGTAGGAGCAAGAGGGGGCATTTGCCCCATCCTAGAATTTCAATTTCAATGGAATTCAGGGATTTTTTTTCTGGCAAGAGGAGTAAAAATAATAGAAAAAAAAAAAAACCATAAATTTTATTATAACTTAATACTTTGTTTTTACTTAAATTTAATTTATGTAATATCACATATTATTTACATAACATTTCTATAGGCTTTTTTTAACACTGCCAATATATTTTGACCCTCCTGTAAAAAATTCTGATGGAGCCCAGAATGGTAACCAATAAGTTAGTTTATTAAATATACCTTATTTATAATATTCGCCAATAGAAAATAATTTTTTTGATTTATTTATTTTTTAATTTTAACAATCTACTATTAAAAGTACATGTTAAACAGCGCTGCAGCAAAGGCCACACTAGCCGCCATAACAATGGAGGTATCTCGCGACCTTAAGTTTATTTGCTTTGATATATTTTAACAATTTTCTGTTTAATAAAGAAAGCAATTAATATGAAACAATACATTATTTTTTTGTGTGTATGTATTACATGTTCTTCAGTGGCTACGCGGTTGGCATTGTCGCTGTGACATTGGCCTCTCACCTCTGAGCACTGGAGTATCGTGATAGTGGACGATGTCGGGGTTCTCCCGTTTCCCCTGCACTTCTCCCACCAGTCTTTCTCTCCATATGTCGTTACTTCTGTGGGTTAGTACAATACACCTCCAGTCGCAGTGCTTGGCTTCCCTGCATTCACCACGTAATTATATAAACATGTTCTTAACATCAATAAAAAGGAAAAAAAAAGTTGCTTCGGCGCTGATACTGAATAACAAAATGAAATTGACTCTAACCACCACCGACCTCATTTCTTTTTAAAGACAAACCACCTCAACTTAATAACTATATTTCAAAAATCACTTTTAATCATTTTGTTAAAATACATTTACATTCTTCCTTCATTAAGAGTATTTTGGTTAGGAATTTAATCTTCAAATGATAGGATAGAATTATTTCTATGTTGTTTCTGTCGTGGAGTATCATTTGCCATTCATAAGTCACTCACGGAAGATTTAGTGGTAATGAAGGGGGAACCCTATATCTAGAATAACTCATTATAAAATATAAATCTTTTAAAATTTCAAGCAAAATCTTTAAAAACGAGATCGATCTGAAGATTTCAAAACGTTTTGCTGACTCCATTAATAATTCAGGGAAAATATTTTTATTAGAACGTTGACTTGAAATTCTCCTTCTTTGATGACTATAGTTCATTTTATTAAACAATATACCAGCAAACCTGTGATCACGTGATCTTGGATTCAGAGATAATTTTCTCACAACCCGCGAGCGCGTCTCCGAGACCTTATGTTTAATCGTAATAATTGTGTTTTCCGGATGACCCACTGTAGATAAAAATGAAAATGTGAGCAACCTCAATAGTATATCTGACATTTGCCACTTTATTTGTATTTCTGTGTCTTATGGTTTCCGAAGACACAGGACCAGAAAAAAAAAAAAAAAAAAATCGATTTTTTTTTTTATTTTTTTTTTATAGATTTCTTTTATAGATTTCATTACTTCAACCATCAGTGGCATTCTCTCATTTCATTCGGTAAGTTCTGGAACACAGTTATTATCATATGCTAATTACTTTCTATTTTTTCAAAAATTTCAAAAACCAACTTTATAAGAAAAAGTAAAATTTTAATTTTTTCTTTCAAAATTTCAGTTAAAATTTTGGTTATCCAAAATCTGAAGTTCTTCCTTCATTGGACGGGTTACAGACTAGTTGTTCTTATACTTTTTGATAAAAATCTGTAAAATTTACAATAAAAAAAAAATTTCAGAAAGAAAAAAAATCCTTTGAATTTTCAAATAAATTCTGCCTTCAAACTGCCTTCCGAGGAGGAAACAAGAGAATGGATTCGAATGGTTTCGAGTTAATAGTTTCTACACCTGATTATGGATGTTTTATGCAGTGATTCACGTTGTTTCTATTTATTCAGAAATGAATGAAACATGTTTCCCGTTCAGTTCTATTTCAGTGCAAAGGTTGTTAAGCATCCGTCTGACACAGCGTTAATTAGTAGAGCTACTATTTATTCCTTGAATTCCGAATAAATGCGTTTCTATTTAATTACCTCTGTTGGCAATTAAAAGATTTCCTGTGGTTTCCGTTACTGCAGGCAAAGAAAATTGGCGTGGATTGTTTTACTTTTCGGTAAAGTCATTAGCAGTGGATTATGACCTCACAGGGAACCTCCGGCATTATTTTGTTTTGGTCAGGAAGGAGCGGGAGGAGATTTCGTTTTGTGCGAAGACTGCTTTTGATCAGACAGGTCAAAGCGGCTACTTGATCCGAGGCCGAGGAGGGGAAGACCCCTGTTTACAAATCACTTCGATCTCAGGTTAATGCGTTTGAATCGCAAAAAAATAAAAATAGAATTAATTGGAAGAGTTAATATTAAGAAAGCTGGCGTCTTTTCTTTTAATAGTCGGTTAATGTTCTCAACCATATAATGAGAGTATGTTATGAGAACTCTATGTCAACTGTTTCGTGCTTATTATTACTTATCAGCCAGAATTAAACAGCTAAGCAATAATTCAGTGAAACTGAAACTCCCGCTTATATCTCAAAACAATAATAAGAAAAATCATCAGCAGAATATATATCAGCAGAGAATGCTTTTAGGTAAAGCTTTCGCGCAACTGAGCCAAACATCAAGGGTATATTCTGCTGATGATTCCTAATAAGAATGAAACAGCTGTTCAGAATTCCCGTTGATGTTGGCTCAATGTGCGAAAGCATATTTATTGTCCGTTGGTGAATTTCTCTCTCTATTTATGAATAATTACGGACGTTAAACTTGCTTTCATTGAACTTATGATGTTGCCTTTTTGTAATTAATTTCCTTAGTGCCTTTCAGTGAAAGGACAAGAGGTTAACACTTTGGATATTTCAGAAATATGATATCTTTTGGCTGATAAGAGTTTTTTTTTTTACCTCCTTTAGTTGAACGATAGAATTTTAATAAAATCCACGAAATCCGAGCAGAATTTTAATAAAATCCACGAAATCCGAGCAGATTTCCAATTTCTGTATTTGGTCAGTTTTTCATATGTATTTGGCCATTTCCAACTATTTGGTAACCTTGGTTAGGCTTAAAAGAAATTTATTGCTATTATCGAGTCTTTGACGTTTCCCTATCACTTTTAAGTGATTTTGACTTTTAATGACAGAGTATATTACAGTGTAGTCCAAACTTTACTTGGGACCCAATGCGTTTGATATTATATTTTCACTTTCGGACTTTTTTTCTGGCCTTCATTCTTGCTTTCATAAATTCCTTTGTTTTTCGCCCGCATTTGATTCTAACAGTAGGAACAGTTAAGGTAATACACTGAAGCTCGGTTATGACGCGATCTTTCGGATCCAAGATTTCGAAGATCGCGATATAACCGCGATATAACCGAACTTTTATTACTTCGCGACGTCAAATGTCGTATATCGCACCCTATTATCGCCCACACGATTCCAAATCGATTTAAAATGGTTATTTCGCGATTACCTACATCATTCAGAGCTATGTGAGAGAATTTTATATTTATAAATACCTAAATCATTAACTTTTCAACACTTTGATGGGTTATACTAGCCAAAATCGATTTGGCGCCGCCATCTTGGCATCTTGAAACAAACGACGAGTCACGTGGATCGAAACTAGGTATTCATACGCCTATTAGATTACATGGGCCTCTTTACTGGTTGTCATTGGCAGAAAAATAGATCTCGATATTCATTTTGGTTAAACGAAAAAAGTCCGCGATTCTGGTATTTTTTTTTTTAAATATATTGTATTTGACGCATTTTCGTGACATTAGGGTGGGTGTAGAATCTCAATTACTGTAAATAATAAGAAAACAAGCATATTAATTTACACCTTTGATTTGATTTTAGGCGAAAAAACGGTAAATTTTGCAATTTTACAATTATACACCTTTTCCAAAATAGAAGGGGTCTAAGACCAAATCGCGTTATATCCGAATTCGCGATATAAACGACCGCGTTATAACCGAGCTTCAGTATATTTGTAATTTGTTTCTTAATATATAAAAACAATAAATGAAAAGGTAGTGAACTTCCGCAAGTGGAATAATTATTTAACAATGCTTCCAAACAGCGTTGTTATAGCCAATGGAGTAAACAGAGGGATCAAGTCCACAATATTTTGCATATTTTTCAGTTAATTGTTAAAACCTTCTTCAGGCTCATGCCTCCAATTCTCGAGAGACACTCCACATTTTTTTATTTATTTATTTTCTAAATTAAAAGTTAAAGTACTCCACTACAGACAACAGGTACCTTCGGGTCGCGGGAGATAAGGCTTCTGATCACCGTTTTTTGATCAATGGAAGTAAGTTGAGGTCAGGTGGTCAGTCCGATGCTCGCCCGCCTTTAACCCCAAGAAAGAAAGTTGGTACCCATTATTAAGAGGGCTGGGTGGACCCCAGGACCCATCTGCAGAAGACTGAATTTGGAAGAAATCCCGATCTCCACCGCGGATTGAACTCGGCTCCTCCAGGCCGCAGACAAGCGCCTTTCCACCCCTGGCTATCGGGACCACATTTATTTATTTCCTAACAATTACAAAAGATAAAACATTATTATTATTATTATTAATATTAATATTGCATTTTTACGATTATTGACTAACGCTGTGCGATCTATGTATTTCTAGTTTTTGTATTGTAATTATAAACCAAAGGCTCATCCATATAATTTAGAAATTACGCATAAAAATGTTTTCATACAGTACTGGAAAGTACTGGTGGTTTTCACCGCCCCATATCTTTTAAACTACTGCTCATTAAAATCTGAAACTTTTTATATAAAATCGTCAAACATATAAGAGTTATATTTTCATTATTTATTATTTATTCATTATTATTGAAATTCATTTTATTTGAGTTCAAACACCCCCAATATATCGAAATTATTATCCAAAAAATTATTCGAATGTCTCACAAAAAAGTCATTTGTCAGAATGCATTTTCAAAAAAATACAGTTTTTTTTTTTTTTTTTTACATTATACAAAGGAATTAATGACAGAAGTGTTTAGATTAAATTTTCCTAATTAGGTTTCTGTATCATTTGAATATTGGATCCAGACTTTTAGAGTTTAAACAACATCACAACAGTTATTTAAATAGATGATATATTGGTGGTGTTTAAACGCAAATAAAATGAATTTCAATAATATTGAATAAATAATAATATGAAAATATAACTCTTATAGGTTTGATGATTTTATATTAAAAGTTTCAGATTTTTATGAGCAGTAGTTTAAAAGATATGGGGCGGTGAAAACCACCAATATTTTCCAATACTTTATGAATCACCCGGTATGTGGCTCTAGAATCATCGTGAATGACCTGTCACCTAAGCTGAGCCTTGGGAACCTGTATCTAATCTTGTATCATGGGCCCGAAATCAAATTTGTACCAGGACCAGGATAGGCAGTTCGATTTTCCATACAGTCCACTGGAATTTTTACTTAACCAGCCAGAAAAAGTTATCCATGATCACTTTGGTAATCGATATATATATAAAGGAGGGTGTTTGTTTGTTTGTTTGCTGTACACTGCTAGGCCCTTTGATCGATCTGGACCAAACTTTGGAGAATTATCTTTAGGACCCTGCGGAAATAACAGGCTACAATTGAAACTGGAACATCTCCCCCTACCCCTATTTTAATCCCTTCACACTTTTGTATAATTTTCAAGTATTGCTTATAAATAACTTACTTCTATGGTCGTAATACAGATATTGCTGTGGAGCAGCGGTTAAATGCTGGCAATCGGAGCTATGGTTACTGGGTTCAAATCTTCTTGTGGTAACAATATTTTTGTTTTTGTTTTGATTGGTATTTCCTTTTTTTTCTTTCTTTTTTTGTATTGTTTTTTATTTATTTCTTTTTTCCAGTTTTTACTTAACTTTTTTATTTATGATACTGAATTTTCTTTTCTTTGTTTTCTGTTTTTTTTTGTTTTTTTAATTAAATGCTCTTAATTTAAGAACAAAGGAAACTCGGATCCGGATTAACTGGTGTAAACAGAGGAACGAACGTTCTTGAAGTGTACACATACCTCTGAAACGCTTTTGTTGGTAACAAGAAATTTCACATGCATGTTCTTTGTCAATACCGAAAAGATACGTATTCAACGAATTTTCGATTGTCGGGTCCTAAAGGGTGAAACCGGGGAGGGGGAGGGGGCAAACTTTCTTTAAATACGCGATTCTCCGAAACCGCTTCAATTTTCTTTTCTTTTTGGTTATTATTTTTAAATAAATAATATTCTTCTTAATTGAAAAAATGGGACCAAACACACTACTAGATATAAAAAAACATTTAAAAAATTCATATTCGTTACATGTTACAAGGCATCGTATACAGGCCTTTTCATCAGACTAGAAATAAATAACAGAAGCAAATTAGGCCTTTATAAATTTTGGATTACATTTTACAATAATATCAAAGTATCAAACATCAATGCTAGCCAATTATTCTTCTTAATCTTAGGTTTTCGTGATCTTAAATTAACAACATTTAATTAAAAAAAATTAAGGGGTGTAAACAGGGGGACAAATTTTCTTGAAGGATAAGCATATTCCCGAAACCGCTTTAGTTGGAAATACGAAATTTCGCATGAGTGTTCTTTGTCAAAATCTAAAACGTACGTATCGACGTATTTTCGATATTTGCATCCTAATGGGTGTAAACTGGAGAGAGGAAGATACAAACAATATTGAAGAGTACATTTGAGGTTTTCAGGTTACAAAGCAGAATATAATATTATTTTGTAATAATCAAGTGATTTTTTACTGGGGAAGGTTTGAAGTGAAGGTGTGGAGAAGGGCAGAAAGGGATTGGAAGTGTTATATTCTCCGATCTCGATATTAATTTCATATCTATGTAATATCGAGTTACAAAATAGGAATATAACATTAATTTGTACCGGGTACCATTGAACTTTTTTACCAACTGGAAAAGTTTCAAAGTCATCTCACAATTACAATTTCTTAGTAATCCACATCAGGACAACTCTTTTTTTGTAATCCGAGCAAAACACGGGTATTTTTGTACGGGTATTACAAAATTTCGATGATTATTTATTTATTTTTTTCATTTAACATAAACCAGAGATGTGGCTTAAAAAAAGTCACGCTTTGTTGGTTAAAATATAAAAGTACTAAAAAAAAAGGATAAATAATAAGTTATTTTAGGAATAAAAAATAAATATTTTAAAATCAGTTATCTATGAGTCACTTCAATCCAGGATTAGGTTATTGCTTAGTTTTCCAAAGAAAGTTTCACAACCTTCTAAGGTGGAGTCACTGAAATTTATGATATTATTTTTAGCCAAGGTATCATTAATATTGATTGGCCAAAGAGAAAGTTATTTTCACAAAACGGTTTCATAACATTACAGCAATTTAGAAATATCTGATATTGGCAAACATTCATATCAAGACAGTAACATTGGTTTCGAAAATGAAGAAATTTTGGCTTGTGTGAAATACGTGATAAGACAATACGTCAAAAGTCATTCTTTATTTTTTTACTAATAAAATACATTCATATCCGTTATAAGGAATATCTCTTTTTATGTAGTTATCCGTTAGTCTCGCTGTTTGTTAGTGAAACTCAACTTACCTTATCTTCGCATTGTAAATATTGAAGTCAATGAATAATTTTTATCGTCTGATACATTAGCAATGGTTTCTTGGTCTTATCTTACTTTACTAATAAAAATAATTTAATAAAAATAATTCTTTTACCTTTAAAGTCTTAGATTTCTGTGGATCGTTGTTAGATTTCTGACAATTTGGATTATTTGTAATACACACCATAACAATGACTTTTAATTATCACTCTCCATTGTATTGGCGACCTAATAGAAAAGAAGAATACGTTATTTTCATTATTAGCAATGACCATCGAAATGGTTTCTAAAGAGAGTTTCATAAGTTCATTTCAATATTTCATTTGTGTGTTTCTTAATCATTTTTCAACAAGTGACTTGGTTTTTGTAAAATTGGACTTCTTTATGTTCAAGATCACATTTGTCTTTAGATTAGAACATTCTCCTTATCATGGCCTCCACCTATCAGTGAGCCCATGATCTACAATGATTCTGGAGCGGCGCATTTAATTTCATATTAGCTTCGAAAGAGTAGTAGCGTGGTATGGAAGCGGTCTGCTAGCTAACCAAAGTGACCTATCATCAGATCCGATTTTGCTTATCCATCGTGCCGTGGATTGATTTGTATCGAAGTCTTAACAAAACATATTAAATCTGTCGTAATAGTTTAAAAAAAAATCTTAATAATTAGGCTAATCATTTTAGTTTCTGTTTCTGGAAGACTGAGCCTTACTCCGTAAAATAAAACAAAAATAAAGCAAGAAACTGTAGATGATCACCTAGTTATTGAACACCCTTTCGGAGAAATGGACAGTTCCGCAGTGAAAGCATGCGACGTTGGAAGGAATAAGTTTTAAAAATTATTATTAAGTAAAATTATTATTTTATTTATAGTAAAAATCAA
This sequence comes from Thereuonema tuberculata, assembly GCA_023159025.1. Taxonomy (NCBI): domain Eukaryota; kingdom Metazoa; phylum Arthropoda; class Chilopoda; order Scutigeromorpha; family Scutigeridae; genus Thereuonema; species Thereuonema tuberculata. Next base: position 62,215,656 of record JAFIDM010000004.1, read on the forward strand.
ATTTATAATTTTATTAAACGTAAAAACGCACAGAATACGAATTTATTAAGAATAAAATAAAACGAAAACAAAGTAAGTAAGAACACGGTAGACAATAACCTGATACCCAGGTCAATCATTTAGCCCCTGAATGAGTTTTCCCGAAGTCGAGACCTAGCTAAATCACTTTCTCGCACCCGAAAATGATAGATTCACCCCATTTCATCAAAGTCCTTAGGCCCGTTTTCAACATAAAATTTACAAGAATTACTCTATAGTATTTGATTTGAGTTGATGACGCTGCGCTACTGTGGAGTCGAAACTGATTCGAAACTGATCCAATTTTCAGATATGTATATTTAAACTACAAAATAAAGAAGAGATAAGTATTGAATTGTTATTTTCTGGAATGAAAGTTGATATGAAATGATTTAAAGAGATATCTGATTTTGTGAGCCAATAAAACCCTTTTTTCTAATCTTTTGATTCTAATTTTATCTGAGATATTTGCAGTAGCTTATTCTTTTAATATCGGAATGAGCCACGTTGGCTTCTGTACTTTTTTTTTTACTAATATTCTGTTGCTGCCTCCTTTCTTATTTTTAATATGATTTTCGTTTAAATTAAATAATATTTTAATCATAAAATAAGAACAATTATAATATTCTTGTAATGTAAATAATATTCTTTTTTAATAAAAAAAAAAGGAATAAACAAACGAGAATAAAATTTAACCATGTCATTATTGTATTTTAACTTATGAAAATTCAACTTATAATTTTATTCAATATTTATAAGTTATCTGTTAAATTAGGTGCAAAAGGGATGATGGATTTATATTTGGATGATTTGTATTTGCTCTTATTAATTATCTGTTCGCCATCTGGACCAGATGGGCAAAGTTTGTGCAGACGAACACTGTTTTATTTTATTTTTTACGCAAATATTTGTATTGTTTGTTTTTATTCTATGCCTCATAATAAGCTGAAACAATCAGAATATCTAGGCGGATCCATTTCGACGCCCCTTTCGTAAATCTACTTATTATAATCGTGTGCGCTTATAATACGAATTATATCGACATGTTAATGACTAAATGTGTAAGCCTTGTTTCTTAACATTTTCAACTGATTTGACTGATGTGTATAATCTTAAGAGAATTTTTTCATTTCATTCTAAAAGACCAACTAAAAGGTTTGAAAAAGTAAAATTTTTCACCCAGCCCTCTGATGAATGGGCACAGCCTTTCTTTCCCAAGGCGGGAGATGTCGGGCTGATCTTAGCTTGGTCCCGGTGTTCAAGGGAGCCACGATCCGAATGGGATGCTTTAATTTAAACTACAGCGTTAATTGAGAGTTGTCTGTTTACTACGATGAATTGGATCGCCGTCGTAAGTCGCCTAAGTCGTAAAACGAGGTCAGACTGTATATAAATAAATGTTTCATCTTGTTTAATAATGTTCAGTGATAATACCCATTTATTCTATTGATTGAATATTAACTAAAATTGTAAAACTTAAAACTATACATACACACACACACACAAGCCCGACACAGAAGGGAAGTAGACTCATTCAATTGCTGAACTTGATAACGTATCTAAGGAAATCAAATTAAAATAACATTAGAAATCTCGTAATCAGTGGAGCCTCTCCCTCCCCAAACCCTTGCATCGTTTTAACCATTTCCTGTAAACTTCTCAGAAAAGAGCAACTCATAGACGTGTCTGCTTCAAAGTAGACTCTTGGAACCCTCAGTTGACTTCATTCCTCAATTCATAGATTTCTATATTGTTTCACTTATTTCACTTTATTCACAACAACAACAAAATTTTTTGTCTTGAGTTAACGTTTATCAGAAGGGAAATGTTTGATAAGCGTTTGAAGGCTTTATCATAATTAGGCTACCATATGATCATAACACCATGATATTTCTTCATTAGAGTTCTTTTCACATTTGATTATCATCGGGAAACGTCTTAAAAAGCCTTAATTTTATTCTCTCAGTTCAGTTTTCTGAAGATTTATATCATGTAAATGTTTATTGTTATTATCCATAGTGTGTGTAATATAATTATTACAGGACCATACACACCAATAAAAGAGAACTAACTGTATGAACCAAGACATAATATCAGTAACATGTTTCGAAGAATCTTCATCCTCAGACTGTAAACAAAACTGAAAACATATAGGCTTATAACAGCCCAAAAATACAGAACATCGTAATTAATAATCACTTCAAATTTACGATGTTCTGAATTTTAAGACTGTTAAAAGCCTATGTTTTCAGTTTTGTTTACAGTCTGAGGATGAAGATTCTTCGAAACATGTTACTGATATTATGTCTTGGTTCATACAGTTAGTTCTCTTTTGATGGTGTGTATGGTCCTGTAATAATTAATGTAAATGTTTAGTTTATATTTTTACGTTAAATCAATTTCTCTCTTTTTAGCCTGTAACATCTAAGCTCCTGAATCGGTTCAGCTGAATCTTCTGAAATAGTTTTTCAACCAGATCTTATTGAAACGTGGCATGCATAAAAACAGCTTTTTATAAACGGAATTAAAAAAACAAAAAAAAAAACATTCGAAACCAAATAAACATTTAATTCTCACTGAAAGCTAAGAATGAATTTCAAATGGATGTTTCAATGATGTTCAACAAATATATCGTTAAATGTCTGTTTTATTGAGGAAGGCGTTGATTGGATTTAGAAAGTTTAACGTAGAATCTCATGTAAGTTTTCGGCAAATGGAAAATTTGAAGATCCACTGTCTATAAGTGGATTGTTTGTATTTGGAGAATACAGAAGTCTCCCGATTATCCGCGGACCTCTCCGGTTTCCATTTTTTTTTTTTTTACTGTACATTAAATTACGGAATTAACAAAAAAAATTTTAAAACTAGAATAAGGTAAACAATAAAAGAGGCAGATTTAGCGACGTCCAAGTAAGGGTTTTCGTGTTTTGACACGAAAAAACAAAGACAATTAACCGATTTCTTTTGTTAAAAAATAAGAAATTAAAGTAAATTAAAATAAAGCAATTGTTTATAATGAATGTACTGCCACTTTAATGTAAATAAAACATGTTAAAAAGCATTTTTGTGTTGATTTTCGTCCTTTTTCGTCCTATTTCGGATTATCCGCGGAATTCGTTTATCCGCGATTGCCGCGCCACCCAACTCCGCGGATAATCGGGAGTCTACTGTATTAACATTTACAGAATCAAAAAAAAGCAATAGTTAAGGACAGTAAGTTTTAAGTTCAATCAGGAATTTGTGTTTGTTTTCAATTACAACTTTTTATTGAAATTTCGAATCTGCTTCGACCAAACACTTCTATCATAAATATTTTCTCTAAATGGAACTTTTCAGTAAAGATTTAGAAATAATCAACTCAACACAAAAGACAAAACAAAAGGTTCGAAAGAACTTAGAGCAACTTTCTTAAATATTTAATGTCGTGAAAAACGATAGAAACGAAATGTTTACTTTTAAATTATAATTTATATTTTCTTGAAAAAGACTAACTGCACTGTAATGCTACTGCGTCTATTTATAATAATTTAACGTTAATTGAAAGCAAAGCTTTTAAATGTTAAGTGAAACTGTTATTATTGAAATCATCAAATATTTTCCTTACGATGAAAGTTCATAGTTTTAATCTGTTAAAGTTATACGAATAGAAATTAACCAAACAATTAAAAGAAGTTAAGAGGAATTCAAGAAATATGAAATCATCGGAATAATAACAAGAGAAAAATCTTTAAAACACTACGAGTTACTAAAAATTAAACATAAATTTTTGATTCTTTAGAAGCTGATGATAACCCAATATGTAGCCGTTTCAAACTATCCTTGTTAAGTACTTTCATATTTTTATTATTTTTTTTAAGATCAATTAATATATTTAAGTTTTATTAAATGTGTGTAAGAATTTTTAATACTATTTATGCTAACTATTTCAACCAGCAAACATTAAAAAAGGTGATGATGAAACTTTTTTTTTTACGTTTATTTTTTAAAATTTAGAGTACTAAATAAAATGAATTTAAAAATATATTTAATCTAAACCTAATCTAAGAATTAAAACCTCAAGTAAAGTAGCCAGTCATTTGTACTAGTGTAATAATAACAGTATTATAATAGATCAAAATATTATATTATTAAGAGGAAGTTTATGCAGTAAAAACTCCAAAATACACTACTTTGCTGGACATCACTTCTGTGGCAGGCCACACACACATGAATGTCAGTAACTGTTCGGCCACTCTTTGCAGCAATAACCGTTGCAACCGTCATGGACGGCTGTCAACAAGTTGCTCGAATTGTTCTGGTGGGATACGTTGCCATTCGGCCTTCAAATGCTCCAACAGTTGATGGTGGTTGGTGACAGGTAGCTTGCACAGAAAAATGCGGCGCTCTTAAATATCCCACATCACTTCAATCGGGTTCAAATCGGGACTCTGGAATGGTAAATGCAGCCTCAGTGAACCACCTTTGTGTCGTAGCGCAGAATGGCATGGCGCTTTGTTCTGCTGGAAGAAATAATCGGTTGCGTTTCCATAGAACTCCACATCGCTCCAGGAAGATAGTTAGCCAGCACTTACTGGTACCAAGGGGCATTGAATCTCGTGTTTACATCACAGATGAGCCCACACCTGCAGAACAGAACATTGCCCACACCATGACTCCACCACCATAATTCTTCACTATGGGCACGAGACAGTCTTGGTCATATCTCTCGTGAGGGCACCTCCAGAGCCACACACACGTCCAGCTATGGAGAGTAAAGATAGAGAGCAAAGGATTATAAAGCGTCGCTCCACAATACTTTCTCTCACTAGTCACTGTCCAGTGCTGATGTTCTGTACATCAGCGCAGATGCCGCTGAGATGAAAGGCTTCCTCTTTTCAGCCCTCCCGAAGAATCCATCGCATGAAGAGAACGTTTCATTGTATACTAGGAGGTGGAAGGAGAACTTGCGAGGTCCACTGATACAGCAGCAGTGATGGCCTGAACAGTATTGGTCTTATGAGTCTTCGTGACCTCTCGGGCAATGGTCCGTTTGTCGCGGTCCGAAAGGCTACGGGGTCTTCCTGATCGTGGTGCGACCGTTGTAGCATCTTGCTTATCGTATTTCTATTTAATATGTACAGTGGATCGTGAATGTCCGGTCAGAATAATGATCTCACGGATGGACTTTCTACTTATACAGCACCAATGATCATGTCCAAAATCACTGAACTGATTTGTCTTGAGCATGCTGGCCAGCCGTGTTCTGCAAAACTGCTATCTTTAATATCTGTTATCTTCCTTTTATAGCAGATCCAATGCAGTGCTTTATGGAAAGCCAGTACATTTTATCTAGGGGGGTGTTCGGATACTATTGGCAGGGCAGTGTATATGCATAAAAATATCAAAATATGCCATTAAAATTCTCAAAATATATTCGTCAAACTAACATCCCTCTCTTCAGAACACACCATGCTCATCTTCCTTTAAATAATTCTATTAGATATATATTATGTTAACTACATAAAAAAATGGCTAGGGATGCCCTTAGTAACACAAATCCTTATTATCCAAAAAAAAAAAAAAATCTTGGGAAAATTGTGTGAAACGCCAAATATAAATAAATCTTACTTATGTTGCAGTTCGAAACAATTAAACAATTTTGAATAAAGAGTGGCATGCCAATTTTTCTCTGTATCTTAACAATGGGACATTGTTTCTCGTAGTAATTCCTCAAAGACACAATGATTTTCTTTTTTTTAATCTAAAATTGTCACCTCCTTGATTTTCACACGTTCCCCAAACATTATCAAAATCTGACGTAGATCGTTTAAGGGAAATAGTGTGGGATATTGAGAAGATCCGCATCCATAATGTATTTATTAAGTTTTGTGTATCAATATTTCCTATGAAGTGATGGTGTTTCTCTGATAAAAATATACTTTTTTTTGCTGAGAAATTAATTCCAAATTACCTATTATGAGGACACATTTGAACAATCAAGATTTTTTTTTTATCACTGAAAGATCATCTCCTCTCGATTGGATGACTGGCAGGTTAGATAAGTTGTGCCAATTCAGGATTCTTCACCAGGATTTCGGAAAGGTTGACAGTCATCTCCATTTGATAGTCTGCTGCACCAATTCAGTACCTGATCAATGTTAAACCTGATCATCTCTGTAATCTTCAGTGATTTTTATTGGAATTGAAAAAATGGACACCCATGCACTATATGTCAGATCCTTATTTACATCCTCAGTACGATAATGCCTAGATATAATGAGTGCTCGATCTTTACAAATAAACAATTCTATAAATTCAAGACTTCATTTTATACAAGCGAATAAAGAAATATAAATGGTAGAAAACTAGAACCATCTTCGATAACTAAGAGATCTGAGTAAATTATTTTTAGCGTTTTATTTGTATCAGGAAAGAAATGATCTCGCCGTTGGTCTGTAAGTGAGAACAATAGTATTTGTATATGGTGGTTCTAATCAATATTTATTTTTATTGTAAGATTATTTAAAGTTAACGAAAAGAAATAAAATAAAAACTGATTTTCTGTAAGATAATACGTTTTGAATAAGATATTACTAATAAACGAACTTATCAAAGAAGATGATAATAGTGGCATGTTTTCTATTGGAATTGGCAAAGAGACATTCACGGGCTTCAAGTATTAACTACATTACATTGAGAAGGATACAAAAAAAGGACAGTACAAGCCTAGATTTCACCCACAGAGATCGTGCTACTGTTGAAGTGAAGGAGGGAAATGAGGAAGAGAGATAAGATTAAAACTCCATCTAAGGCGTTTCCAGCAGAGGAAATCCTCCTTTCATTGGAGACAGGATTTAGGGAAACAGTCAGTCGGTCATTTGTTTGATGAATGAATTTAAGCCTAATGTTGGTATCGAGATTTACTTTAAATTGCGCATCCAATTCCTCAGTTTGAAATAGGGATTCATAATCTTTCGATAACATCAAACTGAAAACAGATAGGTTTATAATTCATTTGAAGCTTTGTATTTTATTTAGAGTAATTCGCTTTGTATTTTATTTAGAGCTGCAAATTAAAACCAATTTGCTAATGTTTTGTTGCAGACAAAACAGAGATTTTATTTTCGGTTAAGGTTAGCGTTAAACCAAATAATCAGTAAACACTAGTGTATTTTCTTTACTTTCTTTCTTTATTTAATTTTTTAAGATTGCAATCGACCTTAATTACATGTTTCTTATTTAGAACTAATTTATAGACATTTTTAATTGTATGTAGCAGATCATGAAATTTTATTTGTTAAGATTTAAACAATTTCCACATTTCAGAGCGGACTACACATTCATTTTTTCCTTTTTGATAGTCATGCATTAAAATTCGAATTTAATTTTTAGCATTTTTTTTACACATTGGGTTAGCACATCTAAGTCTGTATTATTTTTTATTCGTAAGGCAAAAATCAAACTATTGTTCAGTATTTAAATTGTAATAATTTTTGGTTCTGTAACGTCTTACAAACGGTCCACCTTCTTAACTTATCTTTTCCATCACGATTACATATCTTGTTATGACCTTTTGCACTTCTCGATTTTGTTCTAAAATGTCTTTCATGATGTTCGTGATGCCTACACGGGTCTGGCTTTATTTGAAATAAGGGTCTGTGTCACCATCAACAGAATTATCATTTTCTTGTATCTTTTGAGCCCTGTTAATTGGATAGCTTTGGATAATGAGAGATAAAAACATCACTGCCAATTGTTCAAAGGAAAATTTATATTATTATTAATCACTACTACCAGTCTATTTTAGTAAGTTAAGAAATTAGGCTTTTGCTGAATGTTTTTCTTCACTTAAAAGTATAGACCTGTTGAAAAACCTTAAGATTTAATCATCATTTGCAGAATTGATTTTCGTAACTTTTGCTAAGTAGCCTAGTAGCGTTGCAATCATGTGTTCTCTTTTTATAAAGCTACAATCCAATCATTTTTTTTGTTCTTTTTATGTTTGCTTAGGTAGGTGCCCACGCGGGGGAGTCACGGCGCAGACTGCGCCATTGAAATTTTTTTTTGGGGGGGGGGGGTTCAAAAAAATTAAAAAGAGTCTAAAAGTCGTTTTTTTTTGGTTGTCGATTTGGAGAATCCTTTTTTTTTGTTTTTTGTTTTGCCCTAATGCGAATGTGGGCCAAGCCCCCTCCCCCGGTGCCCTCCATCAGCTATTTGAGGGGAGGGGGGTGAACCATAAGGTCTAGGGGGGGGGGGTGGGCACATCTGTATTAACAACACCTTTATGTTTAGAAATGTTGTTATTAATTTATTCTATGTTTGTTTAAAACAATCACTAAGAGTTAAATACAATGAGAGCAAGAAAAAACATTTTACTTGGATTGGATATTCATTAACAAAAAACATAACATATCATCGTGGACATACTACTAAACACAAATGGAGGAATCTTTGTTAATAAATGGCTAATGGAGTGGGTCTGTCAAGTGTTCATCTGTTCCAACCATGCTGATTACTTCTTGTAGAAAACTAAAATTTGACATATTAGAGAGGGATTTCCCCTCTGGTGCCCCAAAATCTGGCCAGCATGAATTCCACCCCACTGAGCAGAAAAGAAGAGAAAACAATTCAAAATATCGATTCCTCCAAGTTTGAAACAATTTTAACACCAGTCTTACTGCAATAATACAGAATTTTATCCGGTCTTCCAATTTAATTACTTTTTTTTTTTTTTAGTAATAAATCTGAAATGCTTTCGTCCTTGGTGATTCTTCATTTGTTAAGACGTAATTTTACTACAATTGGTTACTCTGTATCATATCTCTTAAGCTATTTTTCATTATTACAAGATTTATAGGGAAAATATCATAATCAATTTGATATTACTGCAATTTTAGCCAATTTAAAAACGTTATTAACTAAAAAATAATGTTACAATTACCTGGTTTTCATAAACTATTATTTTTTGTCAGATGAATTGAGATTGACTGAAGATTAAGTCAAAAATTAAGATACTTTTTAAAAGTTATCTTAAGTGTTTTTTAGGCCTATATACGTAGGGAAGTAAAGCTCAAAACCTCAATACATCGGACTGTAATAATAGTAACTTTTATCCACTAATAATAATTTTTCAACAGAAGAATGGATCTTTTTGAAACTTGACCTTTATATTTATGTACAACATCTTAATTAACTTAACCATCTAATTAACTTTTATATTCGTCTTGAGCTTGAAGGTGATAAAAAGAAATTCCCATAGAAAATTATTCGAAGGGAAACAATAAATTCCAATCGTGTCTAACTATGCATATTTAATCCCTATGGTAATCCTCTAAAATGCGCGCGCTTTTAAATGATTAAACTTAAATTGGATTTACCATTTTTTTTTTCATTTAAAAAAAAAAAAAAAACTCAGAATATTCAATATTGGGAAGATATTACAAATATGGGCAGATACTTCCTTTGTTTTAACGAATTTAAAAAAAAAAAAAAAAAATCCACAGAAAGTAGACTGTAAATTCTTTTAAAAAGTTCTAACTGTACATTTTTTCACCTAAATGCTTAATGTCATTTCAATTATTTTATGGCTGTCCAGTAATCTTAAAGTAAGGCTTAAGAGGAAATTAAATAAAGAAATAAAATAATAAAACAGGAAAAGTGTATTTGATACTCCCTTTAATGAAGTGTCAAATATAAATCGATAAAGATTATAAAAAGTACGACTATGTAATACTTTAGTGCGATTTCCGAGTCTTATGAACGATTTACTAAATCTTTCAAACCAAAAATTTGAAATAAACACAAGGTCTCTAGATATTGAATGGAATCACGAAAGAAATGGTAGGTACTTCCTTAAAAAATAAAGCTCAAACTTCCGGTGTCCGAGTTGGCGTTCGTAATATAGCAAAGAAATGTGACCCTATTTCAGATGGAGTAGAAATGGGACGATGAAGATTGGAAAAAGCAGAAAAAAAATTGATGGAATTAGTTAATGAGATTTATTAGTATCACAACGATTCCCCTTTTCATTCATTCTCGTCCTTTTTCTTTTTTATCTACTTTGTAGACCAGGCATTGTTTTCGAACAGAACACTACTTAAGGTCCTGACTCAAACAACGGCAGGCGACTGCAAACCTTTTATTTCTTTTATATATTTCTTTTTCCAGTGCACCTAAAATTCTGAAATGATTTAAATATGAACTTGTGATGTATCTGGGATTTATATTTTCTTGTTTTTAATTTTCAAAATATTCTGCAATTAATTAAATTAAAATCCAATAAAAGTCAAATTTTTGGGTGTTTACGAGATATTACTCAGTATTTTCAACTCAAAAACGTTCGAGGAAAACCTGAAATGATAAAAAATTTGTAACATAATGATTTGTAATTTAAAATATTTGTTATTACTGCAGTAGTTAATTTTTTAAAAAATAATTTAATCTCACAATTTTAAAAAAGCACAATTTTTATTTTTAAAAAAAATAACTGTTACACTAATAATAAATATTTTAAATATAAATCATTATTTTATAAATTTTTTATCATTTCATGTTTTTGTCATGTTTTTTTAAGTTGAAAATACCATTAATATCTCGAAACCCCCCCCCCCCCCAAATGACTGGTTTTGAATTTTAATTTAATTAATTACAGAATAACTTGAAAAACAAGAAAATAGAAATCCCAGATACATCACAAGTTAATATTTAAATGATTTCAGAATTTTAGGTGCATTGGAAAAAGAAATACTGTATATAAAAGAAATAAAAGGTTTGAGTCATTTGCTTGAGTCAGGACCTTAATTTTTAGCGTAAAAAGATCAATATTAAATGTCTAATACTATTCTGAAGTAGCCTCTGAGAATAGTCTGAGTTGTCCACAGCTACCAACAGTTTCTTTCTATTAAAGAAATAGTTGTTGAATTTCGAACACTTCGTTACCTTGAATTCGTTTGTTTTTTTATAATGTTTTGATTGTAGAGTGTCTGTTAGTATGTCTGCTTAAGCCGAATACATATTTAATACAGAAAGTCAAGTCTAACATTAAAAGGATTACATATTTGCGCCATTTAAAATTTGTATGTATGAAGGAATAAAAATATACGGTAATTGAAAAATACTTAATACAGTAGTTGAATAATGAAGTAGTAACAGAGTTCAAAGTTATATAATTTCTTAGCAAATACATTGTATTGCACTAAAGTTCTTCTTATCATTTCTCATATTTGATACGCTTCATATATTCGTAAAATTTTATATTCCTTCACCTCAGATCACATTAGGATGCCTTCGTTTCCACTAATGTATGCAAATTGTCAGGGTCTACCATTGAAAACCAAGTTCACACAATCAAACCACAAAGTAGAAAGATACAAGACAGCAATTGGCAATTCCAAAGTTCTAAGTACCGCTATAATTGAAACGGTGATATTTGAGAATCATGTATTTTTATTTGGTTTTATTATGTATTCATTGATATTTTATGTAATGGATTATTCGTTCATCTTTGATAACTCCAGATGAAGAAAATTACACCAACTTGAATCAGGCTATCCTGGATCCAAGTTCAGATACAAATTAAATTGCACTGTCTTTTACTTCGGCAGATTTTAACAGATTCAATAACTGATTAATTGTAATGTAATTAAAAACCAACCATAAAAGCACATATACAAGGATAAAAAAACACGACGTACGTTTCGAACCCCCGTCTGTTGTGGGGTTCCTTATCAAGTTCCCCCCCTTGTTAAAAGAGATCCTCCTTGAATGGATTCGTGATTGGAAGTGTTTTTTTTTTATCCTTGTATATGTGCTTTTATGGTTGGTTTTTAATTAATTTTAAACTGCACGTAAAAATTGTTTATAATTGTAATGTATTTCAAGAATTAATTACAATATAGGCTATAAGTTACTGTTTTGTTAACTGACAAACATACAATAATGATATAATAAAATGGAATTCTTTATTCTTTTCTCTAGGGTTGGCCATTCACTCACTTTCGTGGTCATTTGTTTCTAAGGAACCAGACGAACCTTATCACAACAAAACAAGAACCCAACGTAACAGAAGAAGTGACCACATATGAAATGACTACGGAAGCCTACAGTGACGACGACAATGACGATGACAAAGACGAAGAAGGGCTTCTCTTGGATGAACCAAGTACTCTCAGATCGTTGCTTAGTCATCGACAGGGAGCAATAGGGAAATCAAAGAAGGGGAAAGGAAGAGGAAGACGACGGACAGTTACACCTGTCACGTGGATGGCAGCCACCCCCTGGACAGAAATCCACACCCGCAGGCGGACGAGGCAAGTAACATTGGATAACACCACATCGAATGACACGACAGCGACAACGGATGTCACCACAATCACATCGACAGCGACAATGGACAACACCACAGCCACACCGACAGCGACAATGGACGATACCACAGTCACATCGACAGTCACTACAATAAGTACAACACAATGCCCAGGTAGCCATTGATATACTAAGCTAGTATATAACTAGTATATTAATAAGCCGCGCGGTTAGTGTTGGAACTAAGACATTGGCCTCTTTGAATTCTGGGGTTCGATTCTCATGTGGGTTTCGTGGTGATAGACGATGCGCCCTGGGCAGGTTTCCTCGGGGTTCTCCCATTCCCCCTGCACTACTTCTAATATTTTTTCTCCATCTTTCTCTCCGTCTATTGTTCGTGTTGCTTGGCTTCTTTGTCATCCCCACTCACCAGCACAGATACACATAGTTCATATATTAATAAATATGAGATGAACATTCATTGAAAATAAATGGATACTGAAAAATATTACTGGTGCTACCTAAGAAATCATGAAGCCCCCCCCCCCCCCCTCGAAATTTTTAAAATTACGCAGCCTTTTTTTTTATTGTTACTGATCAGCTTCCTATAACTTGCCCCCTCCCACTCGAATAAAATCCTATGTACACCCATGATATAAATGTTGGTTTTATCTTGATCGCCGTATGTTTTTCTGTCTGAGAATGCGAAGTCTTGCTGTTCCACTTGAACTTGTTTGCCTTTTTATCTGTTAATCCTACCATGAGATTTGCAGATAGGAACTTGTGGCCGTAGGCGATCATAAATAGCTGTCAACAATTCAATGCCGGTTGAATGTGATGTTATAAACTGGCAGTATCCATTGACTGAAACCCATCTTTAAGCAGGCATTCATTTGTAGCTCTTAGTTTAATTTCCTGAGGTTTTAAAAATAATTTAACAGCAAATAAATAAATAAATAAAAAAGATTTAACGTACCGAGAGAATTGATTAACGAAAAGAAAAGAAACAAAAACGGCACCTGAATAATCAAAATTGCCTTTCCGATTCAATTAGGGGGGGGGGGGGAGAATTAGGAACGAGCGTTTCGTCCTTCAACGGACTCATCAGCCCAATCCCTCCTTCCCCGATAAAAGACTCGGAAAGGCAAGATCTTATTAGTGAAGGTTCCCGCCAACCTGGCAGTGACCCCCAAAACAAGAAAAAACAAAAAATGCTAGTTGTAGGAAAAGGTTCTTGTTGGTGTCAAGCGACACAGCATTTTTAATTTTCTTGTTTTTTTCTTGACTGATGAGTCCGTTGAAGGACGAAACGACCCTTCCCAATTTTTCCCCATAATTGAATCGGAAAGGCAATTTTGATTATTCAGGTGCCGTTTTTGTTTCTTTTCGTTAAATAAATAAATACATAAATAAATAAGAAGTCTGTGTTAAATGACAAAGTATGAATTAGCATTCTGCAAAAAAAAAGTTTGAGAACGGACGCATGTCAAATGTCTTGTGACCTGCTTTTGATTACATTTATCATTCTATTCAATAATTTCCTTCTATTTTAAATATTTCTGAATCATCTGGTATTTTAAACTGTCTTTCCTATAGTTTTTACAAGTATTATTACCATTTAAGCATCATTATGGTTTTTTTCATTCATTTTTATAAGAAATCCGGAAGTAGCTATTTTCCTTCAAAAAGGAATCTGAAATATCTTACTAGATTAGATCTGAAACTGTCAGTTTGTGAAAATTCTTCCTCAACTTTTATTTCCCTTTGTATTTTTCTTATAGAGACAACGATATCTCAACTAGATTTTACTTCAACAAACGACACAATAACAGCGACTTGGAATGCATCACCATCCAATAATTCCAATCGATACGAAGTCAGGTCAGTTGTTGATTTTGTGAATTTTTGCTTAAATCTAAAGCATATTTCACATCAGACGAATTAACATTTGAACGAATTGTTTTTCAGAATTGAAACAATTGAGTGCAATTGAAAATCGAATACTGTTTCTCATAAAACCCGAATTTCCTTTAATCGCATGAAAGGAATTCTGGAAGGGTTTATCTAAATCTTCAAAATTTAATTCCTTGTGCAGATGTTATTATTTCTTTCCTCTTTTTAAATAAAAGAAATGTAACAGAAATAATAACATAAAAACAGAAAAGCACGCTTTCTGATAAACAATACAACAGGAATACGTTAGTTATGCTTTCATTCCCTTATGTGTTGCCTCGTAACTAAATATGTGGTTCTGTTGTTTCAACTGAATTCCGAGGCATTAGAAGTATAAGTTATTACTAAAAAGCTTATCTTTGATACGAAACACTCTTATGTTTGAATGTTTTACATTCAGTGAATCAGAATTTACAGGTAATATTGTTAATCATTTAAAATTGTATTTTTAATGCGCCAGTCCTCTGTTTGTAGCTTCGCAAAGAATTCTGGGAGTGGAAAAACTTTTTTTGATTGTTTTTAAAACTTTTTTTTCGTCGGTTAATATCGCTGTGTGACCTTTTTATTTGGTCACGTGTTCTAAAAGCTTTTTTAATGTTAAAATCAGTCGAGTTAAAGTATCGGAATGAAATTCGTTATCATGAAACAGTTACTGTACGATTTTTATTACTCATAATTTTTATTATTATGTTTCGTTCGAATAAAGGTGAAAGATTTCTTATGAACTGCGCTTTAGAGATTTGCGCTAAATAAAATGATTTCATGAAAATTAGTTACTTAATTTATAAGTAAAATTGTACCTTTTGTTTCGTTAAAATGATTCTCCTATAGTAAAAATAATTACAATATTCGAATCTAATCGTTCCCTTCTACAGTTGACGGTTTATGAAAATTAAAAAAAATTATAAAGGTCTTTCAAGAATTTCATACTTGTATTAAAAAATGTTATTTTAAAAGCTTTATATCATATTTCTCTTGACTAGATGGGGGAACTTCCTTTCAGATTTTACTCCCTTAGAAGCATCTTAACCCCCCCCGGGGTTTCCCTCGTCACGCGAGATTCGTCGTTTCAATAGTAAATGATACGAAATGAAATTTCAATGGCTCTAAGTGTCATCCCCTAGCAAGAGCTTTCCAATTTTACTCAACATATCCTCCATACGCAGTTTCCTTTCATTTCCCCTAAGGGCCTCTGCCTCTGTGTCTCAGTCCCATTTTATAGCTTAAGTAATTGTGTTGAAGCAATCTCTTTTCATAAGGACTATATTAAAACAAAAAATATATTGATTACAAGAGAGAATGAAGCAATGAACTAAATAGCAGCAGGTCTCCGTTGACTGGGACGATTGCTGGCATAATTTGGGTTTTTTTTTACAGACAAAGGACAACGGAAGAAAGATATTTAATTTTAGTATTATGAAATTATTTATTGACTAGGTTTATATTTGAGAAGTCTATTGGAAAAATGGCACATCCCACATCTATATGGAGTTTCATTTTTTCCTATCATCAAATAGATCCTGGCATATCTATACCATTAACCATCATCTACAATTTATATCTCCTCTCACTATCAGTTTAAATAATTACAATAAACACAATCTCTCCACAGAAAATTATTTTTTTCCAAAACTTGCTTTCCTGTAAAATTTTAATTTTGTGCCTCTTTTCCACTGATTCCTCATTTGTAACTGTTACTTTGTAACCACAATGTTACTTATCCATATAGTACAGTAGAGTCCCAGTCCTGA
>JAFIDM010000004.1:62232059-62251919 GCA_023159025.1 Thereuonema tuberculata
CAGGCACGCGCGAAGAATAGGAACCAACATATCGTATACATCGACTACAAGAAGGCATTTGATTCTGTCCCTCATTCCTGGCCCCTACACACTCTTCATCTCTACAAAATACACCCCAAGATCACGGCATTCTTAGATGCCACGATGAAGAGTTGAAACACAACATTACACCTACGTATCTCCAACACAACAGATTATAAGGAGAGGTATTTTCCAGGAGATTCCTTGAGTTCTCTTTGGTTCTGCCTCGCCTTGAATCTATTGAGCCTCATGCTAGATAACACAAAACACGGCTTACCTGAAAGTAATGTGAAATACTTTTTGTCATTATTCTACAGAATAAACGATGGTAACTGGACAAGTGTAATGGGGAACAATTTCACATGGGATGAACTCAGTCCATGTTCAGAGTACAAAATCTCAGTGAGGCCTATATCTTCCTGTGGAAATAGTGACATAACTCCCATGTCAGTTAACGTTCAAACAAAGGGAGGTAAGTGAATATTTAAATGGACAATCTCTGACGCATTAAGTATTTATTGGCTCTTATAACCAGATACAATATTTATTCTCTTTGACTTTTAAGCTCTTTTTAGCTAAACTGCGTTGTGAAGCGATTTTGAAGGTTCTCTTTGAATGAATTGAAAAACAACTGCTCTTTGTTTTTCATTTTTATTATTTAGTTTTAGGGAGCATTTCTATTCTACGAAACTTCTGTAATTTATGACAATTATGCTGAAAAGAGGCTGAAACAATGATTTTTAAACGTTAGTAATAAAAGTGTAATTGAATGATATAGAAGAAAGATTAATCTATTTTAAAAACACTCTTTCATTTTAATACGAAACCTCAAATTTGAATTTAAATTTGAAAATGTATTTAAGTAATTTAGATAGTTTTTAATATTGTTTATATTGTTCCGTTATTTAATTCTATTATTAATACATAGAATTCTTTGTTTTCTATTTTAAGACGTAGGAAAAATTACTGATATTAAGATAGTCCAGGAGCCATTTGATCTTAAAGTCACAATGACGTGGGCACCATTAACAGGGCTTTGTGCAAGTAATATAACATCCTATTACATAAGGTAATGAATATCTTGTAGATTATTTTTGTTTTGTTTTGGAGCTTCATGCTTTATTTGCAAAAAATGCTTAAAATTATTTTAAACATTTTCTCATCAAGGAAAAGACACAGTATTTTTTATTGTTCCTTGTTTCGAAATGACTACTGCTGTATTTCTATATTTCTCAGTTTCCCTTTTAAAAACAACCACATATCGACCCTCTATTGGCAAGCAAGTAATCAGCCATTTCTATGGCTGTCGCTACACTACTCTATTTATGAGATTTTACATGAAAACGATTCGATTCTATAGGGATCGCTTCGATTACAATATCATGAGAAACAACTTTGTTTTCTTACATAACTGCGCAATAAAGTTAAACTTAATTTCAGAATAATTTTAATGAATTAATTTTTATTGCAAATTGTGAGGCAACTCTTAAGGTTGAAAACAACTATAATTATACTGAAGTGTATTGAGTTCTATGTCAAGGAACATGTGAATTACGGGAGAAAATAGAACAAGAACAACTGAAGAAAGAAAGAAACAATCTTCACTGGCAATTCTATAGATTTCTATGAAATGAAATGCTTATCTTTCATTCCAAAATATGTCAGTTTGAACTCCTAACAATTCCAACCTCTATCGAATTATGTAATCGTTTACGTTGATGTATGGCATTTTTGTGTGAGGAAAAAAATAGTCACTTTTACACAAACAGGTTATAAAAACTTTTGCTAACTTCCACTCTCTGTAATCTGGAATTCAAGAAAAAAAAGCAACCTTGAAATTGAATCAACTTGAAGAAAGAACTGCAGTAAATTCTAGATATTATCAATTGTAGACATTGAATATTATATCAATAAGCTAACCCTTATCGCTACTGTAAGCTGCAATATTGCAAATAACCTTACTTTCATAAGGGTTCGCATTTAATAATTACTATTAATACCAACTGTAAATAAAATTATACTATCTTCTTTACTTCATATAGTGTACAGGGTGGTCCTGAAATAGTTGGCCGTACTTGAAGGCCAGAAGGCAACATAGCAAAATAACGACAAAAGTCCATATGAATGTGGATGCGGAAATACTTTATTCAGATATGACAAAATGATTAACAGGTATATAAGCTATGATGTACCCATTATTAGATGAAGTGTGCAGAGGAGGACCAAAACCTTGGCTTGCACCTCCTCCGACCTAATCTTCGGAACAATTTTTTGGGGGTTATACGAAAGCGGTAGTGCACGCTTTCCAATGTACAAACACTGCGTGATGTACTGGTGTACAACGATTCAGGATACGCCTGGCATGTTTGAACGTGTCTTGCAATCCTCACGACGACGGTGTGAGATATGTGTTGCTGCTGGTGGAGGCTACTTCGAATACCTCATCTAACAGTGGCTGCACCATAGCCCATCATTCTGTAACACCTGAATAAAGCATTTCTGCACCCATGTTCATATTTTTCATTTTATCGTTATGTTGAACCGGGCCATCATTTCAGCACCACCCTATATATATTTTTATATTAACTTCATTCAATTATTATTATAAGTATCCGAAATTTTGTTGACCTAAAGATATACTCATATGCTTATGATTTATAAACTTTAAAATGACAACTTCAAAACTTCAAAACATAACCTCAAACCAAAAACATTTTATTCTCGCGTTTTAAAATGATTGGGGAAACTGATTTGGTGATGAAACTAATGATTAAATTTTAAATTTAATAGATTTTATAGATTATATAATAAAAAGAAGCATCATTTAATACAATAAACTTCTATGATTTGCTCTGCAATTCACGAACTTTCTATATTGATGCACATTAAATAAGATATGTATTGAGTTGGCCAAAAAGTTTGTTCTTTTTTTTTTTTTTGGCTCTATAGCGCTTAAAAATACAGTTGATATTGTCTTTAACGTCATTCGACACCATTTTGTTAGATTGTATTATGACAGCTGTCATATCAGCGTGCATTTAGAACAAAAACTGATCAAAATTGGTGAATTTTGTGTCGCCAATTTAATATTGAAGATGGAAGATAATAAGCATGTAAGACCGCATGTTTCTTTAATGACTAGGCAAAAACTGTTACAGCTTGGCTGGGAAGTTCTGATTCATCCTCCCTATTCACCAGACATTGCACCTTCGGATTTCCATTTATTTCGGTCTTTACAAAATTCTCTTAGTGGAAAAAATTCAATTCCCTGGAAAACACCAAAGACACCTGGAACATTTCTTTTGCTCTAATAGATAAAAGTTTTGGGAAGATGGAATTATGAAGTTGCCTGAAAGATGGCAGAAGGTAGTGGAACAAACCGTAGAAGACGTTGTTCAATAAAATTATTGGTGACGATGAAAAATGTCTTATTTTTACTTAAAAACCGAAAGAACTTTTTGGCCAACCCAATATAAATACAACATTATAGTTAAATACAAAAATACAAACTTTTGATTATGATATCCGCAACTTGAAAGAATTCCTAAATCGATGAAAAAATTTTCTCAATACCTTGTTTTTTTTTCTGAGCTTCAAAATTGTCTAATTTTGAAATTTTAATTTGGGACATGGATCTTCCTCTCTGAGAAATCAACAACGAAGACTTATCTATTATTATGCGTTATTATCTTATCAGACAGTTCTATCTGCATTCTATATCATTAGTTCTGATTATCTGATTATAATATCGATGGTTTTTTTTCTTTGGCTTGGTTTTTATTATGATTCACATTTATGATATATGACTCTGTGTCCTAATCAGAAATTACAATCCTAGGCTCAATCATACATTCTCTATTATATCTCTCTCTCTCTGTAAATATATCTATCTATATATAAATTTAGTTAGTTAGTTAGTTTAAATTATAAATTCTCGTGTATACCTGCAATTTATTATTAAATAAATAAAAAAAATAATATTTTTTGATATTTATTTTTTGATAGCAAAAAGAAATATAGGTAATATTTCTGAAGAATGTTAAATCAAAGAATTAAATCAAAGGAATGCATCGTTATCCACCTTATCTTATTTATCTTATCTAGTATATTAGCAATATCAAACGTTTCAAGCTTTAAGTTTGTTGTTTGAACATTTTAATATAAACTTATTAATGAAAGTATTTAATATTTAAAATATATTTTAATACGTATTTCTTTATATACTGTACTATATATTGCTATAGATTATTTTTAGATATAAATCAATATACCGTATAGTTCTGTAATTGTTTGGTTCGAGAACGAACATAGTTACTATTTTGTTCAATTTACTTAATGTTAACATAAATCTTAAAAAAGTAGAGACTAATTTTAAAAGATGTAATTTGTAGAAGGGTACAAAAGGTAAAACTGTGTTGGTATAACGCCCTTTCTGGATTTCTTGGTGAAATGCTATTACTCTCATTTGAGAGTTACATGACAGGAAGTTCTGTCTGTAACTTTCGAATACAGTCCGAATTGCTTCTTTGTGTCTAAGCTTTCTACAATGAGACTTTGGGCGTTGTTAAAGTTGTCCTGAGATTAGTTATTCCCTTTATTAGATCAAAAAGATTAGATACGTATTGTTTAGGACAGTTCATAAAGTTCTAGGCAACATTGTGCATGAAGCAGCAACTCCATTAGGTATCTCAGTGTTTTGTGGGAGATACGATGCTTCTTATATGGGAAATAAGCTAGTTGTAAAATTTAAACTGTCTAAGAGTGATTTGACGCCATTTAAAAAAAAATACTCACTGAGTAGAAGATCAAAACGGAACCAAGTTACATGGAAGCAGTCAGTAGAGGTTCTCTTCAGATTACGAAGCGATAATATAAAAAGGAAAAAAATTGAAATCGGAAAAAAACCCAAAAAAAACCCAATAATAATCGGGCAGAGAAAAAGGCGCTAATGGAGATACAAGAAGCTCAAATAGTGAAATGTTAAAATAAAATAAAAATATTTAGGGAAAAAAGAAAAAGAATTATGCTTATAATTTCTTCGTTTCGGCCATTGAAATAAGATGATGATATCACAGTTCTCCTGGATGCCATTAATAAAAGAGGATTTCTTATGATGAAAATTAAAGAGTATGGGATGTTTCG
Organism: Thereuonema tuberculata; assembly: GCA_023159025.1. Lineage (NCBI taxonomy): Eukaryota > Metazoa > Arthropoda > Chilopoda > Scutigeromorpha > Scutigeridae > Thereuonema > Thereuonema tuberculata. The sequence goes on from JAFIDM010000004.1 coordinate 62,237,223, forward strand.
AACTGTTAAGAGACGCCATCTACCCAATGAGATTGGTTAAGTGCTAGCATGGCAAATATAGCTATATAAATTTGCACAATTGATAAGGCAAACACCACTGCCAGATATTGCCCAAAAACATCATTTTTAGTTTGTTTGTTTCTACATTTCAGCATGGATTTACATGTTAATATTCAGTAATAAGTCAATGCAACTACAATGTAAATTATACAGATTTACTTAATTCTTTCAATTTTTGCTAAGAGATAATCTCACTTCAATAAAAAAGGGCGTCATATTATCCACTTTTCTCTTACATTGAAACACAAAGGAGTGGGTCTGGAATCTGCCAATTCCTCAAAGAATGTCTTAAAAACTATGGAATATTTTTTTTTTTTTTTAGTTGGAAATCAGCCAATGGTTCAAAGGATGGAAAACCGGGCGACATGAATGGACAAGAAAGCTTTAATCTACCTCATTATTACAGTAGTTATGAGATTTGTATCACAGCAACATTGAATAATGGAACCCTATTAAATTACACCACGATCTGCAACAATTTCAACACTTCAGTTGGAAGTTAGTATAAATTAATTTATACGTTTAATAACAGTGTATTACATTCTGACATGAAATAAAACGGTAACTATGATTTTAATTGCAGAGCCTGGCAGACCACGAAACGTAACTGCCGTGGCGAAATCAAGATCTGTAGATGTTTCCTGGGATGTCCCCAGCGAACCCAATGGGCCTATTGATTACTATGTCGTCAGGTAGGAACATTCGGATAATTTCAGTCATTGTATCATTTTATGCTTAGCTTTATAAATGTAATTAATTAACATTTTTTGTTACTTTTTTTTTTCTAGTTTTCATAATAATATTACAAGAATTTTTAGTACTTCCATAACGTTTGAAGGATTGTGTCCGAAGACTTGGTATTCTGTGCAAGTAGCAGCTATCAATCTTTATAATGGTGCAAATCTCTCAAGTGCAAATGCTTCGAATAGTTTTATTACAGAAAATGAACGTAAGTATAACCAAGTAGCTAATATTTCCATATATTACTGTAAATATGTACACTTAAAAGAGCAATTCTTCTTTATAAATTGAAAAAAAGAACAAAACAGCAAATGCTCCTTCAACCCTTAAAAAGCAGTGGATGAGTCTGAAAGTATCAAAAGATATGAATGTTGCGTAATTTGTGCGTGTTCATTGTTTTTCTTGATTAGTTCACTCTGCACGTTAAAGAACGTTTACTAATTTATTTTTTCTTGTTGATGAAAGAGAACTCCTTTCGTATCTCCTGAAGATCTTTGGTGTAGGGTACTGCTAAGTCTTTGAGATATCTACCAATGTGATATCTGGGTCTATTTCATGTTATTATTATTATTATCTCGAAGAAGTTTCAAACCATGGGTTTCCCCAGCTAAGACAATATGGCGGGTCAAGGACCAAAGCACATATTGCCAAGTGAAAAATAATAATAATAATAAAAAAAATTTGGAAGAATAGTTATTATTATTATACACGCCAGATATAACAGTATTAACAAATAGAACTATTTTCATAATTGATATTGCAATCCCTAGAGATGCAAGAATTTTAGATAAAGAACAGGAAAAAAATATAAAATACAGGGATTTGGCAATAGAAACAACACGGCTTTGGATGAAACACACGACAGTGATCCCCATCATCATAGGAACACTTGGAATAATCTCAAAAAATTTTACCAAGTATTTGAACCAGGACCAAGAATAGTTATTATTATTATTATTATTATTATTATTATTATTATTACACTTTTTCAGTTAAAAAATTCAAGAATTTTACTATCAGGATTTGCTCTACGATTATGTTAAAAATAACTTCTATGTTCTAATATTCAAACATAATATGCAAGTAATTACTAAAAATGATACAAGATACTGTACATCCTCTTCTTATCAACGCTACATTTCGCAGTTTTACTTCTTTTAACTGCTTCATCAGGCCTTCTTATATACATGGGAAAAACTCTTCGTAAAATATAATAAAGAATCTGGTAACAATATAGGAAAACTCTTGGGAATATATAAAACTTATGTATTGTTAACAACATAATTTTCAATAATATGGAAGTTTTATAAGCAAATCAATTTAAAAAAACCGTTTTGCAATTATTATAAATTATGTCGTTAACAATACATAAGTTGTATATATTCCCAAGAGTTTTCCTATATTGTAACTGCGAAATATAGCGTTGATAAGAAGAGGATGTATCTTCTATCATTTTTAGTAACAACTTCTGTATGTTGAGAATTACTAATATGAAGATTAGTCAAAAGACAGGCGTTTCTTTTTTTTTTTTAAGATTATGGGGAATAGTGAATATGAAATAACAAAAGCACAAAAGCTAGACAAAATAATGATTAATACAAAAGTGATGCCTTAATAGCAATAAAATACTCAATAAGATTAGACAGAATAAAGAATGAAAGGATTACAAAACTAACTAAGTAAACCTATAAAAAAAATCCCAATCAACAACTTACAACTGTAATACAAATACATAATTAATTAATTAATATTTGTTTTCGTATTGAGATAGTAAGAACGGATGATAAATAAAATCACAAAAAGACAGACACAAATTAATTAAGATAAAATCTAACCATGTAGATTACTGCTAAGTTCTGTGTTTTCATGAAACTTAGATAAAAAAATAAATGAAAACAACCTTTCATCAACGAATAAAACGAATTAAAGCTTTGTTGTTCATTAAGCTTAATTGTTACGAAAGTTGAGAGAAAGTTCAGGGTTCAAATGGCTGAAATAATTAGCCCAGAAAATAAATAGTTAGTTTATTTTTTGTTTAGCTAATTTTGTTTGGATGTTTACTCCGATCTTCTTTATTTCCTAGTTACTTTCATTTCCCTTTTATTAAGAGCTGAAAATGAACTATAATTTCCGAATTGGGGGAAATCAAAGCCCCTCTACGAATTACCACCATTCTTCCATCTCTGACCTAGTTGTGCGAACCCACACTCACAGACACACGTATTCACATTACGATTCTACGGCTCCAATTTCCAGTCTCCGAGACAGAGGTTCTCTATTGCATAAGCAAACAATTACCTGTTCACTGTTATTAGTAGCGAGGATTCAGACAACCTTTTCCTGATTATTGATGTTTGTTTCCTTATTTCCTCTTTTTCAGACACCCAGTTTCATAAGAACGTTTGTTCTGAAAACTCAGATAAAAATAAAAATAAATCTCCACTGTAAATAAGGACCAAGCGATACAACAGAATGGGAAAGAAGAGAAAAAATTAAAATCAAAAACAATTAAAAACAAATACTTTAAAACACTGTAACTGCATAAATTCATTTGAGTAGCTGCATCAGGTGATAGAAATGGAGTAATCTTGGTTCTAATTTATTATTTATCACAGATCCTATTTTCATTACATTTTAATATAGAGCTATGGAACTTTGCGAAACTTATTTAACACACAGTAATTTCAGACACTTTCGGAACATGTTTCTGTTATTCAGCCAGAAAGTTTCAGCTCTAAATAAATTACCTCATGACATTAAGTCTTGAAGACAACTTAGTCTATCTTCTATGGATACAAGTGCAAGTGTCTTTATATTCACTTTATATTTTTTTATATTTTTGTTTTAACGAATATAATTTCGAGTATTTCAGGTTGATAGTACTCAAATCTCTCTCTTGACCTTCCTGTATAACCTCTCTTCAGTCGCTAATGCCCAGGACCTATTACTTTGAAGTGATTCAGTCACATTTGCATCTGTTATATGTCTTATCGTATTTCTCTACAGTGAGTCCTTATATTTTTTAGCAATCGTTTAAGAAAATCAAAAAATTTATAAAATTGAACGGCCAATTAGAAAATATATTTTTTAAAAAGTATGTATCAATCAAAAAAATTCCTACCGGATGTTTAAAATCAGTTCCTTCTGTTCTGTTAAAAACTGACTGACAGAACTGTGAAGATAATATCGATTAAAATTATTTACAATAAAGAAATAAAACTTTTCAGAGGATGCAAAACTGTGACCAAATGACTTGTTTTGTTGTTAGTTATCCCATATTGATGTTAATTTCTGTCTCATAACAATTCTTATGATCCATCTGTACTGAAGCAACCAATAGATAAATTACAATTTCCAGAACTTTCACAAAATAAGTTACGCATTTCTTTTGTTTTTCCGTAACCTTTTATGATGATCAGGCCTTTTGTTTTATTTGATTTCTTTCTTTCTTCCTTTATTTTTTGGAGGGAAAGGGGTGTTATTGTCTTATCTATAATATAGACTTAATATTTACTCTTTTCAGGTCCTCCTCCAGTCCGAAATTTGAAAGCAGTTGATCTGTATTGCAACTTGTCCATGTACATGGTTTGGGATCGACCAGATCCGCTGTGTGAGAATTTCACCCACAATTACTATGTTAAGTACGTTTTTGCTGTAATTATCTTAACCTCTACAACGCTTTTAAATAATTTACGTTATTAGCTTAAGTACATTTACTAGGTTTTCATTTGGAATTAGTTTTTCCTTTTGGTACAAAAATTGTAAGGTTTTAAAAAAAAATGAAATCAAAATTTAATTTTTAATGAAATTCAAAAAAAGCATTAAACAAAACTGAAGAAACTTCACTTCGAAAACTACGAGCAGATTTTATACATGCATACTGTATGTATCAATGATCTCAGTCGTCCATTGTTATTTTATAAAAATTTCAGAAAGCTTTGATTTTTAATAAAAGATCTCCGAAAAGAAAAAAATATAGAAACAAAATTTTCCTTGACCTTTCTCAGCTGTTTATGGAAGATTATTGTGTTTTATTTATAAATTTATTTATTTTCATCCACTCGCCTACGTTTAATTGTGTCCTTAGTCTTAACGAGGAGGAAATTGTAGACTATTTCGCCGAATAAACGTTTTCTTAAATCATAGAAAATAGTTCACATTGTATCTACAGAAAGAAACAAATACAGAAAATGGAAAGATAATACTCAAAAAATCGAACTCAAGAAACCCAGAAGTACAGAAGCCGCTTCTAGACTGTTTTATTAAAAGAAATTAGTCATGAGATATATTCGAGAAACGTGGATACCTAAATCTCACGTCAGGCGTCGCAGTTTAATTAGCTGGCAAAATTAAGAGTCAAAGCAGTTTCAAATTAATGGAGATAAAAATCTGAAATTTTAAATATGAAAGCGTTCGTGATGTATTCATATTTATTGAAATTCGTTTTACTTAATTCAAAAATAATCATTATTTCGAGATATGTTCATAAAAACATATAAACAATATTAATAAAAGAAATTAAAAAAAAATAAGTATCGTTAAGTAGAGCAGCTGTTGGACTTAGCAAAAAAAATCATTTTATTAATAAATTTTAAATTATTCCAAAAAATGTTTTTTTTATTATTTTGGATTTTCTCTTTTTTTTTTGCTAAGCAAAGAAACCCGTCTATAAAAAACTGTCTATAAAAAAATTAAAAAAAATCATTTTTTGAATGCATTTTTACCAATTTATAGTTTTTAACGTTTAAAAATTAAGCAATGGCAATACAGTAGAGTCCCGATTATCCGCGGAATTAGGTGGCAAGGGCACCGCAGATAGTGAAAATCGCGGATAACCCGAAAAAAGACTAAAAATGAGGTGTAAACATGAAAAAAATATTTCAGCATAAAAACTATGTTTTATTGTACAGAAAACATAATATGTAAAACTTTTAAAATATGTACAGTACAGCAGAAACCTTTCTGCAGAGCAAGAGCCTGCCACTCATCCACAAATTCCGAGAAGGCCTAAAGGATTACGATGCACAATAAACCTGTCAGTAATTTTCGACCTTCGCACTGTAGGGCCTATTGTATTTTCCCTGTTGTTGACTTGGATTAAATTTTTTTTTTTTGAGGTTCGTAATTAAAAAATTTTTTCGCGGCACTCGCGGATAATCGGGGCTTTACTGTATTAATGATATATATATCATAATATTATTGATTGGATTTTTGTCCTTGGAAGATAGTGTCCAGATTTTAAGAGTTTAAATAACAATATAAGACATGAATGCATCTTGAAATATTGACTCTTGAAATATCTACAAATAATAATAATTATCCTAAAAATATATCGTAATTATTAGGAAAACAACTCTCTTATTCAGATTATGTTAGGGTTAAAATTTTCAGTTGTAAGATATTAATGGTGCCTTGATATGAAATATATAAACAACCATGTAGGCACCAATTGATAAAAGAAATAAAATTAACACTTACACGACGTTTCAGGACTCCGTATTACTTTTTTCAAGTGAACACGGTTGCATCTTGAAATATCTATCGTGTTCGTAATCCACTTGAAAAAAAAAAGACCTCGTAATGTGGAATCCTGAACCGTCATGTGAATGTTAATTTTATTATTCTTTTATTTTCTCAAATGGTGCCCTAAAAAGTTGCTTAAATATATTAAAATTTTCAGTTTTTACCATAAAATTCAAAAACTGTTTTTTACTTTCAAATCGTTGCTTGATTTTACGTGGACTATTCTTTGTGAATGTTGCTTTATTCTTTACAGGGTTGTGAACGCCAACAACAAGGTAATTTACTCACAGAATGTTACTGACACTGCAGAAATCGTCAACGAAAATCTTACCTATTACACCAATTATACTTTCTGTGTTCTGGCCATCAGTAAGGGACAAAACGACAGCAGCGAATTAATAAGCGAAAAACAGTGTGTAACAGCAGAAACCTGCGTTGGAGGTAAGCGAATGAATGTCTTTGAACGTTCTTTTTCGAATTTTCACTCCACTGTTTAGGACTCACCAAGTCAATCAGTTTAAGTGTGTGTGTGTGGCTTTCCTAATGACTTTTGAACCGTTGAATGAAACTTCTCATTCATAATGACAAGAGACGATCTACATTTTACATTTATTTTTTATTTTTTTTCCGAGTAAGTCCTTGTCGGGAAACTAACAAGATCAGATGACAAAATTACCATACAAAACCATTAGAACCGACATTACGGATTGCTATCAATGGCATTCATGGATGCTTTACACGCCCTCGAAAATTTTCAAACGCGCTCAAAGATTTGCCAGATGCAAGTTGCCATTGGCCGTTTGTTGTATCGCTTTACACTTGAAGAGAACTTCATAAAGCAAATCTCGTTTTTCTCTCGTTGAGATCGCGATTAAAACTGTCGGTCACCGAAACAACAAATAAGATGATTTTTCAGCTTAGTTTTGCTAATAATTCTCAACTCATTTCACAGCAGAGTTAAAGAAAAAGGAATAAAAAAATCCCGGAGGAAGAGAATGTGGCGAATAAAGCTGGGGATTGATACCACGAGCAAAGAATATCCAGATTTCAGTTAAGACTGTCGTAGTTTTTAAATAAATTATCTCCCCGCGAAGGGCGCTGGTGTCGATTTTCTATTATTTTCCTGTATTTAGAGCTACTTGTATTTAAAACAAGTGGGAGATTTTCGAGCCGTTTCAGGAAGCTTTTGTTAATATATCTTTAATCTACATCTCCGAATATACAAATTAGTCGAAAACAAAGAAATTATTTGCTGAGTTTATAAAATAAATTATAATTCTTTAAGAACTTTGCACTACAATATCGCAAACTTTACACTGGCTTGTATTCCTTCATTCTTAATAACAGATTTCAAACCATACGGAAGGAAATGAAACGGCTGCTGTAGTATTAAAACTTTAGTTGGACAGTGACAGTGTCTGTTATAGATATATAACAGACGGTTGACTATACATCATTTATGTAAGTAATTTACATGATTAACAATTCATTCATTAATTAATTTGATGGGGGTTACGAACTTTCCAAATGAAACTCATTGGCCTCTCACCTCTGAGTACCGAGGTTCGATTCTCATGTGGGTTTCGTGATGGTGAACGAACCGCGCTGGGCAGATTTTCTCGGGGTTCTCCCATTTCCACAACACTTCTCCCGCCATACTTTCTCAGTCTTTCTCTCCATCTGTCCTTATTTTCCGTGGCATAGCACAATAGACCAACGGTCGCTGTGCTCGGCTTCCCTGCCACCCATACTCACCAGATAACTTCCAAATGAAACTTATCGTAATCATTATTTACGTAGAGTTTGGCTACCAAATCCAAGAGTCAATTCTGTTGTGTGGTTGCAGTGTATGGTCTAGAAAGCTTATCTTTATCATTTTTGCATTTCAAATGAAAATGCATTTCAATAACTGAATTTCATCTACTGAAGACCCGAAAACTTTTTATTTAGTCGATTAATGATTTTAATTCCAATGAAACATGCGATTTAATCTATTTCTTCAATTCGTATCTCTACGACTATAAAATTTGTATTTTTAGACTTCGTTAAGCAGATTTCTATTTAAATGTTACTGAGTTTTCAATGAATTGCTCAGATTCACATCCGGAAAACAAATAAAATAAGGACTAAATGAAAGATGCAACTTGCAACTTTAATTCATATTTATTTTATTTGTGGAGAAAGTGTGAGTACTAGCCATGAATAGTCTTGAGACCACATGATACTCTTGTGCTGTCTTTCGCTTCATTCTGAGATTCGATCTCATATTGAGGATTATAGAAAAGAAAGTTTACGAATAACTGTAGAAAAATGACGAAAAATTTGATTATTTCTGAAAAGCTATAAGAAAAATTCAATGCTAAAATTCAATGTGAATTAAACAGTCACTACAAATAAAGGAAAGAACAGAGTTAAGAAAGAAAGTTAACGGAATCTTTTTCATATGTCACTGTGAAACAGAAGTTCCTGAAAAGTCTACTTTCTCATAATGTTGTTATTTTTCTTTTCTGTTTTTTTTTTTAAGTCGTAAAGGAATATAAAAGAAAGCTTCTGTATTTATAAATTACAATAATTTCCGAATAAGAAGCCTATGTTCAAATGTTTTAGTTACTCAAATCTCTAAATGGAAATTTAAGTTGTCTAAAATCAAATAATGTTAATAAATCGAGACACGCTCAATTGACGTCAACACAAATTCTTTTTGTCAGTAAGAGTTTATTGTTGCGCTTCTGAAACTTTGTTTTTTTGTTTGTTTTTATCAACTTCTCACGAAAATCTCTCCACACGGAATTTTCAATTACCAAAGATAGAGTAATTTTTTAGTCCCTATTTATGTACATACAAGATTGAAGAAGATATATTCCCTGATTTAAAATTGTTATTAGGAAAACGCACACATACTGATTGATAGGGGTCGTCCATTAATTACGTGAGGTCAAAAGGGGGAGAGGGGGGTCAATGAAAATCTCACGTCAACTTTTTCATTCAGAGAATATACGTATTATAATAGATTACAACATTTTGTAATACTGACTTTTTGAACTTTTTTGATTTTTTGACTTAGTGAAATCAGGGGGGGGGGGGGGGGGGGGGGGCCCACCATATCTCACCAAGGGGGAGGGGGCGGGCAAATTTTTTAAAAAACACCTCACGTAATTAATGGACTGTAATTAGCTTAACTCAGTAGACTAATGCAATCCAACTTCTTTTATTTCTTTCTACAATACTTTGTTTGTTTTTTTTAACGCATTTCTAATTTTATTGTTTTGTTTTTTTTTTTCTTTCAGAACCAGATCATGTCAACCTGATAGACCATTCAACGACATCAAGAAGTATCACTCTGATTTGGACACCTCCTATTAATCCCAATGGACCTATTGATTATTATGAAGTGGAATACTACAACAGGTACTAGCTTTCTTATAAAATATTTAAAATGAAAAAAAAAAAGTTTTCATTTTTCTTTTAAAAGTATAAACCTTGGAAGATCTGAGGATATCTGCATGTTTCGACGAGAACCAACAAGTGACAAATGAACGAAGCATGGATCTATCCTGATCGTTACAAGAAGGCACGTGTCATTTTAAAGCCACAAAACATTAATTCGACTTTGTCCAGGAATGAAAAGTTCAGCAAACCTTTCTTGGTGGCAACCAGACACTGCTCATTTGGGCGCCTTTATTTCATCAGAATCTTTAGTGTAGACAAGTAAATTCAAAATACTTTTCGGAAAATGTGATAGCACCGTCTTGTGATGTAATCATACCGCTGAACTGTAATGATACAGAAAAGGTGAACATCCATATACGAGGATAAGTCAAAAAGTAACCTTAATTATTTATTATTGATAAAATATACACACACACGAACAAAAACACTTCATCACTTTTTAATATAGCCCTCAACATGTTCAATACAGGTGCTTCAGTATTACTTGGATTACGCGAGGAAAAAAACAATCTTTCACCTCATCTTCCGGGTGAAACTTCGTGCCACCAAGTGCCTCCTTGAGTGGTTATCATTCGATGCGAGATCCTGGGAATATGGACGCCGTAACTAATCAACACTATTTCAGCCACCTGGTTGATTGTTACTTGCTGGTTTTCCCGTATCAATCGTTCCAAAGTAGCGATAACGTCAGGCGTAGTCGCAGTTTGAGGCCGGTCGGAGGGAGCTGCATCAATCGTACTTGACATCCCACTTTTAAGATTCCTCTGCCACTCGTAAACTTGCTGAAGCGACAAACAACAATTCCCGTACTGCATTTGCATCCTGCGATGAATATCTGCAGGTTTTTTACCCTCACTGCCCAAAAAAACCGGATAACTGCACTCTGTTTTTATTTGTAGCATGCTTCTATGGCTTTGGCTTGTTGTAAATGCGCATAACATATCTATCACATGTACGACCATCGCTGCAGTTCTATAAGCAGACGAGATCAGAGTGGATGGGTCTTTCTGTTATTCTTTTCAGAGATATTCTTATCCAATTGTTCAATGCATCTCTCTTTGATTTACTAAATCTGCCATTTCTCAACGCGAGCTAGGACGTTAGAGGGTCTCCTGCAAAGCAGATAGGAGGAAGGATTCTGGCAGCCTATCTCAATAAGTCTATTACAATGGACACTTTAGGGGTGATAATTCGGAATAAGGACGCCAATTGAAAACAACTGGTGCTGGAGAGATGGACTAGCCTAAAGAGACTACGAAGCAAATTCGTTCAGTTTTCAACGAAAAATAGAATAATTATTTATTGTAAATATATTAACTAATTCCTCTTCCACAATGCAAATAATTTTTAATACGTTTTTACTACTTGATGGTTATTCTTCTTTTTAGCTAAATGAAAGTATTTTTTAAAATTCAAGTTTTATATTTCAACATAACATATTTAAACATAACATTTATGATGTATTTATTATATTCAGTATATTCTGGATACATTCATCCCCAACAAATCTCGAGATTACCTGGATTTTTACTCGAAATCTAAGACATCAATTAGGGATTGCCTTAATAATTTATCCCATAGCCCAGACTCCAGGATGAGCCATTATTTTAAAACTCAATAGAGAAAACCAGACTGCCATATCAAGTTTAAAAATCATAATGAAGCAAAATGAGATTTTCTAAAAATTCTAATTTTTTTCCCTTATTAGTAATACTGTTTGCTAAATTTGTTTCCCTGCCCTTTCCTTATCCTTAATGTTCTTTCCAATTATTGTTTTTATGAATCGCAACCTTAATTCTTATTTTAAACTTTTCTTTAATTCGCAGTAATTCAAATGAAACTCAGGTAAATCAAACATCTTTGAAGAATTACACTCTGGTGGATTTAGATCCCTGTACCACGTACATGATAGGTGTAAGGGCTGTGAATTTGAGAGGAAATCAGACACTGAAAAGTCAACAAGAAGGAAGGAATATTCCGACAGACAATGAAGGTATTCTCTAACCATTTTCAATTTTAAGACTTTGAAATCCTCAATCGATTGTAGCAAAATATTCATTTTCTTCTTTCTTTCGTTAACTTATTATTTTTTATTAAGATTTTCTTTCTGTTAAAAATAAACCTTCAAACTTAATAAGATGCTACTTGTAAAATAAAGCTTCGGTAACGTGAGAGCTGAGTTAATTTAAACTTCTATTTTTAGCTAAATAAAGTTTATTTAGTTCATCCCCCCCAAAAAAAAACAAAAAAAAAACAAAACAAAAGAAAACAATGCAATTAAACCACAACTCTTTTTCCTAGTTCTAAAAAGTTAGGGCGTTTCTAACTCAGTTAATAACATAGTAGATATATTGCAGTTCAAATCTCTATCAAAAATTCAATTTCAGACATCTAAAAATCAATGTTTTGACAAAGTTGTAACAATCTTTTTTGTTTTCCTTCGATAATTATCTTAAATTTAATTTTGTTTCAGTTCCAATTGTAACAACTGACGCGTCACCTGTCAACAGTAGCTCTATCAACATCAATTGGACAGCAGAAGTGCATCCCAATTGCAAAATTGGCAATTTCTCCATAAATTTAACCGCTCTTGACAACGCTCCACTGAACAGAACCTTCAGTTCGTCCAACAGAACTCAGCTCGTGACTCATCTGAATCCCTACACGATATACAGAGTGTGCGTAATGCCCTGCTTGCGAAACACTCTAGAAGAATGTTTGCAAGTAATACCATCAGAAGTTGAAGGCAACTGTACAGAAGTAGCAACACCAGAGGCCGAAAGTATGTGATTCAGTTTATACGTTTCTACTATCACAAACCTTCTTTTATAAACTATTACACGTTTCTTATGTCTGTGAATTTCTTCATGATTTCCATACTTGAAACATATTATTTACGAAGATCTGTGCTTCATTTTTTTCTTTCAGATGCTCCTTCGCCCACTGATGTGCAACTCAACTGTTCTCATTCCTCCTGCTTTGTTTCCTGGTCTATGCCTCGCGTGCGCTATGGGTCCATCAACTACTACGTTCAGATCCAAGACGAACAAGGAAGCCGTATCTCTGATATAGAAAAAATTCCCGAACGATACAGTATTAAGGAGTCCGTGGAGCTTAGTAATTTGCAGCCTTATACCAAATACAGGGCAGTGGTTCAAGTTAGAATGAATGATAAAAAACAGGAAAACACTTCATCAGTTGAACGGACTGCATCAACAGGTAATACTAATGTTTTATTTTACGACTAGTGCTAGATTAACATGAAGTGAAAATAATATTAAAAGTAATAAGCAAAACTTTCCAATTGTGTTACAAGAAATATGTTGGCTAAGCATTTTTGAAAAACATCAGAATCACAGATTGATTTTAAATTCAGAAAAGCTCATAAACTTGAAGACGTTTCAAGAAATTTTTGGCGGCAGTTTATGGAATGACGCCATTTGTTCTTCTATTTTGGATAATGTCTTGTCAGGCTTTAATTAAAATTTTTCGCATTTCTCTGCAGAAACTAATTCTAATACAGTAAAATAAAAAGATAATCTGTGAAGAAATTCTAATTATGATTCCAACTTAATGTATAGGATTGGAATTTATTTTCTTGATTACTTTTTGTTTTCAAGATTTTCAAACAAAATAGTCAACAAGAACGTTACATTTTATAGAGTGATTTTTTTATTCATTAAGGTTTTCATATTTTGGAGGAATAGGATTTATTTTTACTCAACTTTTATTTAATTTGGAAATTGAGGAGACGGAAACATTTCAATTCGAACTCTAGCACCTAATGCTTTGGGCAGGCTGGTAGCTTGACGAGTGAATACATCTTTACCAATTGCTTCAGATTATTTTGTTAGCTAGGGAGGAGCTAATAGGAGTTCGTGTCTGTGTGTAAATGTGCGTAGTGTAAGGTCCTTCACAGCCAAACCGAGAGAAGGAACCATATGAGTCAAACCTCGTACGAATCCCCACGGCCTGGAGGTTTAAGAAAAATCCGACTTTCGAGTCCAGGCTAAGGGCCACTTTAGGTGGCCATTGAGGGTCAAAAATAATAATTGGACAAAATTAGGTCTGTCTAAACCCGACTACGAAGAGGATATGTTATCTTCATATGAATATGTTATACGTTATGGATAAATATGCTATGAGTATAAAATTGTAAGTGATTTACTCCATAATTCTCATAAAACATCTATCTTTAATGCTCACAATATTTCGTTTCTCTATACGAGAAACTTCCTCAGGTGAATAAGAGGACAAAAACTATTTCTTTGTAGTTACATAAAAGATTTTATGAAAAAATAAGTTAGATTAAATAAATTATTCAATTTTTCAAAATATAAGAGATTGTTATTATTAATGTTTAATTATCATTATTTATGTGTTGTATTATCGTTATTGATTGAAAATGTCTGTTAAGCCCAGCACAGAATAAGCAAAAACAATTGCCTTTTCCGATTCATTTTACGGGGTGGATTAGGGAACAGCTGTTTCACCCTTCTACGGGATCATCAGCCCTAACCTGCCACCCTCGATAAAATGAATCAGAAAGGCGCAGCCTATGGTAAAGTCAACAGCCAACCTGGCTGTGACCTCCCAAAGGCGAAATTGTCGTTATTGTTAATGTTTAATTATTATCATTATTTATGTGTTATATTATCTTTTTATTAATGTTTAATCATTAATTATATGTTGTATTATCATTATTAATAACTATGCCACAGTTTGATATACTATCAATTGTTAATGTTTTTAGTTCCTTTAGTTGTTTGTAACCCTATTTTATGTAAGAAGTAAGAGGCAAAAAGAATAGTTTTTGTCCTCTTATTCACCTGAGAAAGTTTCTCGTACAGAGAAACGAAATATCCATTAAAGATAGTTTATAAATGGTGCTGTCTTTACGTGTACTGTTCATGTTCATGAAAG
>JAFIDM010000004.1:62252319-62263961 GCA_023159025.1 Thereuonema tuberculata
CTTTCATGAACATTACAGATAGTTGTTTTATGAGAATTGTGGAGTAAATCACTTACAATTTTATGAAAGATGACTTTATTAAGAATGCTACGAATATGTTATCTATGTCACATTTACTCAATCGCCAGTTGAAATTGCAACTCAATGATTTACAAAGGCGTGAATAAATAAGTTTTAATCAATGCTAGTGTCATTTTTAACAACGCAAACATTTGGTAGATTGCAAATCGTAGAGGATTAGTTTTTTATTGATTTGCTTATTCTGACATTGGCAGAAACTTTTGAGCAAAGATTCATTGGAATGAAATTAGGTCGGCAATAACATATTGATGTAGTCCTTGTAAAATGTAAACGCTGAAGTCTTAGTAATAAGCTATTCTTTGCCATTGATTCGAATTTTCGCGGTATCTTACATGATAAAGAACCAACAAATTTAAGTATTTGGAAGTAAAGAAATAATTGGTTATTGGTGATTTTTTTTTTAGAAAACGCAAAAACTCTTTTTACAAGCTCTTAATTCATGCTCAATTGTAAGGCTGATCAACTTTCCTTCGTGGTAGAAAATGATTTGTTTATGATTTCTTGCAATTTTAGAATTCATAAAATTATCATTAATGCTCTGAAGTCTTAAAGCAAATCATTTCATCATACAGAGAAGACCTGTTTTCTAGTTACGCCACAAGAGCGAGTGGTGTAACTAGAAACTTTAGACCCTTAAGCAAAATATGTGTATGCCCCCCCCCCCCCTTCAAAAAATCATATGAGTATAGGAAGGTTTTTATATCTTGTTAATTAGTTTAATTTTAACTAAAAAAAATTAATAAAATATAATATGTTAACAAAAGCAATACATATCTGAATATTGTTTTATTATAGTAATTTAAGGATATTATGATTAGAACTTCCAAAAAAAGTCAACCTTTGAAATCTTAAGGAACAGCAATTGCAGATTTCGTATTAATGTGATTTTTTTTTTTCTCGGAATAATTAATAGAAAACTTAATTCTACCAGCAAACGCTGAAATTCTTTCTCCAATAAGGAAGAAGCCATTTTATATGTTTATGTACAGGTGGCCTCCTCATCTATTGAAAGATAAATTACTTACATCGCTTCTTCATAAATACGAAGAAATTGCAAAATTTCTTTGAAGGAGTAATTTTTATTAAAGGTCTGGTTTTCCAAAGTATCTCGACGGCAACAGGACCCTCGTCTGGGGCCCTTTGGGTTGGGCTCTAAACCGCGCTTAATTCTAGTTACGCCACTGACAAGAGCCCATAAACCTATGTTTGATGGTAAACCATCATGAATCGAACTAAAATATGTGTTGTTTGTGAAGAAGTGGATCATTCAAAGTAAAAGTTTTAAATTCCAGGATTTTCACATTCATTTCCAAAGTCTGCGTAAACTTTGTCACGATTTCAGATACTACTTTTTTCTAAATGCCTCAGTTCTAAATAATGCAGTTTTATAATTTCTCATACAAACAATTCAAAGAAATAAGAATATGGTAGGGAGCGTCCATTAATTAACTGAGATTTTTTTAAAAAATTTGGACTTCCCCCCTCCTCCTCACGTGAGATTTCAAAAAGTCACAAATTCAAAAAAATCTGTTGTAATATGTATATTCTCTTAATTAAAAAGTTGACGTGAGATTTTCACTGCCCTCCCCCCTCCCTCCCTTTAAATGAGATGTGGTGAGATTTTGCCTGACCCCTAACCCCTATTTTGAGCTCACGTAATTAATGGACGCCCCCTAGGATTATTACCACACGTTGAAAATTCAGGAAAAAATTGAGGAGTTGAATGCGAGAGGGACATATGCCACAAAGTGTTGGAAATTGACATGTCAGCACTCTAGGATTGCATTTCTATGGCTTAAAATTTATAGAAGCTATATGTAAACTCTTCATTTTATCGATAAATTTTTCGGAATTTTCGAAATTGTTCGTATGAAATGCGAGAGGGAGCTAGCCCCTAGTCACTTCCATTCGGCCAATGGAGCGCGGGCTGTGGGTCACATGTGGTTTACTAAAATGGCGGACGGTGACGGTGAAGTTCGGTCGAGTAGCTGTGAAAAATCTAAAAAGCGAGTTAGAAATGAAAATAATTGGAAGAGGAAAAAAAAGAGAAAGTCTGAAGATATTTAGGTCTGGAATATGTAAGTTCTAAAACAAACAACGTTATTCGCGCAAAGCAGCAGGGTCTTGGTTGTGGCTGTACGCAATCAGAGAACGCTAATCTCAATTGGGCGAGATATCGTACTTTGAAAAGTGACAACTTTTTATGGAATTTTCCAAACTGGAGAATACAGTATTCAAAACACTTACTTACATGGGCTTATACGTGGTATAGAATGCAACAGAATCTTTGAAAACAAGTAAAAAATGTGGAACTTAATAGAAGAAATATCTTAGTTCTTATGTTTACAGTGTTGAAAATTCAAAGGATGTATATGTCCGTGTTTGTGTCAAAGCAAGTTGTGACTTATTCGGAACATAAAGAAGACATCTGTCAACTGCTAGAAGAGGCAGAAAGGGCAATAATAAAGTGCACTTTTATCCAGCGGTTTATTTCTTCCTAATGATAGTGATTCAAGCTTAAATCGGTTTGAAGGAGAGAAATCGAAGTTGTCGCCTCATCTTGATCAAAGAGGAAGACATCGCAAACAGAAAAACATGTTTATTGATCTAAGAAATAGAATAAGTAACCACGTAAAGAAATTTGCTTTGTATAGGAGCCATTTCTGTAGAAAAAAAATCATTAAGAAAGGAGTAAAAGTCAGGGAAATCTATTGAAGAAATGTTTGCGCACCATGAAGGTGAGAATGATAAAAATGGACGAAAAAGCGTTGATTGTAAAACTTACAGAAAGATATTATTACAAAATTTAAAAGCGTTGATTGTAAAACTTACAGAGAAATATTACTACAAAATTTAACTTGTAAGACGTGGAATTTGTATGTGTGTGTGTGTGTTATTGTAAGGTGTGTGATACTTGTAAGATGTGTGTTTGCAGAGAAAGATATAATAAATATACTTCATATTCGGTTACATCAAGAGTATGTAGCAGCTTCTCAGCCAGTTCCGATCAGAATGTCTCAAGGAAGACAGTGATTACTGCTTCGTGAGAATTGGATCTTCAGAATGCATTACCAACTTCTAAGATATTAACTGAGGTGGTGTTTTACTTAAGGCAATTGTGGATGTTATGCAACAGTAGAAATGCTGTAATGTGCATGTGGTCGGAGAATAAGACCTCAAGATGTGCCTCAGAAATAGCATGATGCCTATAAAACCTCAGTGAACCAGGGAATACATTTTTTTACATATTTCTTTCCTAAAGAAATTTGAGCTAAGACATAAAATTAAGAGCGATCCATTAAAACCCACGCGGACATTGAACGTGTGCATAATCAATTTCAAATATGACGAAGGAAAAAAAATATTTCTACAATAAAACGTCTACGACAGGAATCGAACCCACAACCTTCTAATCCGAAGTCAGACGTCTTATTCATTAGGCCACGGGGACTATATTCAAATTATTGTTATAGTATTTCTTATCACTCCCTCTGTGTATGTGACGCAATGAGAGAAGAGTCAGAGAAATAAAGCTCAGAGTACACCGATATTATTTGCACACAAGAAAAAACAACAACAGTATAATGCCGAGAAATCCGAAATAATTAAATATTATCTTAAATATGTACATTTTCCTAAAATTAAAGTTAAAATTTTGGATTATAAAAGTATCAAATTGAAAGGAAAATTAAAGATTATTACAAAACGTAGAACTCGTAAATCTATTAAAAATATACAAGATTTTAAGGAATTATAAAGAAGCATTATTTATCAACAACATGCAATGCTTCTTCAATCGGAATAAAAGAAAAGAAGTAGATATGTATTATGTATTATGTACATACTAGCAGCAAAGCCTGTCGGACGACAGGCAGAAAAAAAATCTGAAAAATCATTTTATTATCAACTATCAAATATAAAGTAAATGTAATCTAAATACTGTGCTAATTTGTGAACGAAGTTTCTACGGCAAAAATGATTTTGAGTTTCGAAATCAGGGTAAACAACTGAGTAAGTATGCCAAATTTCATTAAAATGGATGCAGTGGTAACAAAATTATTTGATTTTGAAAGTATCTTTTGTTAGAATTTCAGTTGTCGAGGTCAGTTCTCAAGATTAAAATTTCATGGAAACAACATGGAATGACAAAATGAACTAATATTTTCATCCAATTTGAGTACTTTTGATTCAATGGTACCATTGAGAATCGTTGGATCTATCTTAATAGCTTAATTATATCGAGTTACAGACAGACGAAATTAGCCAATTTATATATATATATATTTGATTCGATTGATGATTTGATTTGAATTTTTTTTTTTTTTTTTTAATGTTTATCAGACCTATTTAGGTATACTTCTTACCTGTACACCTGTAATATAGGTTCTGAGAGTTTAATCTAAACGATCATTTTCCACCCCCACCCCCCCAAAAAAAAACAAAAACGAAATACCAACCATATCTAAAGTTTAATTTATCTTAAAGAATAATTATTATTTTTGACTATTGGCGCAGCTTAGCCGCAGCTGCTTTTGCGCCATAAAACACCAACCAACCATTTTTGACTCATAACGCCGAAAGGCATTTAAAACTCATCTTTGTATAATCTAAATACTGCGCTAACTTGTAAACGAAGCTTCTTCGGCAAAAATGGTTTTGAGTTTCAAAATCAGCGTAAACAACTGAGTAAGTATGCCAAATTTCATTCAAATCGGTGCAGTGGTAACAAAATTATTTGGTTTTGAACGTATGTTTTGTTAGAATTTCATGGAAACAACATGGAATGACAAAATGAACTAATATTTCATCCAATTTGAGTACCCTTGATTCAATGGTACCATTGAGAACATTGGATCTATCTTAATAGCTTAATTATATCGAGTTACAGACAGACAGACAGACGAAATTAGCAAATTATATAAGTTGATTATGAACATATCGTGATTGGTCGAGATTTAACGAGACTGAAAACAAAGAAATACAAAATGATGGAAAAAAAAAAAAATACTTCCTATTTTAATGAATTTAAACAACCTTTCGCCTATTCGATGCATTGAATAAATGATTTATTATTTAAATCAATACTATTTATTATTTAAATCAATACTATTAAAATGTAGGTACGATGACAATTGAGAAGTGTAAATTTTGCGTGTGATGGAAGGCGATATGGAACGTGTAAGACAAGAGTTTTAAAGCTTTCTTTTCACTGGCCATCTACCCTGATATTGCATAGTTATGGCCTGTTGAAATGGTACATGTAAAGCGACCTTCTAGTTTCTGAAGCAATCACTAGCATTACTCATAAAGGGATAATCACTTTGAATGATTAGGGCAGTTTGAGAGATGTTATTGATGTAATTGTTAATTTGTTGGATTATTTGTGATTATTTCACCAACTCATTTTTTGTTTTGTTTTGTTATATACATTCTTCTTTATTATAAACTTTCTTTGTATCTTTGTTAAGTAGCCATTTCAGTTTGGAAAATATTTGATAAAGGGAAACAATCAGAGATCCCGAAAATTCACCAATAATATGAGGTGTTTGTTTTATTTTAAATACTATTTAAGCGTTATGAGTTGAAAGGTCTTACATCTCAAGTTTCAGGTTCATTCAACGCTACAATTAAAATAAGAGTGATTTAGAAAAAAAATATGATCAAAATTTCATTATTTATACAAAACCATAATAAAATTTGTACCATATTTTGACTTCGTTTGAAATAATATTATTACTATTGTTTTAATACTATAATTTCTTTTCTTTTTATTAATTTCTTTTCTAGTATAAAGATAAAATTGTACTTTTTTATAAAATCCTAACATAAAGTGGTTAATGCATTTGTTTCTTTAGTTCCAGATGCTCCTTATGACTTGTTGGTATTTTGCAATGGCAAGAAAAAGAAAGCTGAATTTTCCCCACCTAAACGAATAACAGGCAAATTAGAGAGTTTCAAACTTTCTTATAAAGGAGTTAGGGTGAGTATTCATTACAAGAAAAGGATCGAAAATAGATTTTGCAAAATTCCACTTTTTCATTTCTACTAGACAATGCCAAAAGAGTAATGGCTCTTACTGCTTAGCCAGACGAAAGAGACTGGTCACGTGATTTACTGGTCGCTCCGACCTCTTTCTCGGCGTGAAAATAGGGGAGATGAGTATGTGCCGACAAGAACAGAAACAAATGACGTATAAAGGAGGGATGCATAAAGTGAAAAATTACTGCACAAAATTCAGTTTAAAATTAACGCGAGAATAAAATATACACACACAGAATAATAAATAGATGTATAATAAACTTTTAGAATGTAATTCTCCCCTTCGACTTGTTCCATTATTTTGGAAGCTGTTCCATTATTTTGGAAGTATGCCAAATCCAGTCTTTATCGCTTGGGCAAGCAGTATTTAGGGCAATGCTGGAAGTCATTCAATATATTGAAATAAAGTATCATATTTTATTTGTAATATTAAATATTTAACGATTGCTTCCTCTTCG
Source organism: Thereuonema tuberculata (assembly GCA_023159025.1). Lineage (NCBI taxonomy): Eukaryota > Metazoa > Arthropoda > Chilopoda > Scutigeromorpha > Scutigeridae > Thereuonema > Thereuonema tuberculata. The sequence continues at coordinate 62,258,898 of JAFIDM010000004.1, forward strand.
ATTTAATAGGATTTAATATTATTGTGGGAAAATTAAAATGAAATGTTTAATAGTTAGTGCTAGAGTGTCAGATACGATGCAATTGTAAAAACCATTGCCCCCTAATTTCTGATGGTAGTTTATTACCATCGGAATAGAAAAATAGTAAAAGTTTCTGTTCATATAAGGTTTTCGAAAAATATACACAGAGTGATTCAGGAGAAGTTACCGCCACTTACAGAGCTCATTTACGAAAATATTTTAAGCAAAAAATGTCCAATAAACCCAGGTCCTATTCTCATATTTACGGAGTTACAATAATGTGAAGGATGTTTGTAAAAGACCTCTTTCGTTTGTAAAAACAAATGAGAAATAAAGAATGAACTGTTCAGAATATTGTTTTCTTTTATTGGATAGTAGGCTGAAGCTGAAAATGTGTTGTGCATTGCTTAATTGCATCGTACAGAAAGTTGTATCAAGTTTTAACTATGAAATTACGTTATTCTGACGCACTTATCAGAGAAATCACCCGAATTCCATCGTCTTATTATATGCGTTGTTCGTAGTAATGCGTTTTCAATAAAAGAAAACATTATTCTGAAACGTTCATTCTTTATTTCTCCTCGAACTAACACAAGAGGTCTTTTACAAACAAACTTCACATAATTATTAACTCTGTCAATATTGAGGACGTGGGTTTATAAGACCTTTTTTGCTCAAAATGTCGTCGTAAATGAGCTCCGTAAGTGGCGATAACTCCTCCTGAACCATCCTATATGTACATAACCGGTGAACCACATCTTCTGCCAGGGAACCGTTATGAATCCATTCACATTTAGATATATTTTGTCTTAAGAAAGGAAAAATGTTTTTTGAACCCATAAAGCCATTTTCTTCTAAAGTCAATTTAAAAGAAAAGAATATTTTTGGGTTTCAATCACTTCTTTTTGACAGGTTCTGACATTTTATGGTGTCAGGAATTGGATTTCCGATTTCTGCACGAAATGCCTGTCCTTATGTGTCTGCCGAAATTCACCAAATTTCTTTTTTGAATTTGCAGATTCTCTCTAGTAGCTGCTACTGTTCCTTTTTGAATTGTTATTTTACAATATTTTTTTTGTCATATTTTTTTGAAAAACTTAGTGCCAACAAATGGTGTAATGACGATTCTAATTCTTGCGATATCTTATGCAATAGTTTCAGAAGTTCAAATTTATTTCTGGATAAATTCAGAAGTTCTGGATTATCATCATGTCCATATGAGCATGCAGACAGAAGCTCACCAAGAGCTTGATTGTTATTTCAGCAAATCACATATAATTATCATTGTCCAATCACAACAATTGAACCCAATTTAGATTCTTACTCCACACTTCGTCAAAACTGTTGTTCCTAATATGTTTTTGAACTTAATTCAAATTATTATTAATTATTAATTTCTTTTCAAATATTCCACATTTTTTTTTACCTTTTAATGGGAGAAGCATTTTCTCAGAGGACCCAAACTCACATGTCTAAGCTATGTGGGCTACTTACAGAGCAAATATTAAGGGTGAACATTGTTTTCTTTCCGCATATTGTGATAAAATTACAAAATCAGTACTTCTCAACACTTGCAATTAAATAGGTAGCTACAGTCATCATCTGTCCTCCTAATCTATCCTGATTGTTAACGTTTCCAGATTATTTAACAGAGAAATTATACCAATAATAAAACCAACATTAATACTACTACTAATAATAATTCTCTTTTTTTCTCTCTCTCTTTGCAGCCGAATCATGAGATCCATTCGAATCGAATGAAAATTAAACCGGACGTAACTGAGTACCCATTGACACTCAAACCACAATATTTTTATAATTTCTCGGTAGGAGACTTCCTTCACTTGAATTTGTTTAATTCTTAATCTTTCAAAAGTCTTGGTGAACAAATTAGTTCACCAGCTTTTTCTTTTTTAATTCTTTCTCTTTAATTCTTTTTTAATTCTTTTACCCAATTATACTAAAATAAATGTCAACTTTTTTTTTTAATTATCATTTTAACTTTAGCAGTTACTATGGAAACTAACCAAATTGTAAGGTGCTTACGGTATATAGGATATGAAAAACCAGGTTTAATCCCTGATGAATTTTTCTCTCCATACGGACCCTACAGTTCTTCCAACGCTCTTCTAATTTGTCATCTTTTTCAGTCTAATTTTTTGACAGAGACTCAACTGGAAAATATTTCAAATATGAAATTTGATCGTCACTCTCTAAAATATGGATACTGTGTTTTATTAAGATCTATCCAGAAGTTCAGAAGTATTGGGAGGAGGCTCAGTCACACAGACTGATTGGTTTGATGTGTCTCACTTTTCTAAGATCGTAAACGAAAAATAATAGAGATATATTCGACCCATATGGCTTCCATTTGGTTTCCACATGGCGAAATGTCTTGGGTATAATGGAATATATTAACATAACAGCCTTCGTTCTTACGTCGTCAGATTACAATGTGAAATCAAAAAGAACCTACTTATACTAAATAAAAAATAGAACTAAAATTATCAGAATTTTAATTGTTTTTTTTTCCTTCCTAACATTCTGAAAGCATAAGCTTGAAAATAAAGGCCTCAACAGGAGCTTTCGTTTGCTTACAATAGAGAGTTTTTGCCCAGCTCGCTATTCTATACGGTAGCGCTAAAGTCACGTGACTGGTATTCTGCGCATGCGTCACTGTCCCATAGAGGAAATACCGTTAACGTGATACGTTAACATTTCTCGAATAGCGTATCGCTTTACGGTACGAAACATGAGTTCCGATAAACCTTAGAGAATTAGATTTAACATGAATGAAGACTTGATACTCTTGCGCGAAGTTTCATTTCATTTTCAATTCATTTTTAATTATTGCTGGTACATTATAGCCATCTGCTAGTCGCTGTTTTTTTCGTTTTTTTCGAAACGGAAGTACAATCGACAGTCCTCATCCTTCATTTCATTTAAACTCAACCTTGGATGTTCCTATTCTCGAACCTGAATGTTTCTTTCTCTCATGATATTGTGATCCTAAAACAAATCATCGTCAATGCCTCTAAATGCAGCGATCTGAAGTATGTCTTCCATCTTGTTTATTAGCTTACCGTTTCTAATGACACGTTATGGCAAAAACTCTCTTTATGACAGAGAACGCTATTGTGGTTACCGTATTCGTTCACGTGACATTTGCGTTTCCCGTATATAAATCACGTTATGGCAAAAACTCTCTAATATCTGCACTATGCTGTCGTTGTAGGCATTCACTGTATGGAATAGAAGACCTTCATCTAAGCGAATTGAGAACAATCTATTGATTAACAAATTAAAGTAAGTTATTTTTATGTCACGAAAAGGGATACGCATTGGAATAAAATATCTAACGATTTAAGATAAAATTACAACGGATGGACTAAAAAAATAGATTTAAAATTACCTGGTAATGGCCGCAACAAAAAAAAAAAAATATCGTAACAATTAATTACCTTACATTTCTGAAATTAAAAAAAATAAATCCATAATCAAATTCTCATTAATTAACATTCTCATTATAAATCTCAATTTTTCTTTTTTTCAGATTTCTGCTAAGAATGAAAATATTTCTGATTGGAGTTCTCCTGCTTTTGCTAATTGTTTCGTTCCTGCCATTGGTAAATCATTATTAATATTCTGTCGAAGCCAAAAAAATGAAATTTTTAACTCTTTTTCATAAATCCATCTTTTAGATGCACAAATCATAAATGAATTCTCTGAGCTAAAACACCAACACATTCTATCACCAATATTTTTTTTTTTTTTTGATAAAAGAACCGAAATATTGGTGATGGAATATGTTGGTGTTTTTTGATGTTTATATTGAAGAATATTTTGACGTTTGATAAAAGTTATTTGAATTCTTTGAGCTTTTACGAGGCCAATTAACTAGTTTCTTACAAAACAAATCACGTTGGATTTTATTGGTTTTTTTTTTTGTTTTTTTTTCTTTTCTTTTTTATCAGTCGCTCTGGTACTATAAACTTATCGGTTACTATCAGTCAAAACGAGCCATGTGACTGTTTAAATTCGAGACTACATTAAGTTGGCTGATAAAAATAATTCACATACAAATGAGAAATATATTATTACCAATAAATATGTATTCCAAGAAGATCTGTTCATTACATCTAAATTTATATATTTCCCATATATAAAATATTGTAATCTGTTTTTGAAAACAAGTCGGAAAAAAGACTGACATTACATTCATTGATGGAAGACTTAACTCAAAAGTACCAGAAATTATTGTACAACAAATATGATTCCATTTGGTTCATTGATTTATGACGGCTTTTGGGTTTTTCAGCAAGACACGCCTCGTGCCGTGTTTCAAAATCAATAAAGAAGTGGTTTAAAGATCAGAAAATTGATTGAAGGATTGGCCAGCATTGACCCCTGATACGAATCCAGCAGAGAGCCTTTGGGCTCAATTAGCATGCCGGGTGTATCGCAGAAAGCATCAATTGGCTATTGATGAATTGGAGCACTTAAATTGGCTTGGGATGAACTTACAATTGAGGTGGAGGCTTTAGCAAAATCAATGCCACAGCGTCTATTCGGTCTAGTTATGAAACAAGGAGGCAATACAAAGTAAAGGTCATTATTATTTTGTTATTGTTCGGGAAATTTGGAGGCGACTCCATAGCAGTATTACGGAGCTAGAAATGATTTTTTTTTTCTTTTCTGAAAACCAACAAACTGTGTTGTCATGAAATTATGACCCTGTGTATTATTGTATACGATATTCATAAAGATCTGTGAAATATTAAACGAATTTCAAAAAACCTTTGCCTGATTTATAGAAGTGTTACAGACTTTACAACAACAACAAAAAATAGAGGAGTCAATAAATTTAAATAAGAAATGTACTGAGTGTTCGAATAAGAGAAAGAACATAAAAATTGCTACATTGAAGTTTCTAAATTGTCTGCATTGAAGGAATTCATTTTAAACAATAATGCTAAAAAAGTAATATTCACTAACGAAAGAAAAAATAATATAATATAAAGCAAAATTTACATTTGAGAAGAA
>JAFIDM010000004.1:62276314-62300612 GCA_023159025.1 Thereuonema tuberculata
ATGTAGACAAGCTTATTGTTGATATAATTCAAAAAGAAGGCTTGAAACAGCAAGATGATTCTAATCTTGCGAAATATTGCCAATAAAGAAGAATTATTTTGAAATGAAGTCTAATGTACCTGATTTTAAATAGTCAAATATTTATTGTCCTTTAGTCTTATAGAGTATATATCAAAGATTAATATTAAAGAGACAAAAAGAAAGAAGGAATTTGTTTTTCCATTCTTTCTTGAAATCCCTTTAAAATTCCGAGTTTCGAGTTTTAAGTATTTGTTCTTGTCTGAATCTCCGTAAATTACAGAAGAAAGATATATTTCTCATTTTTAATAGCCTTGTAACCTTATATCAACGTATGGATTCTGCAACGTGCACAACCTTCCTGCTGTTCTGAAAATTACTAATGTTATTTTTTAATCCGTTGATTATACTCTCTTATTATCCATGACTTCATCTATCCTTTCTTTCTCTCACCATTCTGTTTTTGTTTTTCAAATGCTGAGAATTCCCTCCCCCCCCCCCCGTCTCACTTTCAAGTTGTAGAGGTTTTAAATGCGGTCAATGAAAAAACGTTTTAATTGCTTTTGTTGTAGAAAAATACAGTTGATCTCAGATTAATTATACGATCATCCATAACAATTTTTTAACCTATATACGTACCTTTAACAATAAAAATAGTCTTTCAATGACTTTTGACATCTAACTTTCTTTGTTTCTATTAGCCTTCTAAGGTTAGCAAGAGCTGCGAATCCCTCGTGGCCAACATTTTCCTGAGATTAAACCTGTTGTTGAAGAAGAGTGGTCTTTGAGCATCAATTTTTATAATTTACACTACTCAAAATTCAAGATACAGAGGTTTTGAAGGAAATTTTTTTGAGATAAACATGGAAAATACATTGAATTTAGATTGTAAATGTAGGGAATTTCAGAAATTTCGAGATTTAAATAGAGGTTTTCGAGATAAACAGGTTCGACTGTATTTTGTTTGGCTCTCTTCAATATAAACTATATTTCACTATCCTTCTTAGAGAAATCTTAGGCTACAGCTTTTCTATTCAAGTTCCGTTATAGATTCCTCTCTGATCTTAGTAGCTGTGACAAAAGTTCTTTAATAAACCGCAACTGCCAAAATAGTCAAAAGATTAATTTTAACATCTCTACAATTACACTCTTTTATATACGTAGAATTTGTCAAAAATTTTATTTTGTCTTAAATAAAGTATAAAACAAAACATACATGCAGAATATTCTGGTAGATGTAGGTTTTTAATAAGTATCAGTATGTTCTTAAAATAATCTACAAATAATAAAGTTTATTCTTTTATATCAAGATTAATGCACTTCCGATCCTGGTAACTTGATCATAAGGAATATCGACAGCTAAAATACAGTATATACATAGTAAGCAGACGTAAGAAATCAATTTATAAAATAAAAACTTCAGCAACACAAACAGAATCTGTACTGTATATTAAAGTGATTTAATATAGAATAAAACTTTCCACAGTAATCTTACTAAATCCAAACTATCTAGCAAGTGGACAGATCATTTTTACAATACTATTAGTGAGTCATAAAATTACTGTATAAAAGAAGTTGATTAATAATTTTGTAAGGTCCAAAATGAAATTTTAGAAAATGTTATTTACCTCGAATCTTCCAATAATTGTTGTTTTCCAACAGAGTCTGGAGTTTAAAATGAAGGCTGTGAGACTGTAATTGAGACTATCATAAAACAGTCAACAACATTTCATTAAGGTAATTGGTTTCTTTTAGCTCCTGAAGAGAATACAGGTGCCGCTGTGACGCTAGGAATTTGCTTAACCCTTCTGGTCCTAGTTGCCGCCGCAATTGGATACATCCACTACAGACGCAAAGAACTCAAGTGAGTGATCCATCATCTGTACCAACAGTGTACTATTCATAGTTTTCATTAAAAAAATGTTACTCTTTATTAAAATAAAATAAAAGATTAAACTAAAAAAAAAATTAAATATGGATTTCATTCACAAAACCTTCTGTCTATCTACTATCACTAAAATGGCAAAGGACAATGGAAAAAAATTTATGGGAAGTTGCCCCACCATTGTATAGCGATAAGATATATACCTATAGAAAGATCTCCTTACATAGAACATATGTTATTATTACGACTCGTCTCAATTATTAGTCCGTTCGGAGTTATATAAGTCTAGATATGACTTATCTAGTTGACATCTTACTTCCCGGATGTATTAATTAATTGTCATTTAATAATTAATACATTAAATGATATTTAATTAATACATCTGGGAATTATTTTCAGTAACAGTAAATATTATTTTCATTTATTACATGTAAATAATTATTATTTACTTGAAATAAATGATAATATTAATTATTAATTACATATAATTATTATTAAACGTTTGATTGATTGTGGTGAATGTGGGTGGCAGGGAAGCCAAGCACCTACAGGTAGGGGGTTTTTGGCTTCCCTGCCACCAACATTCACCACAATAATTAAGATCAAGTCGTAATAATAAAAAATGTTCTATTGATGGAGATCTTTCCTTACTTATATATCTTAACGCTTTACGTCCTTTAATGTGCGTAAAACGTTAAATGTAGAAAAAATTAAGGATAAAAAAAGCACAACAATTAAAAGATTCACTGAGCTACTTTTGGAATTTTCGTACCGGGATTCAAAAACAGACTGTTTCAAGGTTCCTACCTCTCATCAGTTTGATTCGCCCAGTACTCAAAGCTCAGTGGAATCAAAAGAAACGTATACAAAGGACAAACAAATAAAAGAATAGCCCTTCAATTAAACAAACATCAAAATAAAAATTAAGAATAATCATTACGTGTATGTTTATTTTTATAAATTAATCCTTTATAAGCTAAGAGTTCTGCTAGCGATGATTGATTTACAGCCCTTTTTATTCTTAATTAGTATTTTGATGTTTTTTAATTGAAGGGCCATTATTTTGATTATGCTTGTCTTTTGATCCCACTCAGCTTTGAGAACTGGGCGAATCAAGCTGATGATAGGTAGGAACCCTGAAACGCTCCGTCTTGGGTTCCCGGTACGAAAATTCCAAAATTAGCTCAGTGGATCTTTCAATATTATTGTTGTGCGTTTTTATCTTTAATGTTTTCCTTACTAACAGTATGGTGTTAGTTTAAATAAGGGAAAAAATCTTTTCAATAACACTGTTGACTAATCAGTATTTATTACAAGAAATATATATTAAATATAATTACAAAATAATTTATTTAGTTATTTATTGTTAAGTAAATAGTTTTATTTAGATTTCTAAGTTATTTTACAAAGAATCCATATTTTTTTTTTTCGAAAACGAATATTAAAATCCATAAAGGTTTATCAGTAAATTTAACAATTCTATTTCCTTTTTAAAACCACTGATAGGTTTTTCTTGAGTTTTCGACCAATGAAGATGGAATCAGAAACACAAACGCCTCAGGATGGTGTTGTTTTTGAAAACAAAACAAGAACAAGGTAAGATCATTTTGATTGAATCTAATTATTATTCGATTCTAAAAGAAAGATAAATCGTGAATTAAGAAAACTCCTCAAATTAATTCCGTGGATCTGAAGGATCTAATATAACTGAGAATCTACTCAATATCAGAAGATAGATATTGCTAATGTAAATGATGGAACCACTATCATGGAAGACAAACCGTAACAAGAACTGTTCAATTCTGCTAGAGATGAATGGCTATTTTGCCAACATCTTGAGAAATTCCTCAGGGCGTTTTTACACGGATAGAATCTACCTTTGCTTTTATACGAGATAGAGCTTTTTTGATGAATTCATGCAAATTTTTACAACTTGTTTTAAATCTTAACGAAATCGTACCCGGTTCTAAGCTAGAAAAACTGGAACAGTACTCAAAGGACACTAACCAATTGTTTCTAAATGGGTTAGGAATTCGCGAAATTTACGGAAATTTTGTAAATTGATTTATTTTATCTAAACCTAAAGAACAATGTATGAACTGGTCAATTGAACAACGCTGATCTTCAATAAAAACTTAAGAGGTTTTATAACTGTGCTCTGCTATTTCCGTTGAACGAAGAACTTTGTTGTTATTAGCTTAATAAAACAATTCACGATACGAAACATTATTTTTCTATCTATAAAAAAAAGAAAGACAAAAAAGGTATTTAGTATTTTCATTACTTTACAAAAAAGAAGATGAAATGTTAAGGATAGTAGGCTTTAAGTTCTTTCTGGTTCTCCTTATCACCTTATTGTGGTAATAATTGTATTTCACTTGAATATCCGTTTTATAAAATTTGATCAAACAATATTGGAGATCCTTTACAAATCTGCTTTAAAAGAAAGTAATTTTACAGGTAATTGCTGTAGGATTTCATTTTCATTTCAACTTATTAAATAAAAGTTTTTATTGATTTAAGTTATTAAAAAAATTATAATGAACTCTTGTGTATTTTCTGTTGATTTTGTTAGAATGGTGAAACTGTGTGATTTCGAAGCCCATCTTCAGAAGCTCAACAAAGACATGAGGTTCAAATTCTCTGAGGAATACGAGGTAAGGTCTTATATCAGATACTTAACCATCATCTTCCAACTGTTATGTAATGAAAGATAATTACAAGCCCGCTTCCCGGTTCCTCCAATTTCTCCAGCCTTTGGATTATTCCATTTGTTAATCTGCTACCTTGTAATGCGACCTCCATTAATGCGACTCATTGGAAAACTTAATTATCTTCATTTTATTTTATAATATCTCAGACATTTGACAAAGCGTTTTATGAAGTATTTAATAATGTTAAAATTATATTGGGAGATCCTATTTTTAATGCTAAAAAAATTTAATTAGCTATCTCATTTTTACTAATCTTAAATTAGGCCTTTATTTAACTAAACTATTCGTTTCTTAGTCGCCTCGGAAGACTATTATTGCTTTTTTTTTTTTTTTTATTTGACTGGCGGAAGCTTTTTTCTTTGGTTGGATAATTAGTCTATAGTTATCATCACATCGTAAAAAGAATCCATGGGTCCACAGGTTAAGAATCTCTGGTTTTTACAAATGAAAGTCAGTTAAGACGCATCATTTAAATACTGTTCACAATACTTTAATGTAAATTACCCATGAAAACAGAAAACAGATACAGTAAAACCTCGTTAAGTCGTCACTCAAGGGACCAAACATTTTTGACGAATTAAGCGGAGTGACGACTTAGGCGGAGTGGGAATTTTTGAAAAAAAAACAAACCCAAAAACACTGAAATACAGTATTTCATGAATTGATGTAGGGTTCGGTGAGAAAAACAAGATTTTCAGAAATCAATACATGCAAATGAATGAGTCGAAAATAAAAAAAAAAAAAACCACTTTTTATAGTTACCCCATTTTAATTGTTTTAAAAGAAAGGCAATGTCTGTCTTTGAAACGTTCCAGCCAACCATTGCTGCCGCCAAAATCTTCAATGTTCAACTCCTTAGCAATTTCCATGGCTTTTTCTTTGAGAATCACGGCAGAAATCGGTACATTTTGCGATCTGGCATGTTTTAGCCATCGAACTAGCTAAAACCTCCTCGATCTCGTCAAATTTCGATTTCCTTATTCTCTTTCTTTTGTCTTTGCAGTCAGCTTCTTCAATTACTTGTTTCGATGAAAGAATATCGTTTAATGTAGTCCTGGGAATACGATGTTCTTTGGCAAAAGCTGTTTTCGAAACATTTGATTTTTCAAAAAGTGCAATTAAGTCTTTTTTTTTTCTTTAAAACATAACGAGGTAAGTTTTCGTTTCCATGAGATGTTACAAATGTAATCGAACCACGAAATTGCAAGATAAAAAATAGCCGTTGTAGCGGAGCTTACTCGCTATGAAATGAAATCACACTCAGTAGCGGTCAAGAAAAACGTCTACTCTTGACAAGAGTCGCAGCGAGAAGTGTGTAATTTCCCAAGTGAATTTCCCACGTGAAAATCCCCATAAAGGCTAGGCTTTCTTAGAGTGAAGGGGCGGGGCTGAAAAGATAGCAGGCAAAATTGAGAATAAAGATGCTTTTCGCCATTTTTGAGGGTGACGAGTTATCCGGAGTAGAATTAAATTTGGTGACGAGTAAAAGAGGGTTATTTTACATTATTGTCTATGAGACCTTGTCGGTACCAAAGGAAAACGACGACTTAAGCGGAGTGACGACTTATCCGGGTGACGACTTAACGAGGTTTTACTGTATATAAGCCTATATATATATATATATTTTCAAATGGAACAGTTTTAAAATAACCAGTCTCCCTATCTCAGTTCCGTCCCGTTTCAGCGTAAAACACACACACACACATGTATATAAAAGTGATACGTACTTACAAACTGTATGTATATAAAAGTGAATGATGGTTTTGACATCAACTTATTTCAAATGTAGCCAAATGACTTTATTAGAGTATTAAAGTAAGCGACTTTTGTAGCCACAATCCACTGTTTTTGTTACTATGGTTCATTTTGAGAAAATGGCAGTCAAATTTCGTTAAAAGGCCTTTCTCGGTGTTGTCCGTATTAATGTATGAAATTAATTCCTTTTAGGAGTTGAAGAGCTTGAGTCCGAGTCATTCAACTGCAGTTGCTCAATTACCAGAAAACAGAAGCAAGAATCGTTGGGTCAATATTCTACCCTGTAAGACAATAATCTTCCTCTGCATTTGATTAACAAAACTCATGTTTCTTTAGTACAAAGAGTTGTAATTTATATTACAGTTTAAGTTGAGTTTTTAAGCAGATACATGTTAATTAGTAGAATATTAATAAATTTAAATAATATACTAATTAAATTAGTAACTAATATAAATCTGAATAAAAGTGCATTAATAAAATTATTGGAATAAAATGACTAAGATAATGCACATTTAAAAGTATGTATTTCACATTAACAACTTAGAAACAGGAGATTTCGACCTTCTTTACGAAGGCTATGTTGACAATGGCCTTCTTAAAGAAAGTCGAAAGCTCCTATTTGTAAGTTTTTAATGTGTAATATATACTTTTAAATGTGCATTGTCTCAGTCATTTTATTCCAATTAGTAAATAATAATAATCATTTTTTCACTAGCAGTGTTTTATAAATGTGAAACCCGTTCATCAGTTCTTGTGTTTTTATTAATTTTTTTTTGAAAGGAAATAAAAAAAAAATAAAAAACAAGAAAATGAAAACAGCAATTAAAAATATTAAAGTCAATATAATTTATTTTATATAAATGAAAATGATTTATTATACGAGTATATCCAAAATCTATCTCATTTTACAAAAAACAAAAAAATAAATTATAGAATAATTATAAAATAATTATAAATAAATTGTAAAATAAATTATAGAGCGCCGCCTCTATTTTGCGAGTCTTCGATTTTAGGAATGTTTTCTTTGGTGTCAGATGTTTATTCTCGAAAATACCAGAACAGTCTAGAGCAGCGGTCGGCAACCCGCGGCCCATGAAGCGTTTTAGTGCGGCCCGCGGGGCGTGTTGGAAGATTTTTTTTTTTTTTTTGGTTGTTAAAATAAGATTTTTCTTTTTGGCCCAAGTGCGGCCCGCAGTAATCCCCACATAACATATTTGGCCCTTTTACAACAAAAGGTTGCCGACCACTGGTCTAGAGGTTAAAAAAAAGCTAGCTGACAGAAATTCACCAATTATAAGAAATAATAGGATTTTGTTTTTCAAGGAATACACAACTGACTCTTCAAAAAGAGTTGAAAGGAAAAGGAGTAATTTATTCTCCAAATCCTGGATCTTTCATTTTTTTTTTGATGTCTCAAGAGATATTTTAATACAAAAGGAGAAAAATCAGCTGCATTCTTTTATTTACATTTTCATTAAAAAAAAAAACCAAAAAAAACCCTTTAAGTCAACATTGAAGGTTTATTTATTCGGGAAAAAAAATAATATTATGTCAATTATCAATTTTAATTTAATCTTATATAGATAAATTATTTAAAACATTTTATTATGATCATAATTTCTAAATGCATAAAATTTATAAAATGTAAAAAAATTACTGCATTGCAATTACCTATGATGAAGGCTTCATATTTTATTATTGTTATTATTATTGAGTTTATAATTTCTTTTTTAACATAACGGATGTTTGAATTTAAGGTTCTTCTTTTCCATTAAACTCGTTAAATCGAGGATTTACTGATTAAGGCAAATATTCTTGATTTAGATCATTAATTTGTGTTGGATTCTATATCAAATGACAAACTCTGACAACTGAGGAAGTTTATTCATTAGGCTTATTTCGTTTCAGTTGACTACTGTAGAGTCAAACTTCTTCCTGTAGCAGACGATGCATCTTCAGACTACATCAACGCCAGCTACATCCCTGTAAGTTGTTCTTTTTTGTTTTGACAGATATTTCATTGGATTAAAGTAGTTAAATTTAGAAGTAATGTCTAACTGCTTTTGCTGTCGTAAATCTAGAACTGCATCTCCATTTCAGGGTTTCAACAGTCAGAGGGAATATATCGCTACTCAGGGACCACTTCCAGCTACTAAAGATGATTTCTGGAGAATGGTGTGGGAACAGTCTTGCTGTATGATTGTCATGGTCACACAACTAATGGAAAGAGGAAAAGTAAGTAGGGATTGGTTATATTTTGGTGAAGGCAAAAAAACCAGTCTTAATTCTAAAAACAAAAAAATATGGTTGTATGTTAAATTTTGAAGCTCTTTATTTTCAAATAGGAACAAATATAAAAAAATGAATTTTAACACTAATTGTTCTGCACTTCTTGATGTTATTGAATATTTAAGGTAAACTATATTTTTGATTTAATTGGAATTTAATAACGTTCTGTATAAGACCGAGTTGAGGAATACCCGACTTTGGGAAGATGCAAAAACTACTCATGATAACGACAAAGATTGGGAAGGTAAGAAATGACAGCAGTCGTTTGTACGGTGTTTGATGAAAGAGGAAGAACAAGTACCAATAAATTTACAGAGAATAACTGTACCCAACATATACATCATCTTGATTATTTTGTGATTGGACACAAAATATAACGAGCTTTCGCCACGGCTGCATTACTATTAGTGCGATTTGTGCCAAACTCAGTAGAATCTTCTTTTTATATAAACCTTTTATAGAGTTTCAGCTTTTGACAAATAGTTTTTGTATCTTGATTCTAGATAGATATTCCTACTTCAAACTGAGCTTAAATTGTTTTCTAAAACCTTGTTATTCTACATCTTTTCCCTCTCAATTGGTTTTGTGAATGTTAGACCAAATATAAAATACTCTTCGATTTGTTAGATTGCAGTGTTAAGATTTTATTAATAACGAAAATTGACAGAAACTCAATTACTCTTTCATCCAAACTCTAAACAATGTTTTGATTTTAAAATTGTGCTTTAATAATAATTTACTTTCGAATAATATCAATAACAAAACAAGAAAAAAGAGACAAAAATATTGATTAAACTACAAACTTCAATCTTTATTGTTACAAAAATCTTTATTATCATTTAAGACCTCTTGATTGTTTGCAAAATGTTTTAGTCTTCTGAGAAGAAGACTTCTAATCCTGGTTTGTCCGTCTGACTGTGGACAAGTATCATTAAAATTATCATTAAGCACAACAATCACAACAATTGCGCCTTTTGCATTCGCAACAATCACAACAATCACAATATTCGCAACAATTGCGCCTTTTGCACTCGCAGCAATCAGATTTATAATAATAAGGAAATTAAAGCAATATCAATTATATTTTCTTAAACGTATCAGAAGACGTTGCGAAGCATTGTGGTTGGTTTACTAATCGCTATCCCTACCTTGTTTATATTAGAGTCAAGATATTACTCACAATTTCTTATAATCTGCTTTATAAAGAATATGGCATAAATTCCTTAAAGTCTTGCAAATAACATGTTTTATTACCGATAATATTGAAATTTATGTCATTTCTGATTGAAATTATCTAAAAAATTATTCATCTCACCTTTCAATTTAAAACATGATTAAATCACAAGGATTAAGATTTATAAAAAATAAAAAAAATAAAAAATCAGTGAAATTTGTTTTCTAAGGGAATTAATGTTGAGTCAGTATCTATTTACAATCCAAATTCGTGTTACCCTCATTTCTAATCTTTCGTTGCTTTTTTTTCTTTGAAGGTCAAATGTGAACAGTACTGGCCAGATGATAGAGAGGTTCATTATTATGGCGATTTATCTGTACAAATGACGTCCGAGTCGATTTTATCAGGCTTTACCATTCGAATATTCGATTTGTATATGGTAAGAATTCATTATTAATTGTTGTAATCTCTGATTGTTGTAATAACCGGTCAAATGTGACGTTTCCAGTAGACTGGAGATGGCTTAACAATTCTGCTTATAAAATATTACTAAATAGTCATTTGAGATTCCAAAACAGGATGTGTTTGTTAAATTTCAAAATCTGGATTTTAAAACAAGTTCAAAACCTTTAATCTTTGATTCCTGTAGGCAGTGATAAAAAATAGAATTTAAGCCTATTTTTAAACCTGAGTTATGTTTGCTAGATGGGACGATTTTCACATGTGAACATTTCTTGTGAATTTGCGGTGTGATTTCCGGAGAATTATTGCTGTTTTTTTGAGTAAATGTTTGAGTTGTTCTCCAGGAGGTGTCAAAGGGTAGTGTTACACCCGCAGTTGCTAAGAGGAAACCTAATGCAGGGGTGGCCAACAATCAAAGCCATCTTCTGAATAGTCTGTGATTGGTTCACTTAGAGGCAGGAATGGAGGCAATCATTTTGAGCCGCGCCTCTGTCGTCTGACAAGAAATTACTACAATAAAAAATCTGAAATTCTGCGATAACTGATAAGGGATAAGGAATATCCCAAAGAAAATCGAATCAAAGCCTCTTTCACTGATGCAAGCGAACTGACAAAGGAAACCGTCAATTTAGTATTTTCGATTTTGGGATATGATATTGAATTGGAAGAATATAGTAATTCAGGAAGTTTCTTCAAGATTTTCTATAAGAAAATCCAAATCCAATAAGAATAAAATAATTGACTGTCATTGATAGGAATGAATACTTCATTTATTAGCTAATACGATACTTCTGTACTTCTAAATGAAAGTTACTAGAAACAAGCAAATGGTTTGAAATTCTTTTCCTCTTAGATTGAACATTAAGAATAATCGCAAGAATTTCAACTAACTTATAAATAAAGAACATTTTTTATTGATATTTAATGTTCAGATTAGCCTTAGGTTTAAATAATAGTAATTAACGTGACTTAAAATTAGGATGTACCTTAATTTTACATCCAGTTTTTTTTTTTGTTTGTTTTGTTTTCGTAAATTTTTATATTTATCTTATGCTCATAATTTATTCTTTGCCAATTACTAAGTGAGAATGGTAATAGAATCAAAATTGTCAAATACTTTTGTAAGAAAATTGGAAGAAAACTTTGAGAAATGATGGTTTAATACAAATTATGGTAAATTGGAATATTTACGAACAAAGCAATTGGAGATGTTGAGAAAAACTGGGAATGTAATGCTTACAGTAAAAACAGTTTCTAAGTACAGTATTACGAATCTTGGTACAAGAAACTGTTTATCTCATACGGAATTGAAAGAACCTAAAAAAAAAAGTGGTTAGGACAATAATTTCAATTTTATGAAATAGAAATATTTTGCAGAAAATTAAATATTAGTGTAGTTAAAAAAAGGCCAGACACAAAATAATTTAAAAAACATGAAAACACATTAAAATCTTTATGGCACGACTAGGTTTCGATCGCCGATCTTTTAAAACTTGGACTTTTTTTAATTACAGCATTAATTGCTTACACGTTGAATTTCTGAAATTAAATATTAATTCGTGAATCTTTTCTGTGAAATACATTAAGTTACAGAGCAGAGATCTTATTAAATAACAGCATAAAAATTAATCATTAGAAGTGGATATTTAAGGTGTTCAACAAGAATATCAAGAAAGGTTCGACCCAACAGTACAAATTCGTATATTAAAAATAAAGTTATTAACAATAAAATGGCGTTTCAGATGTTAGATATACAATAAGCTTCTATCAGAATAATAATATTTGAACATACTTGAATACAATTGGTAAGTTAGAAAGGACAACTAGATAGAGTTGACGTTTCAATTTTCGAATATCCTACGATAGGAGCATAAAAAACAAAGAAAAAAAAACTAATAAGTAAGAAAGAAAAACAGTTGACCGTTAAGGGAAGAGATGTTCATTCACTACGATCGCAGTTTTTTTGCCCGTAGCTCCTCACCTAAGACTGATTTTTATCAAAATCAATCGCTTGTAAATTTATACGTCTATCTGTAAAATGTCAGCTTAGTTGGATGAATAATTTCTGAATTAAAGCGATTATTGCGTCACAGGACAATGTATTTTGACAGTGGCAAGAAGCCTATTGGTCCGATACGCATCAAATTCAATAGTTATTTTCTTTTATTACAACTTAAATCTACCTCTAAAACTGCAGCTTTCTAGGATATGTAGCTTTAACATATTTTAAGTGATATTTCAAATGTTAGATCAAACGTTGCAATATACACAGGAAATAACTACCACGCAGATAGAAATATTAAAAAAAGAAGTAAAGAAAAACACTGTTCACAGTATAGACAAAAGATAAACATCAAGGAATGGATTCCAAAGAAGAAGAAACGAAAAACCTTAAAAGAAATCATTTAAAAGAAAGGATTGCAGCTCATTATCATTTAAAACTGATGTCGGATTGAGTTCTTCCTTCTAAAAAGCATTCACAAGCAAAATTAGAGTTATTCCCTTCATTTTTAGTTTACCTTACAGTTTATTTTATGAATGACAAAATCTTACTTATGTGTTATAAAACTGAAGCTTAAAATGAGCTGAAATCTAAATAAAAGTAAATTAATAACAAATTGTTCCTAAAACAACTGGAAGAGTACTTTCCCTACAATGTTGTGGCTTTCTTATTATTTTTGTTTTTGTTTTTAAGATTGTGAAAAATAATTGAAATTCGTAAGTTCTAACATCTAATGAATACAAATACTACCTTTACATTTTCCATTTTCCTGAAAATGAATGAAATCCTCATTAAAACGTATTTAAGCCGCTTAAATCCAGTTAATTTTAATCCTATTCAGATATACCCAAAATGTAAGTAATTAAGGAACGGATTAATTTGGATTATTTGTTAGATATGGATGGAAATTCATTGTAACGCTTTTTTAATGTGAACTTTTAGCACCACCTTCGCAAATTTCTTGCTTGGGTCCGGAACGGAATAGGTCATCTCTTGTCCATAAATATGTCTGCCAAGTTTCAGAAGATCTACTCACTGGTTCAAAAGAGGAGGACACACCTACATTAGCCAGACTCATTTTCATGCGCCTCTTTCAAAAAACAAACTAAAGAAAGTTATAACTGATCAGGAAAAACTATTAATAAATCAAAACTAAGAAATATCATGCAATTGATTTTGATGTCAAATTTATTTCAAAGAAATAATTAATTGAAATAGTTGTAAGATTATTGTTATAATTCCTTTCAGATTGAATTTCTTTTACTGCAATATAATTGTTCTTTTCAGAATAGCAATGGGTCTATCCTAATAAGGCTTCAGTTTCATCTTATTCTATTTATCTTGATTGGTTGGTTGGTTGGTTGGTGTTTAATGGCGCAAAAGCAGCTGCGGCTAAGCTGCGCCATTTATCTTGATTTCATTCATTGATAATTGTTTTCTATTTCAATTAGTAGAGCATCCTAAAATGTATTTCTTTTTCTTTTTCTAGGGAACTAACAAACTTGTAGTGAAACAGATGCATTTTACCAAATGGCCGGACTTCGGCTGCCCCGAAACCACTGGGCTTTTAATCAATTTCGTGAGGGCAGTGCGAGAACACATGCCCCACTCGGTCACAGGACCTATAGTCGTCCATTGCAGGTAAATAGAGCAAAGTATTTGGATCAGGGAAATAATTCGATCAGAACAAACAGATTGTATTCATTGTATATCTTTCTATCTTGCAGTGCAGGCGTTGGACGAACAGGCACTTTCATAGCCGTGGACTGTCTAATGCAACACGTCCAATTCCATGATACAATCGACATCTACGGGAAAGTCCTCGAGATGCGTCAATATAGAGCGAATATGGTACAAACAGAGGTGAGTGAGTTTTGAAAACTAAAACCTTAAAAAATGAAGTATTTTATTACAAATTTTCATTAAATTAATCAGCTGTTTAAGAGAACTTTTTATGCACATTAGCCAGTGATCAGGAAAAAAGAAAAAAAAAAAGTTTATATTACACATAAATCAGGGGCAATAGATACTCCGCTGATATTTTCTATTATTGATGAACTGTTTTTAAAAAAACCAGTCTGCTAGAAAATGATGGTACTTATTACAACGTCTGAAAAGTTTGTCCATCCCAGATGAGTGTCTTTTTATATTAAGAGTAGCCTGCTTGGTTTTTCTTCAATATAAGTGAAAAAAATGTTCATCAACTTAAAAAAAAAAAACATTTATTGGTTTGAAATCCTGGTTTTTATTGTGAATAGCCCAAAATTCCTATAGGACTGTTTGATTGTTAAGTTCCTATGTATTACGTTCCGTTTTGGAATGATTAGCGTAAAGCAAAAATAATATTCTGGATTTTTTTTAACAGTATTATTGCAATTCTAGCCTCAAAATAACCTTAAAATACGCTTATTGTTAGTGTTATGTTTATTTTATCATTTACATTGTTTATTTTTGTGAATTTACAACATTTGAAAAAGAAATTTAGTTAAAAATAAATAAAGAAATCAAACAGGTCCACACTTTTGATAAAAAGCTAATGCTTGTTTGATTATAAGGATTATAAGTATATGAATGCAGTAAATAAGATGATAAACGAGTATATAAACAATATACTAACTTCAGCATTGGGCTTGTGTGGATTTTTATGCTTCCAGTTCAAGAATTGCATAAGTCCAGCTTTCTTTTTTGCTCCGTCATTATATTAAAAACATATTTCAAATATTTATTATTTTTCGAAATTTACGTAGTATCTAAAATATTTTACAAATATTTTTTTACACCACTAATATAAAAAAATATATATATATATATATATATATATATTTTATTGTTTCCTGAAAATTTCTTTTAATGCGACTTAAACATTTCAATAGGAACATTTTGCACCAAAACCTCTTCAATTCCTATTTCGTTTTACCTTTATTTTAATCTTAGTATCTAAAGCTAAGAGAAACAAACTCATGAAAAGAAACGATCAAGAAGAAGGCGAAGAACAGGGTTATTTATATTCTTTTTCTTTCTTTCTAGGATCAATATTTTTATATTCATGAATGTGTACGAGATATCTTAAATGCAAGCGAAAGACAAAATAATGGTAAGTTATATTTATGAGAAAAAGAATCTTATTAAGAATTAACTATTTTAATTCGACATTCTAGTGTTATCTACGATGTCCTAAGTGCTTTCAGTTTATGTGTAGGCATTCTTTGGTCTTCTGCTAACTCTAATCAAAACAACTTGAACAGATTCTGATAAAATGTGATATTAAAAAAAGGGAATTTTGTTCATTTCTATAACTTTAGCTGATGAAAGCACAGAATGGCCTCCTGAGGGTCTTAACCATAAGAAAATGTTCTAGAACTGAAAAGTTTAATATTTGTGAAAAGCTAATTTACTGTTGTTGTTTTTTTTTATTTAATTTTTTTTATTTTATTTTGTATTTTCTTATGCTTCTTGAAAACACCTTCGAACGCAGAGATATTCGTCCTAACATCATTGGAGATGAAGAGGTTAATGTAAATCTTTCATGTGTACTTAATGTACGTCCTCTATTATTCAATCTGATCACTATTCTTTTTTTTTTTTTTCGGGTCGATCTGGAAGAACGATCTGATAGTTAAATTAAAATTTTTGACTTAAATTTCAAATTAAAAGGAATGACCAAGCGTTTATCTCGGACAATTTGGCGTCTTGAAAAAGTGTATAATAAAAATAGCCTATGTTTAGGATTATATAACATCTGGTAATTAAAAATACAGAAATGAACCTCAATTGGAAGTATTATTTGCTAACCATTTGTTTATTATTATTTTAGTTTTTATTGTTACTACTTTAGTCTCAGTAGAAAGAATATTCAATTTATTAATCTCAACAAAGCTATGAATAAAAAAACAAAAACAAACCACAATGGAAATCTATTACACTTCCGCTTGACGTTTTTCTCTGCCATTGTTGAACAATCGTATTCTAAGAATGGCTTTACTACAGATTTTGACTTTGACTTTATTATACGATTTTTAGTAGTTAAAAATATTCAGGGACCAAATTTAGCAGAATATATGTTTATAATATCTTTAAATAAATAAAAACGCGCAGAGAGTCAACAAAATAATAAATATTCTTTAAATAAAACTGTGCAGTCCTTGATTGTCTTTATCTTTGTACAGGGTGTTTCACTCGCTATCGAACCCTAATTTTCCCTTATAATTTTCAAACTAATGGAAGTAATGAAGAGAAATTTGACACGGACGTACCTTCGTTGAGAAGTCTGATGATTTCATAGCAAGTGTTGAAAGCGGCCGCCATTAGCATCAAGGCAGGTTGAGAATTAAAAGGGAAAATCAAGGTTCGATAGCGAATGAAACACCCTGTACAAAAATAAACCTGCATCTTAAAGCGTGAATGCTGTGCACGTGCGTTCTATTGTTGAAAAAGTTAATAAAACCTTTCTGATATCAGATAAGAATTCTATAAACTGTGACTGCAGCTGTTAATTAAAATATTTGAGACTATTTTCTTTCATAGCAACAATAAAAAGGCTTTGACGGAAAGGAGGGAAATTGTGATGACATTATTGGAAAAAGTATTAAAAAATACGAATAACATAAGACATATTCCAAGATGAAATAAAATAATGTAAAAATTTCCTTTACGTGATTTTTGTGGTTTACTTTGAAAAAAAAATTATTTTTTATTTTATTTTATTTTGAATTCAAAGTTGTTCGAAATCCTGAAGTTTTCAGTTAACTATTAAGATAGGAAGCCACGACTGGTCTACGTGACCTCGAACGTAAAGCTCCTTGTGTTCCGCATAGATGTTGGTCATCAGCAGCAATATCACGCCCATCTTTAACTTTTTGAACCCATTTTACGGAGAGTTGGGGACCTTAAAAGGAAAATTAACCTTGGAAAACTCGTGGACCTCCTCTGTGGATCGAGACCGGCTCCTACAGCCCGCCGTCAAGTCATTACCACTTGAGCTACGGAGTCTTTTAACATGATTGCAAAAAACAAAAACATAATTAAACATTATCATGTTTTAAATTATAGCAAAAAAGACATGGAGGAGATATTACAACCATCATATGAGCTCACAAGGCTTCGTCGTGGATTTTCTTAGCGGAAAACGTAGTTTAAGAGAAAAAATGGGCGAAAAGAAATACCTAAGAACGGATAAAACTTTTACCTGACTTCTGAACTGCACATCTCAATAAATAAAAACATATACGCAAGCACATTCAAAGGATTTCATTCTCTATTCGCCACCAAATTAAAACACTAATAAAAATGTCTTTTCTTTTTCTTTTTTCATTAGGTGAAAGTATCTATGCCAACTTTGGTTCATTGGATCGTGACAGCAAAATGTGAAAACGAGCTTCATCAAGAAAGGAATTCTGTAATGCTCAATCTTTTTAGTGCTTTTTTTTTATTTTATTGTTTTAATTGTTAACTATTTTTAATTCCTTATTTAAAAAAAAAATCCCTTAATATTCTAGTCATAAATGTAAATATTGCCTATCGAACATATTCGATACTTCTGTGTATAGATTGAGGATGTATCTGAATGCTTTTGGCAACAGCGTATTTTATAAACGAATGGCCGTAGAGCCACGATTGTTAATTTTGTTCACTCACAGAGAACCTTTGTTACATTGAGTTACTATAGAATAGAAAATGGCGACATTGGCTCGACTACCTCCTCATGCGCATGCGCTTTTCTTCTATCTCTGAACGTCTATGAACTATAGAATCTATGTAATATAAGGCCTACATGTTATTACGTAATTTTTTAAAGTAATTGAAAGACTTTTTCACCTTTTGAAGGATATTTATTAAAGTTAATTATTTATAAATGTTTTTAAGATGTACATATCTTTAAAAATTAGAGAGAGGAGGAAGTGGGAAATTTCCCGATGGGACTTGAAGGCCTCATATTGCTGGCCGAAGTAATGTAAAACCTTCACTGAGAGGGTGAGGAAACCCCCTATTACATCATTCAGTGAATCTGCTTGTTTTGAGTATTATTCAGCCTTGCTTCATTGCAATAATGTTATACTTTGTACATATGATCATAATAAACGTTATTTGTTAATAAAGAAAAAAAAAGCTTTACTTATTGAGTTAAAAATATCATTCATTAATCATTCAATGCTAACAGTGTAGAGATTTCACTTTTTTTTTTCAGTAACACAAGGGTTTTGTTTTAGATCCCATCTCAGACATGGCGGCCTTAATCTCCATTAATACCTCTACAACTCCTCTCTTCACATTATTCCCAATCCTAATACCTGTCGTTACATTGATTTATCTACGTGTTAAGTTTTTTAATGAAATATAATTATATTGAAGAAATGTAGTTAAAATCTGTCACTGCAACATTCACTCAGATATTCCTTCAGAGATTTCAGCAGAATGTGATGTTTCTGCCTCTTATGCTGAATGTCTTGAGCTGGATTGGCGAGGCTTAAACTCAGTTATCACCGCCGTCTATTTCCTTAACCGTAATAATGTTGACTATACATAAAATAAAATACGAGTTTACTCTACAAAATTATTAAACAAAAATGCTTATAACCAACATTGTCAGTAATATCAAATTGAACAACCTACTTCGTTTTCTCTTGTGATAAAACTATCAAAGCCAACATCTTATTATTTTGAAATAGAATACAGGTAGCCTTAAAGGTTGTTTTTGGGGATGTAGATCATTGCCCTGTTGATAATCCTGTATAGCAACGTTTCCCATTTGATGGTGGAAGACTATGGAAAGGACTCAATGGAAACCTCTCTTGGGATTCGCGGGGGAAAAGTCTGTAATGGTATCCTATCTGTTTTCTTTATTTATATAGCGTGAGTCAGCTTGGTTTCTTGTATTTTTCTGGTTGGATGGTTAGAGATTCGCGACAAAAATAAAATGTCAGGAGGAGTTCAAAAGTCAAAACAGGTGATGTTGAACAAATGGGCTTCATACAAACTGTCATTTATCATCCATTGTATGTACAGTTCCATACAAGTTCCACATCCATCCTCTTTAATTGTTGACGGATATTTTTTGCAATCACCTTTGTCTTCTTTATTCGAACTTCATTAAAATTCGATGTCTTTATAAGACGAAAACAAAAAAAAAAAATAATAAACAATTGATTTATATCATGCTGTAATTTTGTTATTTAAAAGGATACCATCTATATTAACTGTTTATCTCAAATGAAGCAAACCACTTACTAGTGCTAAAACAATTTCATGATGTAAAATTCATGTTTATTGGTTTTTAATCCATATGTATTTGCTTTATCATCAGCGTCTTTATTTTCTTTGCAAGAATTCAAGACAGTGATCTTAAGTTAAGCTTCCGAGATAAAGTATAGTAGCACAGACTCCTTTTTATAATTGAAAGAAAGTTGAAATGCCGTCTAAGAAAGGACTCGAAGTTGGAAGCAATAATGTAATTTCTTTTTTTTTAAAGTTTTAATTTTGAATTGTTATAAAAAGGCTCATTTCCAAGCTCATTTTCATTCGATTTTTTTATGCTTCAAACATCCAGTTTTAAACCTATTTTCAGAAACAACTTAAATTTGGAAATAAATATGTACATAGAACCTTACAACTGATCTATGAGCCTTAAATTGTATTGATATATTAAATGAATATTTCAACATAAAACCAATACAATAAGTTGTGCAAAACTAAAATCTAACTTAAAAAACAAAATTTTAAAAATTAATGAAAACTTACTTAAATCTCAATCAATTTCATAACAGATATTTAAATAATTTACAAAAAATTACACAGCATTTTCGTATCACTGGAAATTCACAAGGCAATTAATGGTATTTTTTTTTCTTTTTTTTCTTTTTTTTTTACAATTAACAAAAGAGAGTGGATCGGTTATTTTTTTATTTCTCGTTTAAATCTTCTACACTTTGGAACCCTGTCATTTCGGATAGTCCTTTATGTTAACATCTATAGATTGTAGATAACCTTTTTAATAACAAAAGAAATTACAAAGAAAATCACCAGATTTGAATAAAATTTATTCTTCCTTCTGAATAAAAATTCTATTTTGTAATTAGCATACTTTTTAAAAACAATTTTATGAATTAAAAAGAAATAAAAAAAACGCGTATCATCACTATTTATTAGCTCAAGCGGTAATACACTTGAATGCGGGCTATTGGAATCAGGTTCAATGTGGTGGTGGCTGATTTTTGATTTGTTCTTTCTTCTTCAGACTGATCCTAGGGTTCACCCAACCCTATGTGAAGTGGGTACCTGGTCTCTTTTCCCAAAGGTTAAAAGCGGGCGGCGTCGGAATGACCATCCGACTTCAACTCATTTCTGTTGATCACGGAGTCTTATCTTCCGCGACCCCAAGGCACTTAAGTTGACCTATAATAAGATACTTAATTTATTATTTATTTACCTTTTACTTTATTTTTCTATTATTTCTTTTTAAAAAAGTATGGCTATTACATTATTATTTAGTTTTTCAATTAAAGTTGATGAAAGTAACCTAATCTATTTCCATCCTAATTATTTTACCATTCGTTTATGGTATAAACATGTACATAACTGTGGTTTTAACTTATTGCCAATTTATGAATTTAGTTTGTTAACGATCGATTTGGAAAAAAAAAATGAAATTCCAAGAAACTTTCTCTCCTGAAGACAAAATACTTGAAATATATATATAAAAACATAGAGAATATTTTCGAAATCAGTCGAAACTTCTCAGAACGACAAAAGAAACTACTTGTATAAGGAATGAATCGACACCAAATGATAATAACAGGTTATGCCTATGATGGCGACATCTACTGATCAATCATTGAGACTATATATGTGCCTGGTGAGAGGCTGGGAAGTGCAGTAGCAGACGCCTGCAGACAAGATCTAGGTAAGAAACACTCGCTACTCATTCCCTCACACCTCGTGGATTCCCGCTTAGACAGAATTTTATCACTGAATCCTGGTTTTGAACTTATTTTAAAACGAGGAAAATAGTTAGCGTTCTATTTATTTATTTATTTATTTATTTATTTTTTGTCGCTGGTTAGATTTAGTGAAATAGGGCATCGTTAGCTTTTTTCAGAAAAATGTAAGCGTTTTCCCCCAAAATTTCCAATAAATCGAATTCGTGCTTAAAAAAAATAGACTGTGGAATCGAAGTTTATTTCAAAAGGCTATATTTTCCTAAGAAAAATTAATCCTCAGCTTTCTTCTGTAATTCTATTTTAAAACCGTAAACAAATATTTCTTTTTTGACTACTGTAGCATCTGTAAATTCCTGTATAACAAAGATTTGTTATTATAATAGACAGAACCTCACCAGAATCAACAAAACACTCTTTAAGTTTTACTTAAATAAATCCCAATGAAATCATCGCTTTAAGATATTGTCAGAATCAAGGAATTGCAGCAAAGTTTGTTGAGTCTATTGTATTCATGATGTTTAGCGTTAATTGTTTTTTGTTTTAAAAGAATTAAATATTCTCGGATATCGAAACTTAAAGAATAAATAGGCTTAAATTTTGGAGTAAAATAAATTAAATTTAGACAAAAACTAAAAGTCTTGAGAAAGATTTCAATGATTTTTTATTTGTTTTTGTATCTGAAATATCTTTAGCAATGCGGTAACGGTTCTCGTGAAAACAAACTACTTGAAATATTTAAGAGAACGTTTTCGAAAGCAGCCGAAAGTTCTCAGAACGACAAAAAGATTCTGTTGATTTCATTTTATTATTTTACCGAAATAAGAAATTAGAATTCAATCCATTATTATGCGAAATATTATTTTAATAATAATGTTAAAATATTGTAGTCAGATTAAAATCAATTAATATAAATTTTAAGAAAAAAGTAAATTGTACAGACATTAATGATCAAACGACAGATATATATAGCGCTGTAATATTGAAGAATTTTGTTGCTTAGGGTAATTACGGCAGAGAAATGCTCTTATTTCGTATAATAAGAAATTGTCATCTTAAATTTCAATCTGATTGTTGATAAGAAGGAATGGTTATCTTCGCGCTCTTTGAGAACATTTCCTTGGTAAGTATTTAAACTTGCTTTTTGTTATAAGAAGGAAAAAAGTTTTTTTCTGTGTTTGGAAAAGAGAACGCTGACAGACGGGAGAGATTTTGTCCCATTTTCTTTTTCTTTATTTAGCCAGTCTTTGAATAATTAAAATAATTACTTCAAGGAACTTGCCCTTTCAATCGTGACGCCATACCTGACAATTTCAAGTTTGTATACATCTGAGTCTATTTTTGATATAAAAAGAGCTCGGCTTTAACCACCTTGCAGAAAAATCTAGACCCACAAAAAACAAAAACAAAAAAAACTACGCCACAACCATCTTGTTAATAATGTACCCCCTTCACTACAACAAGATGCATCAAGATACAAAAAGGTATTTCATTAATTAATAGATTATCTTCATTTAAACTTCCAAAACTATATACTATTGTTTTAACGTCACCTAAAAACAGAAAAACTGAATCAAATGAAAGTAAAGGGAACGATAGATCCAACCTGAAAAGAAATCAATCCATACACGCGTGTTTCATAAAACAATAGTTCAAAAGAGGAACGGGAGATTCAAGATGAATCCAGTGACTATTGGGATAAATTCGACATTGAATATGTTGGATGTGAGGAGGATTAGCTAAATGAAATGTAACAGTTATTCCATTTATTTATTTTTATCTTATATTGATGAATATACTTTGATCGCAACACAAATAGATTATGTAAAGTTTATTATATATATATATATATATATTTGGAAAAGAAAAAGTGTTGCCCGTATGGCCATCTCTTCCAGACACTAAGTGTCAAAACCGTTGTTTTCAAATATGGGAAATTTTAACTTTATTTACTTTACTAAATGAAACTTACATTTAATGATAAACGAGCTGCATGTTTTTAGTGTGAATATGCCAACAAAAAAACCTATGGCCATCTACCATAGAGTACATTATATTTATTTTAATATCATCTATGTTTTTAAAAGCAAACGAGGAAATAATGAATTCGTAATTTTATTTTCCAAGCTTTTGATAATTGATTAATCTTTGTGAAACTTCAATGGTTAGTAATCATTAATAATCATTAAGCATCATTAATAATTATTACTTCAATAGCTTGCTGAACATTTCGGTGTTAAATTCATAATTAAATAACGAGGAACAATTTAGATTCTATCTGAATAACTTTCATTTGTATCTGTTAGAGGCTGTTGATGACGAAGGTTGATGTTTTCTTCTCGAAATTACAATGAGAAATTGATGAAAATGAAATACATATTCAATTGGAATGTCTTCATTCACTTTTAACAATCCTTGATTAGAGCTACTCTTAGATTAAGAACTGTAAGAAATGTTAAAAGAGAAAACTAAAATTACTTTTTTCCCCATTTAACTTCCTTCTAAAAAGACTTTTGTGAGTATTTTTTTTTTTTTTCAGTTAAAAAATACATTATTAATTTTCCTTTTTTGTTTTTAAATACTGCAAAAATAGAATGAAAAATGAAGAAGATTTTTCTTTATTGTAAACGAAATAAAAACCTCATATCTAATTAAAAATTATTATTCCATTATTTTAATTATTGATCTTTACAGACTTGTTATCAAAACTTCGAAGAACGTCATTTTCAAATCTATATTAAATGAATTGATTATTAGACAAAAAAAATGAAATAAATAAAATAAAACAATAGAATTATCCTTGAGCATTAAAACGATCCTTCTTCTAAACTTCAATTTATAAATGGATTCATAGAGCTCATCCAAAATCCTTTCTATAATTTCTTATAATTTATATGAAATAAATAATAATCTTAAATCCCTATTGTGATTCTGGGACAACAGATCTGGATCCTATTGTGGGCTATTTTTCTTGCAATTATATAGAGAAGCCATTTCATTCTCAACAATATCATTAAGTAATAAATAAGTAAGTTATGAAAGTTAATAAATTCTATATTTTTAATTATA
>JAFIDM010000004.1:62312916-62323295 GCA_023159025.1 Thereuonema tuberculata
CGGCACTTTGCATCAACAGCTTGAGCTCATTAAGTTAAATATTTCCCCTCCTTATTTGTATTCTTTACATTGTTAATATTTAAGTAATTTGATTAAAAACCTTGCAAGCAAATATAAAATTTTTAAAATATGTTTCTTTCGTAGGAGTAACGAAGCTCAAGTGTTAGTAGCAGGTAGTGAGCACCTTCAAGTCACCGTCAGTTACAAGAAGTGTGCGCTAACCTCACGATATTTCGAAAGTGCGCTAATCTTACGACACTCTCATCAGCCCAGGATACTCAATTATTACTTATTTGTTACACCATTAATGTTTGAATTAGTATTAAATAGTATACTTTCGACAATTAAGCTGTAAGTCATTTAACTTTGAGGAATGATCATCAAAATCAGATTTGAGGAAAATTCGATTGTAATTGCCTCCAGTCCATGGCGACGCTGCTTTGCCATGGACACAACGGTTAAAGTTTAACTGCGTTTATAAGGATGGTAAACGTTGTGTATTGAGGGAGTTTGGTAGGAATTGTAACCAACTCCATTGCTTCGAAAATGGAAGATATCCAGGTATTTTGGATATCTCTGTTTTTGCCGGAGCGCCGCCCTTTTTATGTAATTTCTCATCCGATAAAAAAAGCCACTTTTTTTTTTTTTCTTTTTTAGTTGAACGACGAGGAACTGCCTCTCCTTCCTTTTCCTGTTCCTGGAGAAAGATCTAGTCTTCTTTTATCGTATTTTTATCGCCTTTTTCATCAGGGATTAACAAGGTTAGACCAAAATTCAATTTTAATCATCCATCTGTAATCAAGATAATTCGAAAGCTATTCTTAGGAAACTTACAATTTTGTAGTAGGTTTTCGTTATTAAAAGAAAAGTTACATATCGTTGAAAATAGCTGGTTTTTATTATTTCCTGAAAGGTGTTGATCTTATCACTGCAATATTTTTCTTAAACGTGTTACAAACTTCATTGGAAATATTCTCTTATTCCAGATCTGTCTGTGTCTAACGCACTTC
Organism: Thereuonema tuberculata; assembly: GCA_023159025.1. Taxonomy (NCBI): domain Eukaryota; kingdom Metazoa; phylum Arthropoda; class Chilopoda; order Scutigeromorpha; family Scutigeridae; genus Thereuonema; species Thereuonema tuberculata. Next base: position 62,313,927 of record JAFIDM010000004.1, read on the forward strand.
CTCTGTGTTTGGAAAATAATTTTAATTTCCTTTGAAAATAGAAATAATTTCTATAATGTCACGTCCGGGACAGGAATCGAATCTACAACCTTTTGATCCGAAGTCAGAAGTCCTTTAGGCCACGAGGACTAAATTCACATTATTGAGAACGTTCAAATTGATTGTAACTTTGCTCAGAATTTGTACGAAGTGATAACATACCTTATACAAAAAGCATTTCGGGTAATTTTCATTAAATTTAATTTGCACATGCATTTGAATAAAAGTATGCATATTGTAAGGGTGAAAAGTCTTCCTTCTTAAAACCAGAGCTTTTTTTCAGTCTGAAAGCACCGGAACGGCGTTCCGGTACCTATTTCTCACAGTAAAATAATACGATACGATTTTATAAAAAAATTAGTCTATAAAGTATTTTAGTATTTCTAAAGCAATTGTTTGTATAATTTAAATGCCTTGTGCGTTTAGTTCTCTTTAAAAAATGACCAGAAGTCTCATGCTAAAATGACCAGAGTTCCTGTAAACTTTTTATTCTAGAAAAAAAAAACCTGCTTAAAATTACTTTGTAAAGTCGTAGAAGAAATAATATGCATTGATGTAAGGAAGTGCTGTAATATTTTTAAATTTAATAACATAAAGTTAAGTTGTCGATCCTTTTGAATAAAGCTTCAGTTAGCAAAAGGAATGTATGGTTGAAGGAATGTAATATGTTGTTTTAAAAGTATTCGGTAACTTTTTGTTGAAAACCTTTCCTGACTTGATTATTGTTGCTGTATTTAGATTTTCTTTTTCTCTGATAGTGAAAACTGATAATATTAGTGAGTGATTTTGTCCAGTTCTACTAATTGTTCCCCAATCATTGAACACTGCATTAAACGATTACGATGCTTTTAAGAGTGATTCTTAACTAGAAGCATGAGAATGTCCATTGTTCTAAAGAATGAAAATTGATATATAACAGTAAATTTATAAATTTCCATATCTAGAATTTTTATTTTTATTTTTGTTCATTTTCTGTTTGTGTATTGCTTTCATCTGTTTCGAGTATAAGCAGTGACATCTAGCGGCCTCTGTAATAATTAAGTCCATGTCTTAAATAGCGCTGTGTAGAATGTTTCCATTCAGGAGCTGTAGAAGCAATGACATTTAAACCACTACGTTTTGATTTTGGATAAACACTATCTTAAATCCCAGCGATCTTGTTCCTTAAATTTAAACTAAGCGGCTTTTACCCCGCATATTTTTTAGGTTCAGGTTTAAAACCAAAAAAAACTTCCAATTTATTGATAGATTGTCCGCATCTGCCCTTCCTGAACGTTCTTTAAATTGCCCTCAGCACCTCCGGGATCTTCTAACGGAAACATTGTAAGGCTTTTTGTTCTCCTTAAAAGACAATCAACAAATTCACGAAGCACAAACTACATGAGCTCTTCACTTGAAGAGATGGGTAAGAAGTTTTCCTTTTTACGATAAATTTATAATAGAAAGTTTGTAATATAAAATTAGAAAAAAAAGAAAGTCTTTAATGCTTAATGGTTATTTTAATTATGTTGAAATTTTGTTTTGAAAACTGAATGACGTGGCTTAAGTTTCTCTGAAAAATTAGAAGGGGAGCGAGCACGAAAAGTTTAGGAATTACTATTTCAATAAAATAAAAAGTGCCCCATATCTGCTCCATAGAATTAGCATTCTGAGATTTCTTCTTGAAGATAGGAAGGAGAACCTTGAAGAAATTGCTAATTATTACTTAAATATCGACTACAGGTTGCGTGACATTATTAAACCGCGATTCATTTAAGTACACCTAACCCTCCGCTATCGCGCCCAATTGGTGCCGCTATTGCCGCGCTATAGCCGAAAACGCGATAGCCGAACTGAAGAACTTATGGTAATAATTCTTATTGGTTCCCGACCTCAAATTTTACTCCTAATTTAACCTATTTTGACCTCTTTTTATTAAATTACTGTACTTTAATTACAAAACAATGCTGGAAATTAAAAAAAAATCACGGTTATACTGTATAAATAATAAAAAAATAACATAACAGCAAGTTTTATTTACCTTTTGGGGGACGATGATACTGTTCGTCGTAACCTTCCAGTGCTTTCATAACAAAAGAACACCTTGCCTCACTGTTGATGGTAACATCTTGTTCAAGGAGGTGGTGCATCTGACACCCAAGTCAATGAGTTCCTTGATGTTAGCCATGCTGGGGGGGGGGGGGAAACTGGCCATTATTGTACACAAAAAATGGTCAAGGCTATCACTGGCTTACACTGAGACACGCACTGAATGCGAAAATTGGCGGCAAACAAAGAATCGTAGCTGTAAACATCGCTTTGGCCAATCAGCGCTCAGATAGCCCGTAACTTCATGATCAACATGACGGCCACTCCTGTGGCTTTGGCCAATCAGCACTCAGATCACCCGTGATGTCCTGACCAATCACTGAATGAATCTACCATATCTTGACCAATTACTGAGTGAATCTACTCACTTGAATATATTTGAAATTTGATATTTTGAAATTTGTAAATATTTGAATTTTTTCGACCAACCAGGGTGCGCTATAGCAGTCATTTAGAGCGCGATAAAGGTATTTGGGCAGCTTTTTAAGTATGCGCGATAGTAATGAAACGCTATAGCGGAATGCGCGATAGCGGAGGGTTGAGTGTATTTTTTTTGTTTGTTTTTTGTTATCACCAGAAAGGTTGCTTTGTTGCACGACAATCCTTAGACCATTCCTGGGCAATTTCGAAACTGATTATGTTTGAACAGACACCGTAATTAAAGACTGCAATATAGCTTCACACCATTCCTTGCCTCTTCCATTCGCAGAGCTTTAAAGAAACAAGGTGTTCCCACAAAGATCCCATCATCTGTGAAGACAACTTTGTGTAATGCTAGTGTCACAACAGCGTTGATATTTTTATAGACCATTGTTAGAATTCATGTATTTTGGGAATTTTTAGCTGTTCTAGGCATTTGGAGTTCTAGGCATTTGGAGAGGGATCGTTTCTTTACATGTTTCATTTTATATTCGTAGATTTTGAGATTTAAAATCTTAAAATCGTCTTTAAAAATACATAAGAACTGGTTGAATGATTAAATTGAAACTGCAGACGCCTTTCTTTCTCTCACCTGCTTCCTCTGTTTCTATAGACCATTCTTATTAAGCTAACAATTATTTTGAGGTAAAATTTCTTTCTTTTAGGTCTTCTTAATAATGGCTTAGTTAAGTCATTACAATGTTCTAACTAAGAAACGTACATCAATGTTTGTTGTAACATCCGTCTACCTCAGGATCCCTTTCACCTAGAAATATGGTCTTAAGGATTTTGAGAATGTCTTCGTGAGGTTCCAGTATCCACCGAATTTTAAGCTATACTTGTTGAAAAATGGCACCGAACGACACTCACATATAAGCTTAGTATGTCAGACTTCTATTCTGAATTGAACTTTAAAACTCCTGAAAAAATACAACACAAAACAGCGTATTTCAAATGATGACGTACGTTGAATGGTTGCTTCGTTCAGTAGCCAAAACCATTTAATTGGAATGGCAGCCTAGTAATAACTACTGTACATGGATACGACCTGTCCCTGGAAAACTTTCCTGCCTGAGTAATAACAATGAATTTACGGCTTGATCTATTTTTAAAACACTATATTATTAGGATCAAGGTGGGGTTTTTTTAATTATAGTTTTGAGAAAGCAACGCATGTTGTTTTTTGTACGGAATAGCAAAGGTATATCTTCGAATTCCATTGATTATTTAAAAATATTATTGAAAAGAAGTCATTATATAGTACAGTAATACCTTGAGATACGAGCGTCCCGACATACGAGTATTCCGAGATAAGCCTTCGAGAAAATTTTTGCTCTGAGATACGAGTAAAGATTTGATATACGAGCACGCATACAGACGCCGACGCTAGGTGGTCGCGCACTTGGAGCAGCCCACGCCGCCTCAGTCGACTTCCGTACGCATCTCCCGCGAGTCTTCCGTATTGTGTTTGCGTTATCTACGTGATTTTCTCTCTACGTTATCTACGTGATTTTTGTGTATTATTCTTCAAAATAGCGATGAGTCCTAAGAAAGTGAGTGGTAAGGATGGTAGTGAGAAGAAGAAACGCATGATAACCATGGGAATAAAGCATGAAATTGTCAATAAATATGAGCGTGGTGCCCGCCTGAGTGATCTAGCACGCATGTATGATCACAGTACATCCACGATATGTACCATCCTTAAGCAGAAGGATGATATCAAGAACGTAAATCCTTCCAAGGGCGTGACGATTATATCGAAGTTACGTTCGAATATAAATTTATAAATTTATATAATTTATATCACAGGAATCCTTATGAACTATAATTTTTGTGTGTGTGTATGTTTCTATAGCAATTACAAAAATGTGTTTTCCATTATTATTAGCACTAATAAATGAATTTTTTAAGGACCGGAACGGATTAATTTTTTTTCTGTTATTTCTTATGGGAAAAAAATGATTTGTAATACGAGCACCTCGAGTTACGAGCTCGGTCCTGGAACGGATTATGCTCGTATCTCAAGGTATTACTGTATATATAATTGTCTTTATTAATGTTTTTATAAGAATATAATTAGGAGATTTTATTTTATTTATTTGAAATAAATAAATATTATTATTATTTTTGAAAGCTTTAAAATGTATTTAAGTAAATTAATATGAAATAAATTTGAGTAACGAAACGTAATAATTATGTCAGCGAAGAAAATGAATAAGAAAGGCAACACTGCCTCGATTTGGGGTTGAGATGAGATGACGACATTAAGAGAACAGTAAGTGTGTCCACCACAAGATGAGACTTGGCCACGCCTACATCAAATGGTACGGGACGGTTCTACAAATCCATTTGAGGGGTAGATGTTTTTTTCTATTTTCAGTGCAAATCGTTTCTTGTTTATAACAGAGGAATTGATGATATGAAATATGACATATATATCTACTTTTCTTATATATAATAATAACTATGTTAAATTTTAACCGTAACGATATAGAAAACTGATTTGTTGTTTAAGAACTGTTATATTTATATTGTTTCTTATTTATTTAAATTATGAAAAAATCATAATTGTATAAAATTATATTAATTAATGTAAGTAACAAATATATACACTTCATGGTAATAATGTTTTATTTAACAATTAATTGTTGACAGTTAAAAAAAAAAAAGTTTAAAAACAATCCCATAAAGTTCCTCAGAACATTTACAAATATACAAATTAAGACCATTGGCATTCGCACTAGTACTAAAAAAATAAAAATAGAAGTAGATTGACAATAATAATAATAATAATAATAATAATAATAATAATAATAATAATAGTAATAACTGCATGAATTACAACTGCAAGCTTTGATATAATGGAAATGAAAATAAAACTAAAATAATATAATATTGTTTGTAATAATAATAGTCAATCAAAACACCAAAATAAAATTGTTAGAATAATCAAAAATAATCAACAATATTGCAGGTGATGATTTAAATTTTTAATAATGAAAGATCGTAACTGTTTTTAACGAAATTACAAACACTAATTCTTGACTTTTTTTTTTTACTATTTTACTGTTCGCCAGTCCTATTAGGTATTCAAAAATAAAGAATACCTGTAATATAGGTGCTGATAATAATTTATAATTATTAACTGTAGATTAATTAACTTTGTTAATTATCTAATACAAAAGAAAAGAAATGTAACAAAAGTTAAAAGTTAAAAATTCAGAGTAATATTCTCATCAATTACTTCAGCGATTAATGAAATTTTAACCTTTTTAATACTTTTTAGTGTTTTAGAATTATATTTTTCCCAATTAATTTGACTGAATAATTTATATTTTATATAGTTTTCTAATTTTAGACCAAAATTATTATTCGTTTTATTGATTTGAAAGATTTTTAACCAATTGTATCTAGTTATTTTTTCATTATTTTGATTATTTTTTTCCCCTATTGACATTATAAATGTTATTCTTAGTTATTTTATAAATATTTTCTTCTTTAATAGTAAGTATTTTTAAAATTTTTCCTAATTTTTTTTTTCCCAAAATTTTTCTTTTCCAACCCTTATCTCTATTTTGAAATGGATTCTTCGTTTGAAGAGGCGTGGCTAAGTCTCATCTTGTGGTGGACACACTTTAGTTAACATTATTAGTGAGAATTGAAGTTATGTTGATTGACAGCCAGAAGGCGCAGCGATCGAGAATCATTAGGATGTGGAGAGAATTTGCTAAAGCGTGTTACGTCACCATTGGAAAGCAGTAACGTCACAGATGGGGAAGCGACATCAACAAATGGCGTTGCGAAGGGTTGAGCAAAGTTCTGGCGGGATGTTTAAAATGTGCTACGCAGTTTAGACTACGAGCTACTGAGAATTTTAATATCAACGAACTCAATAAAATGTAAGTAGAAATCATATTGAAAATATTCCATTGAGGGTCTATTGAGCATTGGATTTTACATTCTGCAAACAAAGTTCTGAAAGTGAAGAAAGTCACGGTAAGACATAATCACAAGACTTTTGAAGTGCGAAGAGAATTGCAATGAACTGTTTGATTTAAAGCTATTGTACAAGGTATTATTTCTCAATTATTTATTTGAAGAATTATTCGAAGCTTTATTTAATTTGTCGAAACTACTAAAGTGTAGTAGAAGGAACAGATTAGTGAGATTTGTTATAATAGAATCTTCCGCAAGTAGCGTGAAACGATTCAATTATTATTTGCGCTTTAATGAAGTGAACTGGTGCGAGTTGTGATTATAGAATTCTTAAAGAAGAATTAAATAATGGTGAAAGAGAACTGTTAGTAATTTCAGTACTTCAAGATATTAATGTTAGGAGATACGTTAATGTTGAATGACGTAGCCTAATATAGAACTGTGACGTGAGTCGTAATATTCAACAGTGTGCAGCTTAAATATTTCACGCGGGTGAAAAGCCATAATATTATGTCACACATTGTGAAAAGCCAGATAATATTCAATTACACATTGTGAAAAGCCAATTAAAATATTTCACACAAGTGAACAGCCAAAATAGTATTCCACACAAGTGAAAGGCCATTATCCTAATATAATTGATACCAACGGTATTGGAGCAATACAGGGAAGACTTATTGAAGTGAAGCAAGTTAGGGCTTATAGAAGAACTTATGATAGTCTTAGATACTTTTAATATTTTAATCCTAAAACAAGTTTTATGAAGCTGACGGAACTATAGAAATAACCCGAACCATTATTGCAGGTTTTTCTGTATCAGCTTCATAGTTGTTATAAAAAAAAAAAAATAAATAAATCCACTCAATATTTTTATCTCAAAACCTTAGTAGTACTCTGCATTTAATTCCAGTAAATTCTAATATAATACTATTAGGTAAAACCCTATATTATTATTATTACAATTATATAGTAAAAATATAGAATTATTATTATTATTATTATTTATTATTATTATTACGTAAAAGTTTCAAACCTTGGGTTTCCCCAGCAAAGACAACATGGCGGGTCCAGGACCAAAGCACATATTGAGAAGTGTAAAAGAGTGTGCAATAATAGTTAGGTTGTGTCCATAAATTTCCTAACTATGCGTGTGGTGTTGAGTACCACAGCCTTCAGGATTTGTGCATAAGTGTTTCTGTGAAGTCTTAGTGTGCTGAGGCTGTGGTGCAATGTGTGAGACACCAGACCACTGACGGACAGGACAATGGGTACAACATGTACTCGGTCTTACCTCCACTGCTTCTGGAGCTCGTGTGCTAGGTCGGTGTATTTACTGATTTTATCTGCGTGACTTTTTTTACAACTTCTCTCGACTATTTAGCGTTATTTCAATACCAGTTCTAACAATAAGTATTTATATAAATAAATAAATATATATTATTTATAAATACAATGCTCTTTTGCAAAGTAACAAGCGATTAGCACAATGGCGGCGTCCTTTCATGAAATCAGACGGACGTGCCTGACCAGACTAATCGATGATACATGCACAGATCTCACAAAAACAGGGCGGCCATCATTCATTGGGAGGACAATACGTCAGTGAGTGTAAGAGCTAACTTCCCATGCAGGGACGTGAGCCTCTTTATCCAGAAGTTCCGGACACCGTCTGCCTTCCGGTTGTGTGCATATTTTTGTGCTGTCTGTGAGAGTAATGTCATGGAAGGACGTGTAGGGTAAGTGTTCAGTGAGTTGTTGTTCCTCCGTAATCCTTGGCGCTTTGTCGTTGTGGGGATGGGGTTGGACCACAGAGACGACCAGTATTCATATAATGCCTCGCTGGTGTAAGTGTTTGTGTCGGGTGTAGTAGAGGGAGATGTAAGTCAAGTGTAGGTTTTTTTCTCATTATAATGGAAAGTATTTTTCTGGTGTTTGCGCAGAGTGCACTGTTTGTATCTTTATAATCTTTTTGCAAAGGAACTCAGTTTTTGTTTTTGATGTTCCTGAACCTGGGTTTGATGGTTTAAGTGTGAAAGGCGAGTGGTATGTGCTTGAATATTTTCCTGACCTGTTTTGTTTCCTGCACAGTATTGTGTGAGCCTGGCTATATCTCCTCTAAGGTCGCTGATGCGGTCCTCAAGGCGACTTCTCCAAGGGGGGATGTATTCTTGTGACCGTGCAGTGGGATGTATGTGGTGTTGTTTGATTCCAAGTGCCCGAATGGTTCCTTGTGCCGCGCAGTAGAGTGTTGTGTGTATGTGTTCTAGTGTTTGGATATTGTCAGGATGTTATGGGACAATGTGTATGTTGAGATGGTATACAACTGTGAGAGTTGTTTTGATGTGTATTATTGTTTTTATTATTATTATTATTATTATTGCAAATAACCTCTCTATAGCTTAGGTTTTTCAAAGTAACCGCACTCTTGATCAGCTCCTGGTTATGTCACAGTAGATGGGCGTTACTGGTGATACAACTTGTCGAATCCTTAAAATTTTATTGTCAAACTATAGTGGAATATGCAGAGTTTATTTATTACATGAAGATTTGTTAATTAGTGAATGGCCATCTCCCAGAGCCTTCCCGTCGTTTATACTTACATTGCAATCACCAGAGATCACCAAACACCATGCTTTCCTTGCCATAATACTTAATATGGTAAAGTTAGGATAACCTTTCAGAATGATCTACATCTTAATAGATCTCATGCTGTAATGTTTCAATTCAAATGAAATAAAAAAAAAAGTTAAAAAAAAAACAAAAAAAAAAAACTAGACTCTTACTGTATTTCTAACATCTACGGTTTATTTCCATCATGGAGGGAATGAGATACATCGTGTGATAAAAGAGTGAACATTAAAAAAAATAAATTACTAAAACTATTCG